>VZQC01014082.1:3224830-3538497 GCA_009823505.1 Rhizomys pruinosus
CCAGGAGAACTCCAGTTCCAGGGGAATCCGAGACCCTCTTCTGACCTCCGCGGCATTGCACGACACGGGTGCACAAACCTGCATGCAGACAGTACATTGATACGCATACCGAAATAAATAAAATAAAAAAATCTTAAAAAAAAAATCTATATAAGAGTTTGGGTAGAATAGACATTTTTACTATATTAATTTTCCCAATCCATGAACATGGGAGGTTTTTCCATCTTCTGATGTCTTCTTCAATTTCTTTCTTCAAGGCTTTAAAATTTTTTGTAGAGATCTTTGGTGTCTTTGGTTAGGTTTTTTCCTAGGTATTTTATTGTTTTTGAGGCTATTGTGAGTGGGAAGGTCTCCTTGAATTCCTTCTTCAGTTGCTTGTTGTTGGTGTAAAGAAAGGCAACTGATTTTTCTAGGTTAATTTTTTATCCTGCCACTTTACTGAAGCTCTTAATCATTTCTAGGAGTTTTCTGGTGGAGTTTTTAGCATCCCTTAAGTAAACATCATGTTCTTTTCTTGAGCATTCTAGTTCTTCCACTTTATCTTCCAGTGTTGATAGTCTGTTTTCTGCTTTGTCCAGTCTGTTACCTCAGCTTTCTCCCATCCTTTCATGTTGATTGGATGAGTGATTTCTTTAGTATTTCCACTTCCTTTTGGATCTTGTCATTCTCTTCTTGTAGTTCCTTGCTTCGCTTGTTGGTTTCATTTTTAATTTCAGCATGGGATCTTTTCAGTGTTTCTACTTCCTCCCAGAGTTTGTCATTCTTTCCTTCTAGTTCCTTCCTGAGTATGTCATTCTTTCCCTCTAGTTCCTTCCTGAGTTTTTCATTCTCTCCCTTCAGTTCTTTGATTTGTTCTTTATATTCCCTGATTTCTCTGAGTATTCTGTGTTTTTTTCTTCTAAGATCTGTGTCCTGGGTTACCTCCAGGGAGAGATCTCATTGTAGGAATCTTCTATAGGGCTGGTAGAGTTTGGTGTGAATTTATTATGTGCTTTTCCCATGTTGTTCTTTTGTTGTGTTTTTGGCATGTGTCTTGTTTGTATTCTGATGCGAATCTCAAATGTTTCTTTGCTGTGTTGAAGGCTTGCTTTGCTTGTTTCCTTCAGATGCCTTCGTTGTTTTCTCCTTGTTTATGGAGAGTTGGCTGGTCTAGGTTTCAGGCTTTCACTTTCTGTTTGGTTATATATTGGAAGGTCTAGCTCACTCTTCTCTTTCTGTTCTGAAGGTTCTCCAAAAACTGGGTAGGTAAACAACCAGATTGGTAAGCCGCTGAGTGCTGCACTCACACCACTTCTTGCTGGCCAGTTCCTCTATGTCGGTTGTGAGGCTTGCTGTTCTGAGACTGAAATTGTGTCAGGTCAGTTGTTTCTTCGATTGCCTTGCATCCTGGAATCACTACTGTAGTTCCACTGGAACACTTGTTACACAGCTCAAGTGAGCGGGTATGGGAGTTCCTCCCTTGGTCTGGACACTGGTGCCCTGTTTTCTGGCTTCTGGCTGGGTAACTCTGCCCACTCGACAAGGAATCCACCAGGCTGAAGCACCCTGACTGTATGGTCATGTGCCCCTGCTCACTTCTATTTTTTTTTTTTTGTATGTGTATGAATGTACTGTCTGCATGTAGGTCTGTGCACCCGTGTCGTGCAATGCCGCAGAGGTCAGAAGAGGGTCTCGGATTCCCCTGGAACTGGAGTTCTCCTGGAATTGGAGTTACAGACGGTTCTTAGCTGCTATGTGGGTGCTGAGGATCGAACCCAGGCCCTCTGCAAGAGCAGTCTGTGCTCTTAACCGCTAGGCTATCTCTCCAGCCCCTCACTTCTATTTTTATATTCACTACTTAGTTCTTCTTACTTGCAGTGCTTTGGCTTTTCAGGGTTTTTTTATTTATTTTTGTATGTGTATGAATGTACTGTCTGCATGTATGTTTGTGCACCCATGTCGTGCAATGCAGCGGAGGTCAGAAGAGGGTCTAGGATTCCCCTGGAACTGGAGTTCTCTTGGAATTTGAGTTACAGATGGTTCTTAGCCGCCATGTGGGTGCTAGGGATCGAACCCAGGTCCTCTGCAAGAGCAGTCTGTGCTCTTAACCGCTAGGCTATTTCTCCAACTCGGCTTTTCAGTTTTATATCTGAATCAAAAACTATTTACCCACTACCATTATAGAAAAGGAATATTCTACCTGTCCACATATTTACCTTGACTAGTGAGTTTCATACTTTCTTTTGCAATTTGTTACTATTCAACATTCTTTCATTTCTCCTAGAATAACTCTCTTTTTAATTTATTATTTTTTATGTGTATGAGCGGACTATCTGCATGTAAGTGTAGTGCAATGCTGCGGAGGTCAGAAGAGGGCATTGGATTCCCCTGGAACAGGAGTTAAAGATGGTTCTTAGCCACCATGTGGGTGCTGGGAATCGGACGCGGGTCCTCTGCAAGAGCACTCAGTGCTCTTAACCGCTGACCCATCTCTCCAGCACCGCTTATAAGCCATATCTCTTATAAGCCATATCTCCTCAGCTTTTATTTATCTGGGAAAGTATTTCTCTAGCCTTAATTTTGGGAGGACATGTTTCCGGTACAGTATTCTTAGTCAGCATTGTTTTTTCTTTTATCATTTCCTGTAGTCTGCATGATTTCTGCTGAGATATTTGACAATAGTCTTATGGGCATTCATTTGTAGATAACAAGTAATTTTTTTCTGTTGTTTTTTTCCTGTTACTTTTAACTTTCACAACCTGATTATAATATGCTTCTGTATGGCTCTCTTTGGATGCATCTCATCTGATGTCTGTCTGGTTTCCTCTTTCTTTTTCTCTCTCCCATTTTCCATATATAATCTTAATTGATATTATTCCATGGTTTGTTTCCTATCTTTGCTTTTTTTCTCTTTCTTTCCTCCCCCTGATCTCCTTCCTCCTCCTCTTCTCCCTCCTTTTCTTCCTCCTCCTCCTCCTCCTCCTTTGTCTTCATCTTCTTCCTCCTTTTCCTTCTTGTTTATAGAATCTTTCTAGTGAACAGTCATCCAATGCACTGAGAATTTCTGTCTGAACCAGCCAACTGTTTTTCAGCTCAGCATGTACCATTCAACTCTGGAACTTATACTTGGTCCTTTTTTTCTGTCTCTTCATTGAGATTCTTGCTATTTACTTGGAAAGCACTGGTCTCCTGACTTGCTAAGCATCTTCATAATTGACATTTTGAATTCTCCACTGGGTGAAACAGATCTCCATTTTATTAGTGTTAGTTTCTGCAAATTTATGATCTTTTTTCTCAGAAACATATTTCTTTATTTCTTCATTTTTCTTAGCTCTCCAGTTGGTTGGTTTCTGCATGTTAGGCAAAATATACACTTCTCCCAGTCTCCATAAATTTGCCTTAGATAGGAGAGGATCCTCACTAAGCACCTCACACAATAGGTCTGGATGTTTCTTAAGCCTGTATGCCCATCCAAACTGACATCTCCCCCCCCCTTGGCTCTCAGGAGAATAGAAAACACTGAGTCTTGGGTATGCTCTGAAACAGAAAAGATGGGAACCAGACCCTCAAGGAGCAGCTGGAAAAGTTGTGCAGTACAATTCCTTCTCTAGTAGGATCAGAGGTTGGGAGCTGAGGCTAATAACCCACTTGCTTATACAGATCCAAGGAAAAGATTTGGCATAAACACCTTTATGCTTGTTCAAATTTCATGCAGTTTTAAATCATTTATTTATCCTTCTCATATCCAGGCATCAGGCACATGTCAGCCCCCATGAGTTCTCAGACACAGGCAAGTTAGTGGCCAGTCTCCAGAGTAGCAAACAAAAAGCTGGCAGTCTAGGAGCAAGCCAGTGAACAGCATTCCTCCATGGCCTGTGCTTCAGCTCCTGCCTCTAGGTTCCTGCCCTGAGTTCCTGCCTTGGGCTCCCTAAGTAATGAACTGTGACCCGGGAGATTCCAGGACCTCAACTCACAGAATGATGCCACCCACATTATGTGTTCCCTGAAAACCAACATACTGAAGGAAGACCCAACAAGGGGCCTGAAGCAGCTTCTCCAAGAGTTGTGAAGTGTGATCAATGAGGAGCCTGCCATGCCTCTGAGCAAGACAGAGCACAATGGGAGGACACATTCCCTTGGAGCCTTAGATGATAGAGTAAGAGACTACATTACTGAATCGAGCCTGAGAACAGACCTCTGCCACAGAAACAACAACTCGTTGAGGGAGTCCACTGAAGGCTGTAAGTCAAGCGAAACTCTCAGCAGAGAACCAGTCACATTACATGCAGGAGACCTGGAAGATCCATCTAGTTGCTTTGCCTTCCCATCTATGGTAAGTCCATCTATAAAAAAATCAGCTTCTCATTCTTTCAATTCTTCTAAGAAGTCTCCAGTGCACTCACTTCTGACTAACTCTGCTGAAGAATCAGTAGGATCCACATCACAGTATAGAGCTACGAAACCTATTCAATTCACCTGACTCTACAAAAGAAACGACAGGAAAAACATGTCGAAAACTCAGAACAGACTGGAAAGCTTGCAAACCCTGGTAGAAGATTTACAGATGAAGAACCAAGCAATGTCTTCAATGATCAGAAATCAAGAAAAGAGTATTCAGAAAGTGAAAGATCAAGAAAAAATGTTACTAAAATGATGCATTGCTTGCCCATTCTCTACAGAGGGATGATGCCTGAGTAACTGCCCTGTTACTTATAATTAGTGTCCTGTGGACTTTTTTCTTTTTATGTGAAAATTTAATTAAAGATACCTTGTTCTGTAAAAAAAAAAAAATGCTGGCAGTCTAGATGCAGAGTCCCAGCCCTTGCAGGGAGAACCTCACCTCAAGAAGAGCCTTTACTGCTGAGTTCTGTTATGGCACAGGAGTTATCCATGCACTCACACTCACTTCAACCTCAAGAACTAGAAATTGCCTGTCAGCTTGAACAGGATGGTAAATTAGAAGTCAAATAGGGGCTGGCAAAGCTGCTCCAAACCTGTCCTTGTTTTCTATAGACCTAGTGGATGCTGAGCCCATCAGCTCTCAGAATAGGTAAATTAGATCTAGTGGAAAAGGGGTACTTATTTCTCAGTTCAGTTAGTTCCTTGTAGGGAGAAGTTGTTGCCTTTTTTTCATCACTAGAGTAAAGGTGGGGGGGTGAGATACTGAGATGTGTCCACACTCCCACAGGACTTGAATTTACCTTCCTGTTAGCTTTTAGGTGTAGACAATTAAAAGCCACACCCTTGGGCAGCAGCTAGAAAAGCCAAACTTTTAATGCCAGGTCTACTCCTTTCCAGGCAAAGCTGCTGGCTAATCTTTATTGCTTGTTGCTCCGTCCTGATCTGAGGGGAAAGATATAATAGAAAGAGATTTGAGTGCCAGCTTTAGAGCTGCCTTTTTTTTTTTTTTTTTTTTTTTTTTTTTTTTTTTTTTTTTTTTTTTTTTTTTTTTTTTTTTTTTTTTTTTTTTTTTTTTTGGTCTTTTTTGAGACAGGGTCTCCCTTTAGTCCCAGCTGGCCTGGAGCTCACTCTATAGACCGGGCTGGCCTTGAACTCACAGTGATCTGCCTGACTCTGCCTCTGCCTCACGAGTGCTGGATTAAAGGCATGCACCACCACTGCCTTTTTATGTGGTCATTGAGACCTATTGAATGCTGAACCCCACCAGCTTCCAGAGAGGGGTATATCAAGAATCAGTTCCTCTGACAGCAGCTATGAAAATTGGAACCCTAGAAGTGTCCAAACCTTTTAGTCTTCAGGGGAAAACAGAGATGAGGGCCTTCTCTCCGATGTCAGAAATTGAGTTTGTGGGGAGACTATGTCTCAGCTTCTTTTACTTATTATTTTTATTTAATGTGTATGAGTCTTATGCCTACAAGCGTGTAAGTGTACCCATGTTGTACAATGCCCTTCAAAGTCAGAAGAGGGTGTTGGATCCCATGGAACTGGAACTGGTGTTATGGACAGTTGTTATCCACCATATGGGTCCTGGAAATCGAACAGGATTCTTCTTCAAGAGCAGCCAGTGCTCTCAGGTGCTGAGCCATCTCTCCAGCCCTGTGTCTCAGCTTACACTGATTTTGAAGTGGGACTTTTTTCCTGCTCTCCTGTGTACATCGTCTGTCATGTCATTTCTGGCTTTTTCTTAGAATTATTGATTCGTGTGTTTACTTGGTATCCCTATGGGGTGGGGTAGGAGACAGTCTAAATACTGCTTCTGTTAGGATATATTTGATTCTGTTAGGATATATTGTCTGGATATATTTGAATCCCTAAAAATCTGGAAATGTTTTTTTATTATTTATTTCACTTGAAAACAACTTCATACTTTTAGGCCTTGCTTTTGGGGAGCTTTCAAAGCAGTGTCCTAATTTGTCTTCCATTGCTTTGACAAAACACTCTGACCAACACCAACTTGGGGAGGAAAGGGTTTATTCAGACTACATCTCCTGGGTCACACACAATTCATCACTCAGGGAGCCCAAGGCAGGAACTCAGGGCAGGAACCTGGAGGCAGGAGCTGAAGCACAGGCCATGGAGGAGTGCTGTTCACTGGCTTGCTCTTCTGGCTCATGTCCAGCCCACCTTCTTATATAGTACACAACAACCTGCCCAGGGTGGCACCACTCATTGTGGGCTGGGCCCTCCTACACTGCTCAGCCATCAAGAAAATACTCCACAGATGTGGCCACAGGCCAATCCAATGGAGCCAATTCCCCAATTGAGGCTCCCTCAACCCAGGTGTGTCAGGTTGACACTAAAGCTATCCAGCACAATTGACCCCTTGTCAACTTGACACACAAAACACATCACTATTAAACCACCACCTTTCCAGTTCTTATCCCCAAAGTATGATGTTAACATTAATCACAACCTGAGACAGTACAACCTTAAAAGCCCCTTAAAATGTCCAAATGCTTAAAAGTTCAGTCTATTAAAAGTCTCTTAACTGTGGGCTGCTGTAAAATCCAAAACAAGTACTGTCTTATTTCAAAGGGAAGAATCAAGCATTCTCAAACAAAACCTAAGTCCAGCAAAGTAGCTCAAGGCTGGACACCTGGGATTCACTCACGATCTTCTGGGCTCCAAAGGGTCTCGGCAGCTCCCCCTCTCCGACTCTGCCGTCCGTGGCACACTCATCTCGCAGGCCCAGGCCGACTCCATTCTACACCTACCGCTGCTCTTGGTGGTCGTCCCAGGGTACCGGCATCTCCAAAAAGCTGGGGTCGCTACTGAAACTGAGGCAGCACCTTCACCAATGGTCTCTTCTGACCTCTCCTGGTGCAAAGCCTCAGCTTCTCTCCATGACCCCTGCAATCCTGGGGTCTTCACAGCAACCGAGGTGCACTTCCACCAATGGTCTTTCCTGACCTCTCACAGTGCCAAGCCTCGGCTGCTCTCTGTGACCCCCTCAAATTTCAACACCGGAACCATATAGGAGACTCTTACACGTTACCAAGTCCGGCTTCTGGCTCGAGATGGAGGCTCAGGCCCTTTCTGGGTCACAGCTTCTGTGTGCTGACCTTGAAGATATTCTCCCCAGAAGATTTCACCTCAGTGATGCTGGTCTCTTGTTACTTACAGCTGATTTTTCAGCCCCAGCTAACCAGCATCAATTGCCCCAGTACCACAAAAGTTTCACTTCAGGTTCTGGTCTCTTGTTACTTACAGCTGATTCTCCACAGCCCCAGCTGACCAGAACCCACAGATTACACAGTCCTGATGATCTCTGCTCTCCTTTGAAACTAGAAACTTCACAAGCCAGGCCTCCATCTTCTACAACTCCTTCAGCAAAACTGCTCCAAGCTCCACAGCAACAATCTTTAGGCATTCAATGATCTTCCCAGCCCAAAGTTCCAAACGCCTCCACAATCCTTCCCCAAAACACCAAGGTCAGGTCTGTCACAGCAATACCCCACTCTTCTGGTACCAATTTCTGTTCTAGTTTGTCTTCCATTGCTGTGACAAAACACTCTGACCGACACCAACTTGGGGAGGAAAGGGTTTATTCAGCTTACATCTCCTGGGTCACAGTTCATCACTTAGGGAGCCCAAGGCAGGAACTCAGGGCAGGAACCTGGAGGCAGGAGCTGAAGCACAGGCCATGGAGGAATGCTGTTCACTGGCTTGCTCCCCTGGCTCATGCCCAGCCTGCCTTCTTATACAGTACACAACAACCTGCCCAGGGTGGCACCACTCACTGTGGGCTGGGCCCTCCCACACTGCTCAACCATCAAGACAATACTCTACAGATGTGGCCACAGGCCAATCCAATGGAGCCAATTCCCCAATTGAGGCTCCCTCAACCCAGGTGTGTCAAGTTGACACTAAAGCTATCCAGCACAAGCAATTTATGTGTATGAGTGTATTGCCTGGTGCTCTGCAATGTCTGTGGAGGACAGAAGAGGGCATCAGATCCCCTGGAACTGGAGTTACCAATGGTTGTTAGCTGCTATGTGGGTGCTGGGACCCAAACCCATGTCCTTTGCAGGAATAACCAGTGCTCTTAACCACTGAGCCTCTCCCCTGGGGGACTTTTTAAATAAACCTTGGCTTCCAACCCGTGATTGTCCTGGACCTTAGCGTCCTGTGTGCTTGGGTTATAGCATGAGGTGCCCAATGCTGCTTGCAAGGGTCTGAAGTAGCACCTTGCAGCACTCAGCTAAGGATGGTTATTTCCTGCTTCGAAGACTAGACTTGTCTAGGGTTCTAGACAATTTCCCCATATAAATCTGGAGTTGCATTGAGTCTTTTCAGTCTGATAAGAACAGGGCAAC
Source organism: Rhizomys pruinosus (assembly GCA_009823505.1). Classification (NCBI taxonomy): domain Eukaryota; kingdom Metazoa; phylum Chordata; class Mammalia; order Rodentia; family Spalacidae; genus Rhizomys; species Rhizomys pruinosus. The sequence continues at coordinate 3,233,587 of VZQC01014082.1, forward strand.
ATTCTTATCCCAACAGAATACTCAACGCTATAGCTTCCGATCTCTTTGGGTAATTTTTCCCCTGGTCTTGTGAAGTTTCCTAATGTAAATTGTAGAGGCTTGTGAATTCTAACTGCCCGTTCTTTGTCTTCCACCTCCCACATCTGCTGCATGTCACTTGGGTTTGCTTCCTGTATAGGAAGGCCTAGAGAGATGACTCAGTGGTTAAGAACACTGGCTGCTCTTGCAGTGGACCTGTGTTCAGTTCCCAGCATCCACATGGCAGCTAACAACCTTCTGTAACTCTAGTTCCAGGAGATCTGACACCCTCTTCTAACGTCTGTGGGCATTGCATGCATGTGGTGCACTTACATGCAGGCAAAACACTCATGCACGTAAAATAAAATAATAATTTTTTTAATTTTAAAAATGGAAGGAAAAAAATAACCAGATATGAGGAGCAAGTTAAGTTCTCCTAGAGGAGAAGAACCATACAGGCAAGGAAGGAAATAAATGCATCCATGAAGTTAAGGTTGTGTTGTGACAATTTGAAGAAAAGGTTATAACTGTAAATATTCTTAGTTGTCTTGTAGAAGGAGCATAAAAACTAATGTCCCCACAAGGCATCTAGTCTTCAGAGAGATGGACTGAGTCTGTGGAAGACGAGTGGGGCTGGGAAAGGAATAAAGGACCTGGACGCTAAGCAGACCGTCGGCAGCAAGCTGTTATCTATCTAGCCCCTCTCTCCAAATTGGTAAAACCAGTGACACGGATTTTTGTGGCTTTTGTCTTTATTGAGGCTTCAAATCTACAATTTCTATATGCATTAGTACATTAAAACGTTGATAGGGCTGCTTGTCTATTTGGAAGCAAAGAAGTAGGGGAAAGGAGGAGTGAAGTGAGCAAGGATTGGCTGCTCCTTCCGGAGGCGGGACTGAGAACTCCTTCTAAACTTTAAGACTTCTATCAGGTAGTGACCTCTCTTTTTTCTAAACCTTGTCTGCATTCTTGGCTGAAAGAGAGGATATCACCCTTGACTCTACCAGGCACCATCCCAACTGGCTCAGTGGGTCAAATTGCTTCTGCAAAAGCCTGCTGACCTGAATTATATCCTTGGAACCCATGTAAAGGAGAAGGAGAGACCCAACTCCATGGAGGAGTTGTCCTCTGACCTCGACCATACATCTACAATACACCACACATGTGATACAGGAAAAATTGGAGTTCCCTTATTATTAATGAAAGAATTTAAGAATGGACTCAGATGGAAGATTGAGAACAATTTTATTAAAATTTAAAAGGAAAAACCCTCAGAGTAGGTGAAGTGAAAATCTCAGCAGTATCCTGGTAAAGAATGGAAGGGAGAAGGGAAAAAGCCATACCTTGTAAGTGGGCATGTAGGTTAGACACATGGTAGGCTGGCAGCCACATCATGGAGAAGGGGAGCAGCTGGAGAGAAAGAGGAAGGAATCCATAATGTTGAGGCAGGGACAGAGTGAGAGGGGGCTGCATGTGGGTGGCTGACAAGCTGCTACATCAGGGTTAGTAGGTCCAGGCAGAAAGGGGGCTGTAATGTATTAAAGCAACAATTGTCCTGTTTATCCCTTTAGTGAGGCTTAAGGTACCACCTTCCTAGCGGCCATTCCGGTGCTGGGATTGGAACTTGGGTTCTCTGCAAAAGCAGCCCGCACTCTTAACCACTGAGCCATTTCTCCAGCCCCCTTAACAGGCCTTTATTGCTACTGTAATATGCAAAACACACACATCACTAATAATAATAACAATTTACTAAAGCTGTTCAAAAAACTAGTTCCAGGCCAGCCTGGGCCATATACTAGTACCCCATCTAAAATAAAATGGAACAAGTGATTTTAGTATATGACAAAATGTGCGATCTTCAAAGCAATTTTCACATATTGGAGAAAAAATTTCCAACTGGCCCCTTCTAGAGTCTTTCCAAATTTTAAATTTTTGATGTTTGCCTAAGCAGTAATAACCTTTGATCAAAAACACATCTATTTGACTTATTCTTCAAGCATTGCCCAATTTTATTTTTCTTCTTTCTGATGTTTGGGATTGAACTCAGTGCCCCACATGGTAGGATTCAAGCATAGTAGGTAGGTACTCTGCCACAGAGCTAAGTCCACAGCTCTGTCAAATAGTCTTCTGCATGTTGTTTAGCTCTCTGGTTTTGAATTCGTTTTCAGTTTCCCATGTTACCATGCCTGGTGCTTTCTGGAGAAAGCATGTGTCGCACCGTTGAACTAGTTGACCAAGTCTTGCCTCCTCGACAACATCCAGTTAACACTGTCTACAAAATGGAAACATGGTCACCTTCTTGGAGCACCTTGCATCTCCAAATATACAACTGAATGCATGTGGGAACCCATGAATCCAGATGAATGCTGATTTATGAAAGAATTTCTGATTTGATTTTAATGCATCTGGTCAAAATTTCCTTGCAAGAAGGAATGGAAGGGCTTTCCGCACCTCCCATAATGATCATTTATTTGTCCCTAAACATTTCTCAAGAAGCAGCTGTTTGCAGGCCTTATTTTATGTCCTGGAGAATTTTGAGTAATCTAGGCTAAGGTATTTTCTGTTCTACAGTAGCAGTTACATTTTCAAGAAAGCAATGTTCCTGTTTCCAGGAAAATTAAGGTCATTGGGGAAGAAGGTGTACTCTTACTGTAGAACTTAGTGACTTGGAAGTCTGTAAATATGTAGCTTTATGCTACAAATTATTCAAGGAAATAAAAGGTCATGCCAGAAAAATACTTTATAGCATATTTTCATTTTTATGCAATACTGGGAAAAAGAATCTGTCCTTTTTGTTTTGAGCTTCTGAGATCTCACACTTGAGCCCACAGTCTTCAGCAGAGTGGCCACGAATCTTTAATCCAGGTTCATCTCGGAAGTCTGGCAAGGTGTACCTGGGTCACAGAATCCAAAGCAACCCCTTAGCTACACCAGTTGACTGAGCTGCATTTGCATTTGCTTCTTTTTAGGAAAAAACTGTGCTAACTGCCATACTAATATCTTGCACAGCTGGAAGCAGGTGTCATAGAAATCCAATAAATGTGCTCAAAATGATTTTTAATGGAAATGTGCAGTGTGAAAACTCATCGCAAGCTAAGTAGGAAAGGCCAACTACCATGCTGTTTCTCTTGGCAGAAAACACTATGAGCACAGATGACAAGGGAAACACAAAGCCAGCTATTTCCTTGGTATTGGGCTCCATCCTCAGTGTTCCCCCCTGCCAGTGGGGAGTCCCTTCTCTAGCTCTGGAAGTCTGTCCTTAAGGTGCCACAGCTTGGCACCTGCTGACCCCAGAGTACAGGATTTGGAAAACATGGATTCTGTGTGCTTTTTTTTTTTTTTTTCTCTTTTCGAGACAGGGTCTCTCTGTAGCCCCAGCTGTCCTGGAACTCACTCTGTAGACCAGGCTGGCCTTGAACTCACAAATATCCTCCTGCCTCTGCCTCCCAAGTGCTAGGATTAAAGGCATGCGCCACCACACTTTTATAAAAGTTCCGTGTCTCATGAGCTTCTCGTGTCCCTTTTCCATGACTGTAACATCTGCTCAGGTCACCCTCATTCGGTGGCTCCCAAGGGCCACATTTTCTGCTTTGTCTTCTCTGAACTTCAAGATTGGAAAATTTCTCACTATGAACTCATCTGTTCAGGATTCAAGTTTTATCTAAAAAGCAGATCTTTCTGTGAACGCCTGTGTGCCTTCCAATGATGCCATTATTTTCCTCTTCCTCCCCCTCTTCCTCCTCCTCCTCCCCCTCTTCCTCCTCCTCCTCCCCCTCTTCCTCCTCCTCCTCCCCCTCTTCCTCCTCCTCCTCCCCCTCTTCCTCCTCCTCCTCCCCCTCTTCCTCCTCCTCCTCCCCCTCTTCCTCCTCCTCCTCCCCCTCTTCCTCCTCCTCCTCCCCCTCTTCCTCCTCCTCCTCCCCCTCTTCCTCCTCCTCCTCCTGCTCTTCTTCCTTCTTTCCTTCTTAGGCAGGAATCTTTGACATATCACCAATCTGCTCTTTTTCCTTCGCCCTCCATGCAAAGTCAACTACGCACATTCTCCTCTGTTCTCTCAGTCCTGGGGCAGCATTTCTTCCCAGTCCCATCACTCAGGACTCAGTATCCACACTTTGTGAGACACTGACCATAGATGTGGCCCTCGTTTTTCTGGCTGTTGTCTTCGAATTGATGCTCTTCCTCCATTCCCTGTTCAGTTCTTAAACACCCCCCTCTCCTGCCCTTGCTGCTTGTGAAGGCTTTCTTTTTTAAATTGAGTTTTTGTGAATTTTAGACAATATATTTAGAAAATATTTAGACCCTCTCCTCTATCTCCAGCTCTCTTATAGTCCCCCCATCAGACTTCATGTACTCTATCATATTCATATGTCTGTGTGTGTCTGTGTGTGTGTGTGTGTGTACCTATCCACTGGTTAGCTTATCTAGCATCACACCTCTAAAGAAACCTGACTCTCCGTCTCCCAGTAGTTATCAATTGCCAATAGTTCCTCAGCTAACATTGCAACTCCTTACCCATTTTCTCACTTCTGTCCTGGTATTTTGTCTCTTTGAACTTCCATGGGTCTTTTGCATGTTGTCACCACTGCTCTAAGTTCATGAGTAACTTCCCAGCTCTCTGAAAAACTCTTTCCTTGTGGTCATCCACCTCCTCTGGCTCTTACAATCTATCTGCCTGCCTCTTCTGCAATTGTCCTTGAGCCTTGGATGGCAGAGGTTTGCTATTGGTGTCCCAACCAGGGATAAGTACTCTGCAGATTCTTATTATCTATGAATTGGCCAGTTGTGGCTTTCTGGATTAATCATCATCTGTTGCATGAGGAAACTTCACTTGTGCGTGTTGAAAGCTATATTAGTATTCTTTCCACCCTTCTTCTACTACGTTCCCCTGAGCCTCAGGTGTAGAGGCGGCACTTGGGGTTGGGTACTTCTAGACACTTATTCTCTGCATTTTACCAGTTATGGAACTTTGTAACAGTCTCCATGTGTTGCAAAAAGAAACTTTTTTGATGAGTGGTGAGAAGTACACTTGTCTGCAAATATAAAGACCCATATTTAGAATACAATAAGAAATTACCTTGGTCTAGGTGTAGGATGCTTCTCTTGCTACAAGCAGGTGCAGCACAGTCCTGCTAAGGGAAGGGGAGCTGTGGCCACCTGCAGTCACTGTGGAGAACTGACCCCTCGATGCAGAGGTCAGTTGGTTACTTTGGTAATCCAACCTGAGAGGTACTTCCAACCCAGGTCCTTAGCCTGGGAAGCAGAACGCTCCCCATCTGGCAGTGCTATCCCACCTGCTCAAAGACTGCTGGTCTCTGCACAGGAATTTCAGGCTGATTGATGGCCAATCTTCAGCCTACACCCACTCACGATCCACTCCACAGGTTGGTGACCTGATTAGTCTCTGTCCAACACCACACTAGCTTACCAGGTTGGTGATCTGATTGATCCCCATCCAACCCACTAGCTGCTGACACTCAAAATCCAGACCTGCTTCAGCCTGTATACATGCAAAATAATGGACCCGGGAATTCTGTGATGATGGTAATGGAGAATTCGATGTTTTGTATGTTGTGAGTCACTTTTATAAGCAAAGTGATGTCCTCTCTCAGAGCCATCACAGACCCTAGTCTCAGGCCTCTGTATGATGCTGCCCTACCTAGCATCATGTCCCTAGGCCACCAGTTGTTCCCTCTTGGGGCGAGGTCACAGCAATCCCATGACTTCCACGTTGTGCCCCTAAGGGATGCTAGCTGAGAACTAGCCCCTAATTCAAACCAGATCTTCCCACAGTCTAGGGAAGTGATAAAAGTAGGGTTTTCTCTAGGATCTGTGACCTCTCCAGCCACATTTGTCTATGTTTACAGTGCACCACATGTGAGTTCCCTCCCATTGAAAAGACCTTAAATCAAATTAAACGGCTGTTGATTACCTCAAGATAAAAGTGCCACTACCGCACCTATAGAGATTGTTTGCTGGGCCAATCATTGTGGTTTAGAGACTTTACAGCTGGGTGGGATCATTCTTTAGTTTTCTCTCTTCTGACATTCTGGGAGCTAGTCTTTGGTAGAAGTCTTCCAGATTCATTCCAGCTTGATTACTCCATATCCTATGTCTAAAGTATATCCTGTCTTCAGCAATAGAGTCTTACCTTCGAGCAAGCTCTGGAAGACAACCAAGGGCTGTGGCAAGCAACTGTGTCGTTTTGAGAGTCTCTTGGACAACCAAGACCTGAGCAACGGTTCAAAATGAGGTTTCTAGCACTGTGTTTTTTTGTTATATAGCCTTCAGCTATGCATATGAACTCATGTATGTATTGTATGTGTATTTCTCAGTAGCTTTGAGCCATACATTTCCCACTGGTTTCCCACACCATGTGAGCATTGTCTCTCCTCTCCTGCCCTTCCCTGTCTATTCCTCTTTCTCCACACTCGGTTTCCAAGATGCCATCACTTTGCCTACCTAACATATGGCCCCTGATTTTATTTTTCCCCTGGTAACCATGTGGATTGGTTTGAAGTGTTGTTTTGCAGCTACCTCTTTCTTACTCTGACTTTCAGTAACTCTTTGGTGGCTAAAAGTTCTTTAGCCTCTAATGGTCTAGCTTCAGTATGCCTCTCTATATTCATTTCCCATTGCTCCCAAGTCTAACTTCCCTGAATCCGTTTATCCAGCAGGATGCAGGCTAGGCCTTTCATTCTCAATGAAGCAAGCCTCATTCATTTCAAACACATAGTAATCTGTCCATCCTGTTTCCTTTCCAACTTGCATGACTCATTCTTGTTCACTCAATATTTGCTACCTCAAATTCTTCTTTGCCTTTTGATGGCTGTGTTCTGGCTCCTTGTGCTCTTTATGTTGAAAGGATCTGGCATAGTGCCTTGTTCAAACATTGTTTATTGTTGTAATAAACAATGCTGATCAAACTGGTTCCTTGCTCCACTCCCCCAGGACACTATTCTATCCACATAAAATATTATAAAAGGAAGGAAATTCCACTGTTATCAGTGTCATTCTTAGGAGTTCATCCTTTTAAAAATACCTGAAGAAATTTTAGGAGGAAAACTAGAAAATCTCTGGCAGCATCTTTAATGCACACTGATGTTGACCAACTTTCAAACTCTGCCACTTCATCCACCTATACTTCTCTCCTGCAAGCAAATATAATTAGTAAACCATCAACATTAGGATTTCCCATTGTTGAATACTCAAACACTCTCATTCAATACCATTTTAAGGGTTTCGTGAGCCACTGTTTATAAATTTGAAAAGTTTCTCAGATGACTGAGGTATATTTGGCCTCTGACTTTTCTGAGGTTATGTTCTTAAATTCTGACATTAATATAAAATCCTATGAATATGAGGCTGGCTCTGTCTTGGAACTTATCACGTATATTACTAATGGCTGAGAATAATGGTTATCAGAGATAACCTGGTGTGTGCTTTTCTGTGCTCTCTACTCAATATGAACACTGAAAAACACCAATAAAAACTGAACCTCAGACAACTGGCTGTCCACTTACAAAAAATGACATTGGGCCTTTACTTCATACCATATACAAAAATCAACACAAACTAGATCAAACACCTAGATGTAAGAGCTCAGGAAAACCCAGAAGCAAACAGGTGCAAACCATCAGGACACTGAGTCAGGCAATGACCTTTCAGATGATCACCCAAAGCACAACCAAACAATAAAAAATATGTCCAATGGGAAATGTTTGCCCTTCAAAAGACACCTTCAAGAAAGTGAAAAATCAACTTACATTATGAGAAAAAATATCCATAAGCCATATATCTGATATATTAGATATATCAAGGAACTTGAATAACATGTTTTTCCAAAGAAGATAGTCAAATGCCCAGGAGGAGCCTGTAAAAGAAGGTGAAATCATCAGAGGTCAGAAAGATTAAACGCAAGCCACAGTGCGGTACAACTTCACACTCACCAGAATAGAATTTGTTTTAATTTTATTTATTTCTGTACATGTATCAATGTACTGTCTGCATGCAGGTTTGTGCACCCGTGTCGTGCAATGCCGCGGAGGTCAGAAGAGGGTGTCGGATTCCCCTGGAACTGGAGTTCTCCTGGAATTGGAGCTTCAGACGGTTCTCAGCCGCCATGTGGGTGCTGGGGATCGAACCCGGGTCCTCTGCAAGAGTGGTGGGTGCTCTTAACCGCTAAGCCATCTCTCCAGCCCCCAGAATAGAATTTTTAAAGTCTGATAATAGTAAAGTTTAGGTAGATGTAGATATAATAGAGCTGTTCTGCATTGCTAATGAGAATGAAGATGGTAGACACAGTAGAAAACAGTTTGGCAGTTCTTCAAAAGTTAAACATGGACTTACCATGTGATCCAGTAATGTCACTCCTAGATATATACTTAAGAGACCTAAAATAATATGTCTTTACGAAAACATACACAAATGCTGATAGTAGCTTTATGCTGAACATCTAGGAACAGGACAACTCAAATTTTACACACTGATGAATGGATTAAAAATCATGTATGTCCATACAGTGGACTACTAATCATCAACAAACAGAAATGACCTACTAATTAATGCTATACCAATTAACCTTGAGACAAATGTTAAAGAAGTGAGAAATTTTAATTCATTGCTCTTTTATAAGAAAGAAGTCATCCAGGCGTGGTGGTACACGCCTTTAATCCCAGCACTGCAGAGGCAGAGGCAGGCGGATCTCTGTGAGTTCAAGGCCAGCCTGGTCTACATAGCGAGTTCCAGGTCAGTGGATCTCTGTGAGTTCAAGGCCAGCCTGGTCTACATAGCGAGTTCCAGGTCAGTTGGGTCTACAGGGAGATCCTGTCTCAAAAAAGAGGAAAGGAAGAAAGAAAGAAAAGAAAGAAAGAAAGAAAGAAGGAAGGAAGGAAGGAAGGAAGGAAGGAAGGAAGGAAGGAAGGAAGGAAGGAAGGAAGGAAAGAAAGAGAGAGAGATAGAAGTCAGTAGTAGAGTTAAGGAAAGGAAGAATGAAATTTGACTGTCAGTGAAGGGATAAGATAATTTGGTGGGGGGACAAAATAGATTCTATAACTAGATAGTAGGGACAAGTGCATAACTATAAATATGTCTCCTCAAAATACTAAATTGTACATTGTAAAGGAAAAAATAGGATATGCAAATTTTACTTCAATTAAAGGAAATTAGGATACCTTACCATTAAACTTCTGACTGAAGAGTTCTGCCTTCTCTTAGACTCCATAGCTAATCTCCCACTCACAGAAGTGATTTCCCCACTGGAGTTCCCCCTTCCCTCTGGAAGGAACTGGACAGCATTCACTGTGACATGGAATGCGATCTCCCTGGCACTGCACATGCTGGCAGAAGCAGGCAGCCCGTCCCTCCTGTATTGTTCTGGATGCTGCAGTGCCAGTGGCTTCACATGCTGAAGTCCATGTCTTTGAAAGAATGGAAGTCTTTTCAAAAACTAGAGATATGATGATCCCTAGTTTGGAGGGGGGAATAAAAACAAAACCTCTGTGTTTGTAAGGACATATTCTCCATTGTATTGAAATGATACTTAAATATTACTATTTTTAAATACCAGCAAGATTTTCTGAGCGTTCTTTCTCTTTGAGGTAGGAGAAGAGCCCTGCGACACATTGGATTCCAGAGGTGATGGATGGTTTCCCTGTGCTGTCAGGAGTAGGACAGAATGCTTTTCCAGGATTTGGAAACAAGTCTGTATAACGGGAAATTTCTTTGACTTTTAGAGATGATAGGCCACGCTTAATTCACACTATAGGATTTTATCTTCCTCAGATAATGAAACTCTGTAAACAGCAAACTCATGCCAACCTTATTGTGGACAGACAGACGCAAATCTCTTTTGAACCAAGAGACCATTAGGGGAATGGCGACAATGATTTATGAGGGAGCATTTTTCTTCTTAGACTTCATCACACCCAACTGAAGATAGATGAACAGAACCTGGGTGGATTGGATGCTTAGTTTCTTTTACTTCTCAAATTTAGAGTAGCTTTGGTTTTTTTTTTATTTTCAACTTTACATTTAGAAATAAAGATTCCAAGTTGGGTGCAATATGGCTTTGCTGAGCCAGCTCACTCAAAGTAAGGGTAGAGAGGACTTAAGATGGTAGAGAGGAGTCCAGCCTCACACCTAACCTTGTGAAGATATTGTCCCTTTGTCACATGACGACAGTGTCAAGTCTGCTTCTAAGGGACTATGGTTCCATTGTCTGCTGTGTCTGGTGTTCCTTACCTAAGCTTTTGGCTTTCAACATAGAATAATTACAGCTCTTGATTCATATTTTGAACACTGCAGTTGCTGTCACCCAATGTTCACCCTCATCTTTGCACCTGTACTGACTCCACAAGCTTCGTAAGCATGGCCCAGAAATATCTTCACCTTTTGGTGACACTAAGCCACACGATCTGGAATTTGGCTGCTGAGTGGGGAGGTCCAAGGGATTTTGTTCAGACGATGCAGTCTATCTTCCTCTACCATCTGGTATTTTTAAGCCAGTGATACACAATCTTTAGTGGCATTGGAATTCCTGGGGCTGAGGAGCTGAGGCCTAGGATAATACACAGGTCACTGCTCTCCCACACCGGAGGTTTCAGTGCTGTAGTTTTGAGGTGTGAATGGTGAATTTGCATTTTGCTTCCCACGTGCTGCTTGTGCTGCTGCTGCTGCTGCTGCTGATTTGGAAACCCTCTGGGCTTCACCCCTTTGACTTCCCTCTCTATTTGTTAAAAATAGCAGTGATGAATCCAAATATATGAGCCTTTATTATAATTCTTAGGTGATATTGAATTACTTGCTTTATTATAGTTATATAAAGCCTTTTATAAATCTAGTTAAGTAATTTAAATTTTTCATTAAAACCTCTTTTTTTTTTTTTTTTTTTTTTTTTACTCGCTGCCAAAAACACTTTTTAATAAACGTTTAAGGTATTGTATAATTTGAGATGATAGGGTGACCCTTCTTATAATTGACTTTAACAATCTGCTCAGTGGTAAAAATAATTTCAGTGGATATTCATAAGGGACAAATTTTATGATTTGGCTTCTTATTATGAAATTCAAAGATTGGAAATTTTACTAACTAGGAATCGAAGCGGGGAAGGATGAAAGGTGTATTGAAATAAGAAGAGATTTATGGGAACGACGGGTGGCGGACCGAGAAATAGGGATTGCAATTAGGTGATGAATGACGATAGAAACGCCCTTGCATTAAGAAGATCAGACGACAGAAACGAGACGAAGAAGACGAAAAAGAGGACTCAGAAGACTCACTCACCCTCAGTACTCTCCTCCTCCTGCTAGTATGCCTTCTTTAAGTCTGTTAGGCAGGAATCTTTGACATATCACCAATCTGCTCTTTTTCCTTCGCCCTCCATGCAAAGTCAACTACGCACATTCTCCTCTGTTCTCTCAGTCCTGGGGCAGCATTTCTTCCCAGTCCCATCACTCAGGACTCAGTATCCACACTTTGTGAGACACTGACCACAGATGTGGCCCTCGTTTTTCTGGCTGTTGTCTTCGAATTGATGCTCTTCCTCCATTCCCTGTTCAGTTCTTAAACACCCCCCTCTCCTGCCCTTGCTGCTTGTGAAGGCCTTTCTTTTTTTTTTAAATTGAGTTTTTTGTGAATTTTATACATCTATTTAGAACATATTTAGACCCTCTCCTCTATCTCCAGCTCTCTTATAGTCCCCCCATCAGACTTCATGTACTCTATCATATTCATCTGTCTGTTTGTGTCTTGTGTGTGTGTGTGTGTTTGTACCTATCCACTGGTTAGCTTATCTAGCATCACACCTCTAAAGAAACCTGACTCTCCGTCTCCCAGTAGTTATCAATTGCCAATAGTTCCTCAGCTAACATTGCAACTCCTTACCCATTTTCTCACTTCTGTCCTGGTATTTTGTCTCTTTGAACTTCCATGGGTCTTTTGCCTCGTTGTTGTCACCACTGCCCTCTAAGATTCATGAGTAACTTCCCAGCTCTCTGAAAATCTTTCCTTGTGGTCATCCACCTCCTCTGGCTCTTACATCTATCCTCTGCCTGCCTCTTCCTGCCAATTGTCCTGAGCCTTGGCTGGCAGAGGTTTGCTATTTGCGTGTCCCAACCAGGGATATAAGTACTTCTGCCAGATTCGTATTATCTTATGAATTGGCCATTTGTGGCTGTCGGATTCTCCTCATATCTGTTGCATGAGGAGAACTTAACTTTGTGCGTGTTGAGGAATGGATGTATTAGTATTCTTTCCACCCTTCTTCTACTACGTTCCCCTGAGCTAGGTGTAGAGGCGGCACTTGGGGTTGGGTACTTTCTAGAACTTATTCTCTGCATTTTAACAGTTATGTAACTTTGTAACAGCTCCATGTTGCAACAAGCAAACTTTTTGTGATTTGGTGATATATTACACTTGTCTGCCAAATATAAAGACCCATATAGAATACAATAAGAAATTACCTTGGTCTAGGTGTAGGATGCTTCTCTTGCTATGAGCAGGTGCAGCACATTCCTGCTAAGGGAAGGGGAGCTGTGGCCACCTGCAGTCATTGTGGAGAACTGACCGCTCGATGCAGAGGTCCGTTGGTTACTTTTGTAAATCCAACCTCGAGAGGTGGTACTTTCAACCCAGGTCCTTAGCCTGGGAAGACAGTGAACGCTCCCCATCTGGCAGTGCTATCCCACCTGCTCAAAGACTGCTGCGTTCCTGGCAGGAATTTCAGGCTGATTGATGGCCAATCTTCAGCCTACACCCACTCATCGATTCACTCCACAGTTGGTGACCTGATTAGTCTCTGTTCAACACCCACTAGCTTACCTGGTTGGTGATCTGATAGACTTCCGTCCAACCCACTAGCTGCTGACACTCAAAATCCAGACCTGTTTCAGCCTGTATACATGCAAAATAATGGACGGAGAATTCTGTGCTGATGGTAATGGAGAATTCGACTTGTTTTGTATGTGATGAGTCACTTTATAAGCAAAGTGATGTCTTCTCTCAGAGCCATCACAGACCCTAGTCTCAGGCCTCTGTATGATGCTGACCTACCTAGCTTCATGTGCCTGGGCCACATTGTTCCCTCTTGGGGGCGTAGGGTCACAGCAATCCCATGACTTCCACGTTGTGCCCCTAAGGGTGCTAGCTGAGAACTAGCCCCTAATTCAAACCGGATCTTCCCACAGTCTCGGAAGTGATAAAACGTAGGGTTTTCTCTAGGATCTGTGATCCTCCAACCACATTTGTCTATGTTTACAGTGCACCACATGTGAGTTCCCTCCCACTGAATAAGACCTTAAATCAAATTAAACGGCTGTTGATTACCTCAAGATAAAAGTGCAACTACTGGGGCTGAGAGATTGCCTAGCGGTTACGAGCGTACGACAGCCTCTTGCAGAGGACCCGGGTTCGATCCCCCGCACCCACATCGCAGCTAGAACGGTCTGTGACTTTGCGTTCCAGAGAACTCCAGTTCCCAGGGGAATCCGAGACCTGTCTTCTGACCTCCGCCGCGGCATCGCACTGCACGGGTGCGCAGACCTGCATGCAGGCATTAATACAACACATAAAAATTAAATAAATAAATAAAATTAAAAAAAAAAAAAAGGCAACCATACCGCACCTATAGCGATTGTTTGCTTGGGCCAATCCATTTGGTTTAGAGATCTTACAGCTGGGTGGGATAATCTTCTAGTTTTCCCTTCTGACATTCTGGGCGCTAGTCTTTGGTCGGGCTAGAATGTCTTCTAGGTCAATTCCAGCTTGATTACTCCATATCCTATGTCTAAAGATATCCTGTCTTCAGCAATAGGTCTTACTTCGAGCCAAGCTCTGGAAGACAACCACGCGGCTTTTTATTTTGGCAAGCAACTGTGTCGTTTTGAGAGTCTCTTGGACAACCAAGACCTGAGCAACGGTTCAAAATGAGCGTTTCTGACTTGTTTTTTTTTTTATATAGCCTTCAGCTGCATTATGAACTCATGTATGTATTGTATGTGTATTTTCTCAGTACTTTGAGCCCTACATTCCCACTGGTTTCCCCACACCCTGTGCGCAGCATTGTCTCTCCTCTCCTGCCCTTCCCTGTCTATTCCTCTTTCTCCACACTCGGTTTCCAAGATGCCATCACTTTGCCTACCTAACATATGGTCCCTGATTTTATTTTTCCCCTGGTAACCATGTGGATTGGTTTGAAGTGTTGTTTTGCAGCTACCTCTTTCTTACTCTGACTTTCAGTAACTCTTTGGTGGCTAAAAGTTCTTTAGCCTCTAATGGTCTAGCTTCAGTATGCCTCTCTATATTCATTTCCCATTGCTCCCAAGTCTAACTTCCCTGAATCCGTTTATCCAGCAGGATGCAGGCTAGGCCTTTCATTCTCAATGAAGCAAGCCTCATTCATTTCAAACACATAGTAATCTGTCCATCCTGTTTCCTTTCCAACTTGCATGACTCATTCTTGTTCACTCAATATTTGCTACCTCAAATTCTTCTTTGCCTTTTGATGGCTGTGTTCTGGCTCCTTGTGCTCTTTATGTTGAAAGGATCTGGCATAGTGCCTTGTTCAAACATTGTTTATTGTTGTAATAAACAATGCTGATCAAACTGGTTCCTTGCTCCACTCCCCCAGGACACTATTCTATCCACATAAAATATTATACAAGGAAGGAAGGAAATTCCAATGTTATCAGTGTCATTCTTAGGAGTTCATCCTTTTAAAAATACCTGAAGAAATTTTAGGAGGAAAACTAGAAAATCTCTGGCAGCATCTTTAATGCACACTGATGTTGACCAACTTTCAAACTCTGCCACTTCATCCACCTATACTTCTCTCCTGCAAGCAAATATAATTAGTAAACCATCAACATTAGGATTTCCCATTGTTGAATACTCAAACACTCTCATTCAATACCATTTTAAGGGTTTCGTGAGCCACTGTTTATAAATTTGAAAAGTTTCTCAGATGACTGAGGTATATTTGGCCTCTGACTTTTCTGAGGTTATGTTCTTAAATTCTGACATTAATATAAAATCCTATGAATATGAGGCTGGCTCTGTCTTGGAACTTATCACGTATATTACTAATGGCTGAGAATAATGGTTATCAGAGATAACCTGGTGTGTGCTTTTCTGTGCCTACTCAATATAGCACACTGAACAACACCAATAAACCTTGAACCTCAGACACTGGCTGTCCCCACTTACAAAAATGACACTTGGCCTTATTCATACCTATACAATAAATCAACACAAACTAGATCAAACACCTAGATGTAAGAGCTCAGGAAAACCCAGAAGCAAACAGGTGCAAACCATCAGGACACTGAGTCAGGCAATGACCTTTCAGATGATCACCCAAAGCACAACCAAACAATAAAAAATATGTCCAATGGGAAATGTTTGCCCTTCAAAAGACACCTTCAAGAAAGTGAAAAATCAACTTACATTATGAGAAAAAATATCCATAAGCCATATATCTGATATATTAGATATATCAAGGAACTTGAATAACATGTTTTTCCAAAGAAGATAGTCAAATGCCCAGGAGGAGCCTGTAAAAGAAGGTGAAATCATCAGAGGTCAGAAAGATTAAACGCAAGCCACAGTGCGGTACAACTTCACACTCACCAGAATAGAATTTGTTTTAATTTTATTTATTTCTGTACATGTATCAATTGTACTGTCTGCAGCATGTTTGTGCACCCGTGTAGTGCAATTGCCTGCGGCAGTCAGAAGAGTGGGTTTTGTCGGATTTCCCCTTGAACTGGAGCGGTCTCTCCTGGGATCTGGAGCTTCAGGACCGGCGTTTCATGCCGCCCATGTGTGGTGTCGTGCGCGTAATCAACCCGGGTCTCCTTGCAAGAGTGGTGGTTGCTCATACCCCGCCTTAAGCCATCTCTCCAGCCCCTCAGAACGGTTTTTAACGTCGATATAGTAAAGTTTATGTAGGTAGATGTAGATATAATAGAGCTGTTCTGCATTGCTAATGAGAATGAAGATGGTAGACACAGTAGAAAACAGTTTGGCAGCTCTTCAAACGTTTAAACATGGGACTTACCATGTGATCCAGTAATGTCACTCCTAGATATATACTTAAGAGACCTAAAATAACCCAGCTGTCCTGGAACTCACTCTGTAGACAAGCTGGCCTTGAGCTCACAAAGATCCACCTGCCTCTGCCTCCTGAGTGCTAGGATTAAAGGCGTGCGCCACCACGCCCGGCGAAACCTCTTATTTTTTTAAAAAGGTAAACCTGCACAGTATGATTTCATAAGAATGCCACAGCAGTTAGGACAGTTCATTTACATTTCTGTTTATATTTCTATAGCATTTGTCCTGCATTTTTCCTTCTCCTCTCTCTCCCTTCTGCCTTCAAACACTTACTTTGGTGATTATTTTGACAATGGAGAAGCCCTGGGCTTCAAAAGTAGATTGAGAAGGTATCAATAAGTAAGTTTGCCATCAAGTCAGGACAGATAGACTTGAAAATGAATGAAAACAATGACATGCACCCAAAACCACAGCAGAAATCAGTGTGGGCTCAGGCTATAGGGAATGCTCTGTGTTGGAATGGCAAGAAATATATTCCAGAGGCAGAACTAACACGCAATTGACAGCCTAATGAAAAGGGATGGGATATATAACAGGATTAATGCTACAGTGCCCCCTCCCCTCTCGCTAAGTAGTGTATTGATGACTCATGAGCTTGTAAGGCTTTGAACAAAAATAAGACATGTAGTATGTAATTTTTATATTTTTAAAAAAAGTAACTACTATACACTTGTAAGCATTGTTACGAAATAATTCTGCCAGTGGAGAGAGTTGTAGAAATATCTTAGGGAAACTATAGACTATCAAAAGACTAGACAAACCTATGTGTTCTTGACCAAATGAAACACAGACCTTTGGTGTCAGGAGGACCACAGTAGTGAGGGAGGACTCCTTTGGAAACATAACCAAGAGGAAGGGTTTGCTATGAAAGGGCGCCACCTTCTGGCCAAGCCTCCCTGGACCCATTAGGGCTGGGAGCCTGTATAGAGTGCTTCACAAATAGGATCTTTCTATTAATACCCTGAGAATCTCAGCCAGGCCATGTCACAGGAATCCTTCATCTTTTTTTCAAACTTACAAAGCGAACACATATGGTTGGACTTCTACTATGCTAGGTTGTATGAACTGTGTTTCAATGGGTATGTGGTCATCAAGCATTAAACCATCAGAGGCACACACTTTTGATGTACATGGCCATTTACTTATATGTTGAATGGAGCTAAGGCCTGTCACAACTCCTGAAATATTGAGCAAATTTATCAGCATCGCTGAGTCCAACTTTTACATATGTAAAAAAATAGATTATGGTATGAAATTTTAATCAGAGTAAAATAAGGTAATATACAAAAAATGTTTAGAACAAATTATGATTACAAAAACAACAGCATAGTAGCCACACAGAATAAACTTTTTAATGTCAATGTTGCTTAACCAATCTAAAGACTGTGTGGAGAGCTGCACAGTGTACTAAAAATCCCTTAAGAAGCATTATAAAGCGTGTCCTTTAAATTTTCAGTCATTTGGGACAGATTCACTCTCTAGCCTCAGAAACATAGTGTTCCAAGGTGCCACCCGATCAGAGCATTGGGAGAATGACTTGATGACAACTCAGATTTTATTTGTTTTTCATGGCTTGGGTTGAGTTAGGACCCTGAACTCCCAAACATAACACCATTGAGAGACTAGTTGAAACTTTTCAATAATTATTAAAACAAGAAAATATTTTGTTTTAGTTGGATAAACTCATTTATTCAAGCTAAGTTTTGAAAACTGGGAAATCTCACAGTGTTTCTTTCAATTAAAGCAAAAACAACTGGGGTCTCTCAAGCAGCCAAAACCCATACCAGTGTGCCCCTACCACAGCAAATGAATAAATAAATAGAAATATAATGAGCTGCAGTTCTTATATTTTATTGGCAGGGATTGTCTTCAAATCTACAGACTTAAAAAAAAAAACAAATTGAAAACATGTCTGAATCTGCCTTTCTTTGATGTTTTGAAAATTAAGCATTATCATAATCAGTCAAAAAGATACAGTAAAGATTGAGACCCAAAGTGATCTGCCTGAGCCAAAAGCCATTTGAGATGCCAGGCACCAACCAGGGTCTTTACTAGCAGCCTCATCTGACCTTATAACTCGGTGATGAGTCCTGAGCTTATATACAAAAAGATGGGATTTGGAGGGATTTCTTGCTTGCCCGGTTTCTGTATGAGTTCCTCAAGCTATACTTCTTCATTGGGCAATTTCAACATGTCATGACAGATAATCAACTTATAGATTAGCTTCTATATCCTCAGGACCTGTTTCTTGCTGCCCAAAATGATAGACCTAGAGTATACATCCTGTTAGCTGTAGTCCCTAGAGCCCTGCCTGCAAGCATAGGGATCACTTAACCAGTACCTGGAAATCCCTGGGCTTCACACATATGTCAACCAGAGGTTAAGACCTAGGATGGTCTCTGGGTTTGGATAGCCCTGAGTTAAAGTGGTAGTGGTGATTTCTGGGACCTTGTGATGATGATTTGCCCATTGAGCCCTATGAAGATAATCTGGGTGAATCAACATCAGGACAGGCTTTGCTGCAAATAGCTCTGCTCTGTCAATTTATGTTTCCCTTTTCATTTGTATCAAAGAGATGCACTTTAGGAGGAAAATATTCTTGTCTAACCTAAGAAGGTTGTAAAATAATAACTTGGGTTTTTCCTTTCAGACTTAGAGCCTAGTTTGGTAATTTTCTTTGGTAGTAAATTTTATGTGCTTTCCTCAAATTCAGCATGAGGGGGATATATAGAATGGAAACCCAAACCTAGGCCTCTGGTCCACTCTTGGGATTCAGAGTTCCATGTCTCAGGCCTATACAGACCAGGCTTGTATGGAACTGGGACTATGGTCAGGTTTGCTGTATTGAATTGTGGAGACAACCAACCTGGTTTGTTCTGTACAGAAGTATTGTCTGTTCTACTTTGTGCACATCTTAGATCTTACCTTATTTTAGAAACTTAAAGAATTTTTGTTTCCCTGAAATGTTTGGGAAGTGTCTGCTAGCCCTAGTGTTCATTCTTTCTCATGTTATCTCACAATACTATAATTGAAAGGAAAAGAAAATAAGCCATTACTATTAATGACAAAGCACAACATGAGTAGGGTATGCTCCTGTTGTTCTTAAAGAACATTAGAGGATGTGAAATTTTGACTGGCTGGTTACTCTTCTCTTTTTTTCTCTCTCTCTCAAACACACTTATCTGTCTAAAAATTTTGAAGAAATGTGTTTCAGTATGTCAAATACCACTACCAAATTTATATCCAAAAAGAGAGCTCAAGAAACTGCTTTAGGGTATATATATATATATATATATATATATATATATATATACAAATTGTGTACATTTGTATAGATAAAATATATGTAATCTATGTATAATGTATACATGGTAACTATATTTTACCCACAAGAATAATGTTAGAAGGAACTGTTATCTTTGTTCACAAATGAGACAGGTAAGGCACAGAGGGTTTAGCGACTTGGACACGAGACACACACAGCTAGTGAGTGAGGAGCTGGTTCTCTCTGTGTGCTTCCCCCACACACGATGCTGCATCTCTGGTTGGCTGTTTTATGTGTGACTCGAAAGGACCATATTCTTGGAGTGACTCAGAACTCCCCATTAAGTATCTTTAGGTAAGAACTTGGCTTAGTGGAAAAGATTGGACCAGGACTCAGATCAATAATATATGCATTCACCAAGTCAACAGAACTTTAATCCTGGTTCTACCAGTTGCAAACTGTGGGCTCTCAGGCACTAGAGCTCCTTTCTTCCATCTATAGCAATGATGACATCCACCCCTCACTTCACAGAGGTGTCATGAAGACAGGTCACATGGTGGATGCAGAGGCATCAAGAAAAACTTGAAATGTTACATGAATATTCAAACATGATTACTTACATGTTTACAGCTATTCTGGGGCTACCAAGCTAAGGCTTATTAGTCTGAGCCCATTGTCTTCCTCACTCATTTGTGCTGTCTTAGTATGTCCTGCAGACACTCACACACTGATTATTCCTTCCCCGTCTAGAGAAATGAGAATTGCTCTACACCACCTTAGAACATAATTCTCACTGACACTTCTTTCATAAACAGAATGTTACTCCACCAGGGGATCCACTTCCCTCTTATTCAAACCCGAGAAATTTTTTTCTATTTTTTTTTCCCCTTTCTCATCTGAGAAACGAACCTTCGCTGCAAATGAACCCTCCTTATATGCATGCTATGCAAGCATAATCAGAGATGCTCAGCATAGAAATTGCACCTGAATAAGAGCAAGACATTATTTTGCAGAGAGCCATTGTGAGAGACTTGTCTGGAATCATCCAACCAGTTAAGGCTAGGATGGGCAAGAACCAGTGTCTGTTCCATCCCAGGGCCAGCCCATTCTGTGCTGTGACCCTGACCTTCTACTCAGATGCCGACGGTTCTTGGGTCTGCTTATTGTGGTGCTTTCAGTACTTACAGCTCTTTAAAAGAATTCATTCTCTCCCTAAGTGTTTTTCCTTTGTTATTTGCAGAAGAAGACTGCACAAGCTGGGTGTGTCAAAGGTGACTCAGGTGGATTTTCTGCCAAGAGAAGTCGTGTCCTACTCCAAGGAGACTCAGACCCCTCTTGCAACTCATCAGTCTGAAGGTAAATTATGTCTTTTGTCTTCTTCCCATGTTATCTTTGCAGACAATGTCCAAGAGTAACATCCCTCATGTTGATTCCATGTCATACCCTGAGATTTTCAAAGAATATAAACATGATAACATACAAAAGCAAAAGACAGCTTTGGTGCTGATTTTGAAGGCTCTGTGGGGGGGGGAATTCAGCAATTTTTCTTCTGGAGACTTTGAAATGAACTTTAAAATGTTTAACCTAATGAAATCACATTATGCCAGATTTATGTGCATGGGTGAAAATCACCAAAGAATAATAGATACTTTCATGAATATTAATGAGAGCATGTAAATTAAGATTCATTGTTTGGAGCTGGAGAGATGACTCAGTGGTTAAGACACTGCTTTTGCAGAGGACCAGAGTTTGGATCCCAGGACCCATGTTGGGTGGCTCATAACTAACTACCTAGAATGCCAGCTCCAGGAGATCTGATACCCTTTTCTGGTCTTCATGGTACTGGTAGACACATGGGACACAAACAAATACACATAAATAAAAATAAATCTTAAGAAATAGATTCAGTGTTTGTAGGGGCAGCAACTACAGCCCGCCACTTGTTTCTAAAAATAAAACATTATAACACAGCTATGTCTAATCATTTATACCTATGGCTTCTTTTCTTCCTATAATGGGCAGATTGAAAAGGTATCTATGAGACTGCTGCTGCTCACAAACCCTAAAATCTTGAATGTAACTTTCTACAGAAAAACTTATCTGACCCGTGATTTTTGGAACAGTTCACATGATAACACACATTTTAACAGTATTCTCCTTGCAAACTTCATGTAGATGAATGGGAATGGGCCTCCACACCTCCTTTATGCATACCAGAAAATATCAAGTGGAAATACATATGCAAATCTCAGTGACTTACTAAAAGACAATGTGATCATTGATCCTGAATGTCAGCTTGATGGGACTTAGAATCATGATGGAAATGTGCCCCTGGACCTGTCCCTTAGGGATTTTATGGATTTGAAGTAGGAAAACCCACCCTATATGTAGGTGGCACCATTTGATGGGGTAGGGCATTGGAGTGAATTACAGGGGGAAATGGAGCTGAGCAAAGTGTTCCTCTTCCTGCTTTCTTGCTATGGATATGAAGTGACCAGCTGTTCCAAACTCCTTCTCCCATGACTTCCCTGCCATGATGGATTATACTCTCCAACTCTGAGCCAAAATAAACCTTCCTTGAGGTGCTTCTCCTCAGGTATTTTGTCACAGCAACAAGATAAGTAACTATCACAGGCAATAATAAGAGAAATTAAAGCTGAAAAATCCAAATGCTTTCAAGAAGTCAAGTACCATGCTGAGGTCTGGGAATGGAACTCAATTGTAGAGTGGCTGCCTAGGATGCATAAAGCCCTGCGTTTGATGCCCACACTATGAGAGATAAGCAAACAAGCAAATAAAAGCACCACATCAAAAACTACATGAAAGTAAGCATGTAGGACACTGTTTCCATGTGGTCATGCACCTCCTCCCTGGCTCTTACAATCTTTCTGTCCCCGCTTCTGCCATGATCCCTGAACTCTGGGTGAGTGGAGCCTATTACAGGAATCCTGTCCAAGGACCCACGCTGTGCATATTCTACACTCTTTGGCCATCTGTGGCCTTTCGTGTTCCCGGCCCTCTGTTGCATGGGGGAGCTTCATTAACGGGAGAAGAGAGATCATGACTGTCCTCTTTACCCCTGTTCTATGTTGCATGAGCCTTAGGTGTAGAGGTTGCATTATAGATGTGTCACGTGGGCTTGGACAATTCACAGACAATGTGTGTAATCAGTTGTGGAACTCTGTAATAGTCTCTGTCTAATACAAAAGAAGTTTCTTTGATGAGTGATGACTGGGATACTTGACTGTAAATACAAGGATTTTACTCTTAGTAAGAACTTACATTAGTCTACGCATGTGGCAGCCTTGGGGATTTATCTAAGATCTACCTCCATCCATGTGTATTTGGCTATGTTTACAGTAACACACATGAGTTTCCTACTATTGAATGGGCTTTAAGTCCAGTTAGGTAGCCATTGATTGCCCCCAAGATAAAACTGTCACTATCGAACTATTGTCATATGCTGTGCTGGTTATTGATGTGGTTATTTGATCTTAAAGCTGGTGTTGGACCATTGATTGATGTGCTCCCTTAGCAGCTTGCATAGCGCTCTCCACAGCTATGAGAGCTGGCCTTCAGGGGAAGTGGCTTCCAGGTCACCTCCGCCATTGCTCCAAATCCAGTCTCTGAAGTATGTCCTGCTTTCATCGATAGGGTCTTACCTTCAAGTTCTGGGAGACAATCAAGGGCTGCAGTAACAGCCTGTGTAATTTTGGGAGTCTCTTGGACAGCCCTGGCTAACAACTCAACCGAAGATATCTCCTGTCTGGCACTGTTTCCTGTTATGTAGCCTTCAGCTATGCACATGGACTCATGTGGAGATATTATATGTGTAATTTGTCATTAGAGTGTTATACTAAGGTCTCTCTCTCTCTCTCTCTCTCTCTCTCTCTCTCTCTCTCTCTCTTTGTCTAACACTCCCTCCATGCCTTCCCCCCATTTAAAGTGTTAACAATTTCTCCATTTCTCCATTGATAATACCAGTTTCTTATGGTCCCACCTCCCTTGAGCTCCTTTTTTTCCCTTTATCCTCAAATGTCCTTGCATAACCTTCCCTTCCCCTCCCATTTAAATATCCCAGTCTCTGTCTTAGTAACACCCATCTCCTACTGTTCTTCTCTCTAAGGTTTCTTGTTTCCCTTTACCTGCCTGGTTCCTGTCCATTTTCTTGGCTCCTGCAGCTATATCAAGATACATACTCACATATAATGATTCGATGCTAGGATTCACAAATGAGAAAGAATATACATCATTTGTTTTCTGTGTTACTTCACTTAACATAACAGTTTCTAGCTCCATCCATTTACCTGAAGATTTCTTGAGTTCAACTTTCTTTAGCAATGACTAGAACCTCATTGTATAATGTACCACATTTTCACTGTCCAGTTGTCAGCTGAAGGACACTTAGGTTGCTTCTATCTCTTAGCTATTGTGAAAAGAGCAGCAACAAATATGGATGTACAAGTATTTCTGCAATAGGATGAGTCCTTTGCATATATGCCAAGGAGTGGTACAACAAGGTGAAATGATAGATTCATTTTAATTTTTAAAGTGTTCTCCACACTGCTTTCCATAGGGGTTGAATGAGCCTGCAATCACACCACCAGTGAATGAGTGTTCCCTTTTCCCCACATCCTCTCCAGCATTTGGTATCATTTGCTCTTTTTATCTTAGCCAGTCTGACTAGAGTAAAATGAAATCTTAAAATGGTTTTAATTTGCATTTCCCTAGTTAATAATAATGTTGAACACTTTTTAAAATGCTTCTTAGCCATATTTATTTCTTTTGAGAACCCTCTGTTCAAATCCATAGCCCATATTTTAATTGGATCACCTGTTTTCTTGATTCTTTGTTTTTTGAGTTCTTTTTTGGTCTTTTTGAGACAGGGTCTCCCTGTAGCCCCAGCTGTCCTGGAACTCACTCTGTAGACCAGGCTAGTCTTGAATTCACAAAGATCCGCCTGCCTCTGCCTCCCAAGTGCTAGGATTAAAGGCATGCACCACCATGCCCAGCTTTGAGTTCTTTATATATTCTGGATGTTAAACCTTTGTGGTGAGATGTGTCACTGCTGAAGATTTTTCTCCTACCCTGTGGGTTTTCTCTTTACTTCGTTGGTCGTTTCTTTGCTTTTTAATTTAATGAGCTACCACTTCTTGATGCTTGACCTTAATTCCTGAGCAACTGATGTCTGATTTAGAAAGTCCTCCCCTATATCTTGTAGGTGACCATCAATGTTTTCTTCTAACAGTTTCAGAGTTTCAGGTTTCACATTGAGGTCTTTGATCCATTTGGAGTTGACTCTTGTGCAAGGTGAAAGATAAGGGTCAAGTTTCATTGTTCTATGGGTGGAGATCCAGTTTTTCCAGCATGAAACTGGGGAAATAGGCAGCAGACCCCAGGCTTAGCTGAAGAATTATTGGCAGATGATTACTGCTGGGTGAGGAAGAGCTGATCTTAAAATGATAGACTCTGGATAGGCTGACTACTCCTCAGTGGATAAATTTGTACTGAGGAATGTCCGGAACAGTAACTTGTTACAGTAGGCCTTAACACAAATGACAGCCTGTATGAATTTTAAAAATTAATTAAAAAAAGAAAGTAGCAGAGGGGTGTGTACTAAAAAATAGGATGGAGGCTGGAAGGATGGCCTAGCAGTTAAGAGCGCTGACCGCTCTTGCAGAGGATCCGGGTTCAATCCCCGGCACCCACATGGCTGCTGAGAACCATTTGTAACTCTAATTCCAGGAGAACTCCAGTTCCAGGGGAATCCTACACCCTCTTCTGACCTCCAAGGCATTGCACAACATGGGTGCACAGACCTACATGCAGACAATACTTTCATACACATAAAAAATAAATAAATAAACGTTTTAAAAAAAGGATGAGTGCAAGTTGCAATGTGAAAGAGTAATGTTACTTAAAGAGGAGAGCAAACACTTCTGTTACTTCATCTGTCATTGGTGTGGTGAAGAGGATGTTGGAATTAGGAGTTTAGAATTTGGGGCTCATTCTTGTTACACAGTAAATTCTGAGCAAAATCCAAAATAATGGAAAATAATAAGCATTTCATACTTGGTCTATAGCAGATATAGAAATCTGCAAAAATTTGGACATAGATACTTGCAAATTGGTTTTACATGAATGTTATTTACATCCATTGCTTATGCTAATAATTTGGCTCACTTCAAAAAAAAATGCACCAATTACCTAATTGTATGGCAGACTGAGCAACATCAATGTTATCTGAAAACAACTGTGCTCTTACATTGTAGAATCATTTAAAAAAATAAACAAAAAAAAAAAAGAAATCAGTGCAAAAAAAAAAAAAAAGAAATCAGTTCAGGGGCTGGAGAGATGGCTCAGTGGTTAAGAGCACTGGCTGCTCTTGCAGAGGACCTACCTGAGTTCAGTTCCCAGCATCCACATGGCAGCTAAGAAGCATCCTTAACTACAGTTTCAGGGAATCTGACAGCCTCTTCTGACCTCGGTGGCCATTGTACGACAGGGGTGCACTCACATACTTGCAAGCAATACACTCACACACATAAAATAATAATAACAATAACAATAATAAATATTTTTAAAAGAAATGAGTATAAGCTACAGAGATTTTTTTCAGTTTGGATTGTCAATACCTAATATCAAAAACGAAGCTAAATCCTGTTCCTTCAAGTTCAGCACTGCCTGCAGGCCCTCTGAGAAGCTTTCCTGCTGGAAGTGAGGACAAGCCTTTGATATCAGGGCCTCCATTGTTCAAGGCTGTGATCAAATATGAATTTCAGAAGCAAACTGGTACCACCCTCTGGTGGTGAAGTTTTAAACAACCCAATCACCAAATTGAGACCTGGGTCTTAACTTGGCAAAAAAATACATTAGAAAAACCTTTGGGAGTCCTAGCTTGGGCCTCTAGACAAGAGCAGGAAGATCATTGAAAAAACAGCCTCACCACCCAATCAAAACATTTGTTTGAGTTAATTTGCTGCCAAAGGTATTTTCAGAGCTGCAGCTAGAGGTATGTTTATTTAGCCCCAAACTTGACCCATAGCATAAAGTTATACAACTGAAATAGGAGAAGGAGTGAATTATTTTTAAGAATGTGTATACTTAAGATATTGGAAATGGTACAGAAATATTTACAAGGGAAGATAAATTAAGGATGAAAAGGCATCAACTCTAAACTTTTAAACTGGAGTACATCAAAAGAAAAAGCTGGTAGAGTTCATTTTATTACTGCAGGGAGAGCTTGGGAGCCTTCATTATGCTGTGGTCCAAGCAGCAGGAAAGGAGGAATTTATTTCTTAGCAATTGGCAGACGTTCTTTCTGTTTTCTTAACAAGACCCATAGAGCTTTCTTGTGGTGGGGATCAAATTCTACAATGCAGACTTGAACTCAAAGTCAGCTACTGGAGCCTGAAGAGCTCTTGACACTAACACAACATTTGGAGGGTCTAGACAACAAAACCTTTAGATTTGATTCAGCACATTGTCCCCTCACCACAGACATGGCCTTGACTTTCGGCTGTCTGCATTGCCCAGTCACCTGGCTATAGTGGGAACCCAGGACCTACCTTCTGCCTTCTGGATGAGATGGCTGGTGGGAGCCAGGCTGCAGCAGTGCTCAGTTACCAGTCAGGTCATAATGTGTGGCAGACTTAAGTTGGTGTCCAGTTTTGGACTGAGCCAGGGCAATGTTTTCATAACAAGTGCAACCTTGCAGAGGCAGAAAACAACTGACTACTGGGTTTCACACCACACATGAGGCTCTTGTATGGATAATATTAGAGCTTTTCTATGTATGAATCCCAGTACAATCCTTAATTCCCTACAATATATAAGGCTAGTTGATCTTTTTTTATTATTATTAATTTTTTTTCTTTCTGTATATGTATGAATGTACTGTCTGCATGCAAGTTTGTGCACCCATGTCGTGCAATGAGGCGGAGGTCAGAAGAGGGTGTCGGATTCCCCTGGAATTGGAGTTCTCCTGGAATTGGAGTTTCAGATGGTTCTCGGCCGCCATGTGGGTGCTGGGGATCGAACCCAGGTCCTCTGTAAGAGCGGTCGGCACTCTTAACCGCTAGGCCATCTCTCCAGCCCCTAGTTGATCTTTTTTAACTCACTATTAGAATACAGAAAATTAATGATGCTCAAACTAGAGACCTCAGAGCACTGATTTGTTCTGTACCAAGTGGAGTTCTAGTGTATTCACTTTGTACACCAACTCATTTCACTTTTTAAACCAAGGGGAAGGTAGACTGGATTTGTGCAAGCCTACGCCTCCTTTCTCCTATGCATTGTAATGAGTGCTTCACAGTGGTATTAGCTTGTGACAGAACTATCTGCTAGAAGAAATGGCCCAAAATAATTTAAACTAGAAAATTTAGGAATAAAATCTTCATGAATACAGTTCTTTCAAATAGTGTGGGCCTTCCCTGTCTGCTTAGGTCATTAGTTACAGGGAAAGAAGTGCAAGGATGGAGAGCTCTGATGGGAGTGGGCTGTCTCTGCCCTCAAACATTTTAAACATATGCTTTTTATTTTCAAGTAGTAAGGAAAGAAAAAAAAAAAAAACATGATTCTCTGCCAAATTGCCTCTGCTTTGCCTGTTATTATTTCCCTGGACTGTCCTTGAGGTCCTGAAGCCAGGCAGCCAATCTTCTGTGTGTTTATTACAATGAGTACATGGCTCGTGAATAACAGGTACCATGTGGCTGAGGGACAAAGATGATGCCAGATATCTCTGGAGCCTCCAGATTCTGCATGGCCCTTAAGGCAGTAAGAATGTCTTAATGTGCTGGAATGACGTCAGCCAAACAGAACAAAGGAGGAAGGAACTTCTCCAAACTATTGATAGCTTTGCAGGTTCTCCAAATTTCCTCGCCTCTTCATAGCATCTTCCAAACGGGATTCGTCTTGGCTACCTCCTACTTTCATTTCTGTCTTATCCCATTTCTTACATCCAAGAAAAATAAAGACTACTAGACTTTTCCCAGCATCCCTGCAGTCCTGTGACGCCTTGCCCCTGCCTGTTCTGTGGTCCCTGCCTACAAGGCCAACTCTCTCCCATGCATCCTTCTTCAGGAGCTGACCTTCCAGGGTCAGCACCTTAGAAATGTCTTACTTATATGGCAAGCAGAGTCTGATTCCTCCTTGTACTGTGTCTGTTCTTAACCTGGCTCTCCCTGGACTGTGATCTCCTGTGGGCAGGGTGTGTGTTCTTCACCCCCTTCATGCCTCATACAATGCCTAGTTCATAGAAGGCACTCAGTAGACAGGAAGGCAGGCATAAAGCACAATGTGATGCTGAAGGATGAGGGCAAAGAAGTGATAATCCCATTGCATTTTATGAGGCGAGGAGTGCTGCCCGTGTGAGACTGCACTGGTTTGTGAGGTTTGGATGGGAATACCTGAACGCAAGGTTCATTTTTCAGGGCAGCTTAAGGCTTCTTTTTCAACCAGGCCCCTGTTTCCATCCTCAGGCAGGTTCCAGGACTAGCTTTCTATGAACATGACAGGAAACGGAGGGAGAAAGCCAGGGTGAACCAGGTTGGCCCAGGACGGACAGAGCACAGCAGCTTGCAAGCCTCCCTGTGCAGAGTTCCTACTTAAAGGCGCTAGCTAGGAAGGGGTTTGCAGGCAGTCGCTAGGGAAGGCTCTTGTTTCACCTTCGAACTCCTGAACAAATATTTTCTTGGTAGGGAGAGAATTTTTACCTTGACTTCCCACCCCCTTCAGGGTACGTTCAGTGCAGAAGCTACAAGCTAAAGATGGCTGATTTCTGGCTCAGTACTGTCCAATGAAAATATAAGTTGCCACTCCTAAGGTGAAAAATATGTTTTGTCTAACTTCATCATTTCAAGATATTCAAATCTCAACATGTAATCAATATCAAAATTATCAATAGGATATTGTGCATCATTTAACATGCATTATATTTATATACTAAGCCTTCAAACTGTAGTTTGGTTTTTATTTTATGTGGTTTATATTGTACGCCTGCAGCATATCCCAATTCGGAAATTTTTGTTTAGAAATATTTACCATTGGATTTCATTAACGTCGCTATTTAAAAAGTAGACCCTTGCAAAACCATTTTCTGAAAGTATTAACAATGTTTCCAAAAACTGAATCATATAACGGCTTTTAAATTTAAATTAGTTACAGTGAAACAGAAGTACAGTGCCTCCTGTACACAGCTAGCACTCCACGCTGAGCTGTAGCCGGGGCTGCTGGCTCTTGTATTGGCCGTCACAGGTATCTCAGGACCCATCATTTCACACGCTCAGAAGCTGAGACCCAGAACCCAGGCGAGCTTTATTACACCATCTATGGGGAGAGGATTCCTGGTAAAAAGACATCCCTGGCCCAGGGGACCTCCCCAGGGAAATGACCCATGCATTGTGGATTCACTTCCTTTTGTGAAATCAGCCTTGTAATGCAGACAGTAGATGGTTGGATCAAAGAAAAGCTGTACCCCAACACGGCAACTCAAGTAGACCTCAAAGAAACCTCATTTTGTCACCACAGAGGCAAGCACGGGAAGCTCCTAGGTTTCCTTTTGCTGTTCAGGGTTGAGACATTTGAATACTCATGCCCCTCATCCTCTCAAATAGCTCACCAGAGCTCTTGTGAGACATTGTTGGTTAGCTTGGGCCCTGTTGCATCCTCCTTCCTTCTCTGTGAGTCCATGATTGGTCATAGTTAAGATGGAGTGCTAGGGTCTGGAGAGATCGGTCGGCAGTTAAGAGCACTGGCTGCTCTTGCAGAACACCTTGGTTCAGTTACCAACACCCACATGCTGCCTATCAACCATTTATAACTCTGCTTCCAAGGGAATCCAACACCTTCTGTCCTCTGCAGGCATTGCACAACATGGATGTACTTACTTTGAAACAAGACACTCATAAAATAAAATATTTTTTAAAAGATGAAATTCTAGTCTGCTCACTGACTTTTACCTCATCTCATACCCATTGTCCTCAGAAGTATATTTTATTTTTTAAATGCCAAATAACGCTGAGCGTGGTCGGGCACGCCTTTAATCCTAGCATTTGGGAGGCAGAGGCAGGCAGATCTTTGTGAGTTCAAGGCCAGCCTGGTCTACAGAGAGAGTTCCAGAACAGCTGGGGTGACAGGGAGACCCTGTCTTGAAAAGACCAAAAACAAATGCCAAATAAAGTCACTTTCCATAGAATATAAAGGGGACTATTTCTTTGAGATGTGACATTTAAAATCAGGTAGTTCTTATACAAAATTCCCAAATGGAAGCCAGTCATGAAACACTTCATGATTACTTGGGAGAAAATAAGCTGTGGTAGATAACTTTGACTCGAGCTTTGCAACTGGCTCCCAAGGCCTGGACTCTGTCTCTTAACCATATATTTAAAGAAATAGCCATATGTCTATTAACAAGTGATGGGGCATCTAAGTACAAATTAAAAGTCCCTAGTAAGATGGCATGCATGAATTTCACGTTTAGCTTTTACTCCTTAGTGAAGAATAAATTATTACAGACATCAATTAATATGTTTTATTTTATTTTCCTGGTATTTCCCCCTTCGAAACTTGTTATAAGCATTAAAGCTCTTTTTTTTAATGTTTTTATTCTAATTTGGGAAGGAAAAGGTTTATTCAGCTCACATAGTTCATCACTGAGGGAGCCCAAGGTAGAAACTCAGGACAAGAACCTGGAGGCAGGAGCTGAGGCACAGTCCATGAAGGAATGCTTCTTACTGGCTTGCTCCCCTGGCCCATGCCCAGCCTGCTTTCTTATACCTTACACAACAACCTTCTCAGGGGTGGCACCACCCATAGTGGGCTGGGCCCTCCCACATTGCTCAACAATCAAGACAATACTACATAGACGTGGCCACAGGCTAGTCCAATGGAGCAATTCCCCAATTGAGGCTCCCACAACCCAGGTGTATCAAGTTGACACTAAAGCTATCTAGCACAATTGACCCCTTGTCAACTTGACACACAAAACACACTATTAAACCACCACCTTTCCAGTTCTTTTCCCCAAGGTATGATGTTAACATTAATCACAACCTAAGACCGTATAACCCTAAAAGCCCCACAGTCCTTAAAACATCCAAACACTTAAAAGTTCACAGTCTGTTAAAAGTCTCTTAATTGTGGGCTCCTGTAAAATCCAAAGCAAGTACTGTCTTACTTCAAAGGGAAGAATCAGGCACACTCAACCAAACCTAAGTCCAGCAAAGTAGCTCAAAACTGGACATCTGGGATTCACTCATGATCTTCTGGGCTCTAAAGGGTTTTGGCCATTTCTCTGACTCTGCCATCCATAGCACACATAGCTCATCTTGCAGGCCCAGGCTGACTCTATTTCACACCTGCTGCTGCTCTTGGTGGTCATCCCATGGTCCTGGCATCTCCAAAAAGCTGGGGTCGCCACTGAAACTGAGGCAGCACCTTCACCAATGGTCTCTTCTGACCTCTCCTGGTGCAAAGCCTCAGCTTCTCTCCATGACCCCTGCAATCCTGGGGTCTTCACTGCAACTGAAGTGCACTTCCAACAATGGTCTTTCCTGACCTCTCACAGTGCCAAACCTCAGCTGCTCTCTGTGACCACTTCACATTTCAACACCAGAATCATATAGGAGACTCTTACACACTACCAAGTCCTGCTTCTGGCTTGACATGGAGGCTCGGGCCCCTTCTGGAACATAGCTTCTGTGTGCTGACCCTGAAGAAATTCTTCCCAGAAGATTTCACCACAATGATGCTGGTCTCTTGTTACTTGCAGCTGATTTTTTTCAACCCCAGCTAACCAGCATCAGTTGTCTCCATTAAACAAAGGTTTCATTTCAAGTTCTGTTACTTACTGCTGATTCTTCAGCCCCAGCTGACCAGAACCCACAGATTCTTAATTCAAGACTAAGAATAGCAACAGCCCTGATGGTCTCTGCTTCCCCTTGAAGCTTCACAAGCTAGGCCTCCATCACCTACAACTCTTTCAGCATAACTGTTCCAACTTCCATGGCAAGAAACTTTAGGCATTCAATAATTTTTCTAGTCCAGAGATTCATACATTCCCACAATCCTCCCCCAAAACACCAAGGTCAGGTCTGTCACAGCAATAGCCCACTCTCTGGTACCAATTTCTGTTCTAGTTTCCTTTCAATTGCTGTAACAAAACACTGACCAACACCAACTTGGGGAGGAAAAGGTTCATTCAGCTCACATCTCCAGGAACATAGTTCATCACTCAGGGAGCCCAAGGTAGGAACTCAGGACAGGAACCTGGAGGCAGGAGCTGAGGCACAGGCCATGGAGGAATGCTTCTTACTGGCTTGCTTCCACATTAAAGCTCTTTAAGAACAAACTGTAAATCCTTTCAGTCCATTGTTAATAAAGGTGAGGGATGTGGAAACCCTCTACTGAAATATAGTTTTCTATAAAAATGTTTATCTCATGTCATCTTGTAAAGACTTTTGAAACTCAAAAATCAGATGAGGTACCTAATGAACAAAAGTATTTTGTATTATCTCTTAGGTATTTATATTGAACAGACAAAATTTTCTAGCTAACTTCCCTATTGCTAAACCACCTTTTGAGGGAGGGTCACTAGAGCTCTCATAGTTTAATTCTTGAGTGATATTAGGAATTAAAACATATACCTGCTGGGGATGGATAGTTGGCTCCTGACCCCTCTTCTGTGATATTCCCTGAGCCTTAGGCATAGAGGTTATATTGATAATCCATTCGGGCTGGCTGGGAAGCCACAGTAACTCTTTGTATTTTCACTAGTTGTGGATCTCTCTAATAGCCTCTGACTGCCACAAAAAAAGAAGCCGCACTTCTCTGTGGGTATAAGGATGGATGTTTAGAAGGCAGTAGAAAACTGTAACTTTTGTAATATGGTAGTGGAAGGTTCTTCTCTAGGGCCAATGACCTGTCCAGTTACCGGCTATTGGGTTTACGGTAACAGGCTTGAGTTCCCGCCAACTGAGGAGGCATAAGGTCCATTCAAAGAACTGTTGGTTACTCTGAGATACAAAGTCCTCTACTGTAGCTTTGAAGATATCTTTCTGGTCCCATTCTTGTTGTGGCTCTCCGCCTTTATATCTAGGGACGACTGCTGATAACTTTTCTCACTTGGCTTGGATAGCACCCTTAAACACTATGAGCGCTAGCCCTTAGGAAGGAGGCTTCTGGGTCACTACCAGCTTAATTTCTCCAAGTCCTGTGAACAAAGCATATGATATCTTCAGCAATAGGGAATCGCCTTCATGTTCCTAGGCAACCAAGAGCAGTGGCAATAGCCTATATTATTTTGGTGGGGTCTCTTAGACCCCCAGCAATGTAGATACTTTAATGTACAATTCCTTTGAATTTCCTGGTAAGTGGATTTAATAAGTACTTGTAAATGTTGACTCTGTTACTTGCAAAAGCCAAGGCAGGCCCCCAAACATTTTATCATTCAGTATTAGTGAAATAAGTCACTCACCATCTGCTTTGGAGGTTGCAAGACCACTAGAATTGTACAGACTTTCCTAAAGGAGTAACCGCTATATTCTCAAATATTTCCCTCACTTTCTCCATGAAAATGCCTTAGCTGGGTATTGACAGTATCTGACACACTTTTCTCTCCAGGTCTTGCAGGTATGGAGACCCATGTTCAGAGTAAGATGGCAAAGGTCTAAGGATGGTGCCAGCGAGCTGGCTCAGCTCTGACATGGGGTGATAAAGACTGAAAGGGAAAGATAGGCCTTTCAGTACGGAGTGGGGCTCAGTGAAGGACATGGCTGGGGTGTGCCAAGCCAACACATGTTCATCTCCAGTCCATTTCCTGCTATTTCCTGATTACTGTTATAGTTTTTATGTAAATCACCCAGTGGCACTGACAACAGACTTTTTCCAGGAACCCATAGAATTTAAACCTCCTGTTTGTTTGAGGCAACATTTTTATAGACATTTCTCAAAACCAGGACTTGGCAAAATGAAGCTGGTACTGACCCGGATCTGTGCCTTGATCTAAAACATGCAAGGCTGAGCTTGTCATCCACTGATTCAAGCTATCCAGTGTGATTATAAGGAGCACGTCAACCCAGTGTCTTTTAAATTCTTCATACCATTCACACTACTCCAAAGCAGTGACAACTTGATCCCCTCAAATCCTTTCCAATGATTACTTCATTAAGGATCTGCACAGAAGAAAAGTTATTTAGCTATTTCTTACCACTGACAAAGTCCCATTCCTAAACTCTAACTGAATTTTCATTTTCTTTAAAACCAGCTAGGACATATTATCAACACCAGCCTCTCAGAGGACTGTATTCAGAAACCAGTTTTCAAACTAACGTCTGGATTCGTGGTTGCCAGGATAGAAATGAACTCTGCTTTACTTGAACAGAAAATGAATTTTGGCAGAAGATAGGAGATACTTTACATAATTGACATAAATGTTAAAGAATTAGCCTGGAAATAGAAAGGAAGTTAAGCAGCTACTATGGACTGAATTGTATAACCCTAAAAATCACATATTGAAGCCTTAATCCCCATGTGACATTAATTGAAGACCATAGCCTTTAGGTACAAAAAAAAACCAACCACATTAGGGTTAAAAGAAGTCCTAAGGGTGGGCCCTGGTAAGATTGATGGCCTTCTAAGAAGAGAGCACACTCCCTCTTCATCTCTATGTACCACACACCCAGGGAAGCCTCTGAGGGCACAGTGAGAAAATAACCATCTTCGAGCCAGGAAAAGAGTCCTCCCCAGAAAGTGAATATACCAGCCATTCCTGGTCAACTCAAGAACCATGAACAAATAAACTTCTGTTGTTTTAACCATCTAGTCCATGACGTTGTGTCATGACAACTTGGACAGGATGACATTAGCCAAAAGAGCCAGGTCACCCACTGAGCCTGCCTGATGAGAAGACATGAACTTCTCACCCAGGGTCACTACTGAGCTCAGAATTGAAACTCTGTAGTCTAGTCGTGCTTCCTTGCAAATTTTAACTTCCTCTGTTCCTTTCTAATGCCTCTCTGAGACTTCAAGAGCTGTCTGGAAGCCCATTAGCTGAGCCTGAATTATAAGCCCCGTGTTAGCAATGAGAGGCAAGGGGTGGGGGAACCCCATACACTGCCCTCACCACATTCAGCTTCTATATCTGGGAAGGCTGCAACTCCAATTCGATCTATTGGAAGTTTCCCTCCAAAACAGGTTGTTTGGATGCTGGGTAGCAAAAAACATATATTGAAAAAATGGTCAGTGTGGCACAAGAAGAGAAAAGAGGCAAAGAGAAAAGTAATATTTGTTATGTGCCCAGTATTAGGAATCGCATATCCATTATGGGACAGGGTGTTTCTGTAGAATTTACTCACCTTATAAATCAGGAGTGCAGAGAGAACTCAGCCCCTTCATTTTGTCTGCAGCTGTCTATAATACTACCGGTTCTCAGGGAAAATCTATGAAACAAACAACCATAGTCTGTCATTTTCTTTTCAACAGTCTTTGTTAGTATGTTCCATTCATCTTGGATAGAAATGTTCAGACTCTTCTAAGCATTCACTCCTACATTCCTCTCTAATTCTGTGGGCTAGTATAAAGGGGAGGGACAAGAGGTTTTCATGATCTCAGTGGCCTTGGTAGAGGTATGGGCAATGGCAGGAACTCTGCATTGTGTTGGCCTTTGGCTGACGTCTACTGCTATCTGACATGTTGTCTTTTATCCAACTGGGCACCCGTACCCTGTGCTACAGTCTGAAGCTGGTGAGCTGGTGACAGACTCTTTCCACATAGCTTGGCAGTGTTTCTAGGGAGCACTCACCATCTGTCTCTCGATGACTTGGCCTCTCTGCTTTCACTATTTACAGACCTTGATTCAATGCCTATCTTCCATCCAGCACCTGGCCTAGAATTCGGCCCACTGTGGAGTTCCAAAATCCATTTTTAAGAAGAGCGTTGAATTTTACTGTCATATTTTCATTCTTTTGTATCAAATTCTAGTCTTTTAAACCTTGATTTGAATGCCCCAAATAGAATAAAGATGAAAATCATTACATTCAAACAAATAGAAAAAACACCAATAATTTTCAGACAGCCTCCACTCCAGTCTAAAATGAAGAGGAGGATGATAAAAGATAATAAAAGATAATAGGACTATTTAGTATTACAGAGCTTTACAGTTTTTTGTCCCTAAAGAATAGTTGTTCATATGTTGCTTTACTCAAGAAGCCTGTAGTAGTTGCACTTCTAGCATGGCCACGGGAGATGATTCGTTGCTCTGTTTCTCAGCAAACCTGGTAATATCTATAAAGCTTGCTCTCTCTCTCACTTGCTCGCTCTCAAAATATATGGAAATTGTGAAAATAATAATTAGCAAATGAAAAAATTATTCAAAAAATACTTCAAAATAAGAAGAGGCCACGCCCTTCAAGAAACAATATCAGAGCTTCGCGCTAAGAGGGAGAGGAAAGAGAAGATTCCAACAACGCCCTCCATCCAGTGAAGATGTCCACAAAGCTGCTACCATAGATTCTCTAACTCAGTTTCCAACTAAAAGATAGACATGGGAAGAAACCAAGAATCCTGACCCAAACATACATAAAAAGCCAGAAAGATGCCTCAGGATTGTAATTCCAGCCCTCAGCAGGTAGAGAAAGGCAGGAACCCAGGCTCACTGGCCAACCAGCCTAACTTACAAAGTAAGTTCATGGCCAGTAGGAGAATGTCTCAAAAAAAAAAATATGAAATGTGCCTGAGGAATGATACCTGAGGTTGTCCTCTGCTCCCAACATGCATATGCACATATCTGTATGCATATGTGTACCCACATGGACATGAACACACACTGTCACACAAAATAGTAACCAAAAAGAAATAACAGGGTTAGTGAGATAGCTCTGCAGTTAAGAGCACTCACTGCTCTTATAGAGGACCAAGGTTCCGTTCCCAGCACTCACAGGGTAGCTCACAACTACAAATAAGTCTAGTTCTAGACGACCCTATGCCCTCTTCTGAGTTCTGAGGGTCCCTGCATCCACATGGTACACACAAACTCATGAGGCAAATACACATAAATAAAACTATAAAGGAAATAAAAATAGATGGAAGCTTTTCAAGTTTGATGAAACACTTTATAACGAAGAGGGTCACCATGTTTCAAATGGGGTAAGTTGAGTTCCAAAGACACCATTACTAGTAATGATAAAAACAACAAGTAAGGATCAGACCCTGAAAGCAAGAGAAAATGAATCCTCACTTACAGAAGAACCGTGATGTGATTAACCACTGACCTCTCATGAGAAACAATGATGGCAGGGAGACCAGGGGAAGTAGACACAAGGAAAATACCAAGTCAACCAAGAACCATGACCTAACAAGGCTGGGTTTCAGAAATGAAAGGCAGATAAGGACATTCCCCAACCATCCCAAAGATAACTCCTTGCTTCAGACCCATCTTACAAGAAGTGCTGAGAGACAGATGATGAGAGTGACGGTATTTTCC
Source organism: Rhizomys pruinosus (assembly GCA_009823505.1). Taxonomy (NCBI): domain Eukaryota; kingdom Metazoa; phylum Chordata; class Mammalia; order Rodentia; family Spalacidae; genus Rhizomys; species Rhizomys pruinosus. Next base: position 3,271,449 of record VZQC01014082.1, read on the forward strand.
TAACATCCTGGGTCTATCCCCAGCAACACTAAAAATAAACAAGTAAAATAAAAACCTAAAAGGACATTCTTCCAGTTGAAAACAAGTGGACCCAGACAGCAACTCAAAGGCACAAGGGAAAAACAGAATAAGGAGGTAAATAGGTAGATTGCATAAGTATTTTTTCCTGGGATTCTAACTGATTTAAAAAGAAGTTGCATAAAACATAATGCCTATAATTATGCTGTTGGACCTAATATGTATATTATATATGTGACACATAATATAATATGTATATTATATATATAACACAAATATATTATATATATTTGTGTCACCATTAGAACATATATATATATGTAACATATATGTAATATATATGTAACATATATATATATATGTTCTAATGGTGACACAAAAAGAGGTAGGTGGGAGCAAAGCAGCATTTGGATTAAGGGAATGGCTATAGAGAGTTATGTGAAGCTGTGGGAGTGAAGTGAATGAAGAGGGCCAGAAAGGGGACACTGAAGGTTAAATGATAAAAGCTGTGAGTATGTAATTGTTCTCTTTCTTCTCTCAGCTTCTTGAAACTACACAGAATTATAAAAGGTAATAATTATAAATGATTCTTGAGTTTATAACATTTACAGACATGCTGTGCATAATAATAATGTTAGAAGGGGGTGAAGGGAATAGATATATGGAAATAACACTTCTAATATTTCACCAGAATTAAGTTTTAAAAACCCGAAATGGACTCTAATAAGCAGCAGTGTACATGATAAGCCATAGGGCAATCACTATGAGGAGACCTCAAAAGTAGCAGCAAAAATTCATTTAAAAATTAAAATGTTACATTGGAAAAGATTCAATTACTGAGTGAATAGTGGCATGAAGAGTAAACAAAGAAATTCATGAAACATACAGAAATCGAAAGTGACAGAAATACAGCTCCAGTTTATTAGAGAGCAGTGTGTTGGGTAGGGAAGCCAGCACTTTGATGAATCCAGACAGAGAGCCAGAGGGTTCCACCTGGAGACAATACAAATATGTGTGAGCAAGCGTGTGTGTCAGTGATGCAAGCGAGTGAACTCTAACCAGAGGGGAAAATCAGTGTTCTACAGAAAGATGCTGAAGTACAGAGAAAGCAACAGGTCTTTCAGTAGAGAAATGTGTGACTTTATTTAGTAAAGGGGAAAAGGTGAAGAACACCCCCCTAAGATGATAGAAAACAATGTGCACGGCAGTAATGTAGGCTCAAGAACCGTGAAAAAGAATGGCATAAGGCTTTCCCAAAGACAAATTCATCTTCAGAGTCCACTCAGATACACTGTTTCTGCACTGAGAAAGAGCAAGCTTTCATCCATTCCACCACATCTGAGTAAAGGCTGTCTTCATGCATGGTGAGGTGAGGAACAAGCATGTTTATTAGAAAATGCTGTTTAGACTAGTGTTTTGTATTACTGACAGGGTTATACTATCTACATTTTCTTAGAGTGGGATAATGGAATGATTTTTGAGGATTTTGCTTCCACAGCTCCCCGATATCCATTATTTTTCTTTGTGGTTCTTCTGCTGTCCTTACCATAGCAGCTAGCATTAAAACTCTTCAATGAAAAGTCATTTTATATGTTAAAGAAGAGAAGGTGTAATTTTCGGGGGTAAGGAACTACAAAAATAGACCTGCATGGACACAAACAAAAATGCAACTTTAAAGAGCAGGCAAGGTATCTAAGAAGCTGGTTAAAGGGGCTAGTCTCCTCAAGCCTAATGTCCTGAGTTCTATACTCAGGACCAACTAATTATTCTCTAATCTCCATACATGTGCCATGGTGTGTTGTGTGTTGCCTACACACATACACACACATTCATAAAAATCTGTAAACAAAACTAATTTAATTTTTTAAGGAAAAGTGATGAGAACTTAAAACAGTAGAAAACAAGGCAGGCTTAGTCCTGGGGGCATAAAACAAGAAATAATGTACATAGTGAGTCGAGAACTTGGAAATGATGAGGACGTGTTTTCCAGAAGAAAGAGCTTCCCTCTGAATGCCTCAGTTTTGAAGTTTTCTTCTAATATAAATATAACTGTAGAAAGCCTGGTAGGCAAAAATGTACTGGCCAATATTTCTTGGCCTGATGTAACTGATTTATTACTGGTCCTAAGAAAGAGGTGTTTGGTATTTTGGTCCTTACATCATCTCCAGATGGGTTGGAGGTAGTAACATGAATAAAAAACATTTTCTTTCCTATGTGTGAGCTGTTCTGGGGACTAGAACCTGGGTGCAGGTTTGCCTGCACAGTAGTTTCAGCTAGTCTGATCATCCTTTACTAAGAGGGAGGAAGGTAGCTAGGCCTTTTTCTTTTTCACTCTTAACCTTATTTCTAAGCTAATTTGAAACCTAGAATGGAAACAGTAGTACTATTAATCTGAGTCTTCAAAAACCCAGCATCTTGGTACACAGCCTAGAAATCTAAGCCGAGCCTCCCACATAGTGAGAAGAATTCCTCCAACCAGACATGCTTCCGGGCCACGTGTGGCTTCTTCCAATCTGAAGGTCAGTAAATGCTATGCTTCCAGCCTTCTGTCACCTTTTCTTTACTCATTCCACCTTCCCCTGCTGTCAAGACCCTCAGAGAGATGCCATAACTTATCTCAATGGTAGATTTGAAAAAATAATCTACAGTTTCAGGCCGCCTGTGATCCATCTCCTGAAGGAGCCAGCACACCTGCAAAAGACAGAGTCCCTTCTTCTCTCCTATGAGTTATAGTCAAGTCATCTATAGGAAGGGAGGCCTTTCTCAGCCTTGCCCATGAGTCAATCACCAAACCTTCCTATTTCAAGAAACTAATTAATTTCATTCTCAGTAAACTACTCACTTAGATTTTGTCAGTAATTAAAGTGTTACTGTTGATCTCCATCCATCTTACCTTGGTTCTGCATCTCATTTGGGTGCTGTTTATTTAATCCACCTATGCATATTAACAAACATGAGTTCTAAAAGTTCAGTCATGAAGGTAATATTAATGACCCTGGGTTAGTAGACATAAAAGAGAAATGAAGACAGCAGTAATAAGTTTCTACCCTCATAACGGGAAAAGCTCCTCTTAACAGAATTGACTCTCAAGGTCAAGTGGAGCTAGTAAGAATAGCAACCTAAATCTGAGTGGAATTCTCAGCACCAATGCAGGACACCAAGACAAAGGACCAACTGCACAATTACCAAGGGGCTGGCGAGTGGAGACAGCCAAGGAGGTATTCTCATTAATGATTCATTTCAAAAGAAAGAAACAAATAAAAACCTGATCATTCTTAACACAGAACCAGAAAATGAAATGAGATCTTTTTTTCTATAAAGTTGTCAGCATGAGATTTCTTGTTTGATACCAATTTAGAGGATTTTGTAGCCAGAAAATAAAAAGAACACTTTCCTTTTCACAAATAATACAGTTTGTGGACTTGTGTGAAATTTACTACAAAATTCATTTTCTTTTGGTTAAAGGAGCAAGTGTTCATTTTCATCATTAGCATAATGAGGGGCCAACCTCATCTATATTTTTGGTGATAGAAACAATGTTAAGATGGTTCAATGTAAGTGAGAATAACTTTTAACTCTCCACACATGACCATCCTTTAGTGTCAGCCTTGATTAAGCAGTTTGTGTCCATCATATGGCCATGCAGAGACTAATACTCTGATAATATCAGTTCCAAAGTAAAAAGAAAAATATGAAATGTGTATGAGTTTGTAATTTGTTATCTGCTCACAAAGGGTAGGGTTGCCTTGGGCTTTGCTAAATGAATTATTCCCACCCGTTCCATGGATGCTCTTATAAGACCACTTTCCTATCTATTTTCCTATTTTTTTTCAAGAGACCATTTAAAATGCCCTTGATGTTCCTATTTTATGTATTATATCATTCATGTCTATAAAACAATGACACTGAGGATTGAGTGTGTGTGTGTGTGTGTGTGTGTGTGTGTGGTGTGGTGTGTGTGTGTGTGTGTATGCATATCAATTTCCCCTCAAGAACAGGCCAAACTGAGGGTTTCTTCATACTGATGAGTTTGGGGATGTGTTATTTTCCCCAAATGAGCAGGACAGAGAGACAAACCACATTTCCTCCAGTTTTTCTATCAAGTACCTGGCTAGAGAGCTCAAGCAGCTGCTTCCTGCTCCCCTGAGGTCACTTATGCGGGTTACCTCTGCAGAGCCGCTCAGCAGACCCAAGCAGCCTCCCGTCATCATCAGGTGCTCTGACCACGCACTGACTGGGCTGCCGTGGGGCTCATTGGGTGGGCTGGCAGTGATGCACCTTCCAGTAACTGTCACTGCATCACTAGAAATGTCGGCTTAGGTAAATCTGTGCTCATCTGGGACCATTTTTTTCTAACTTTGATTTAATATAAGCCAGATCTTGAGATTCAAGTGTTATGTTGAACATGAACTTAGTGAGGTATGGTGAAATTTGAAGAGGTGGGAATCAACGTTCCTTCCTCACCCTCGTGGAGACAGCGCATGAAGGAATAGCCCCCACTTCCTCTGTTTAGGTAATCCTTGGCTTGGCATGTTTGGGTAAGAAAATGAAAGGTTTGCCTACATAGCTGAAGTCTCTCGTCACGTTGTATCATCTGAAGCCTATTTGTATGTTGGGATCATTTTATTTGGTTTTGGTTAGGCAGAAAAGTGTTCTGTGGTCTCCTCTTTTTTGCAAGGCCTTCTGACTTTTGGAAAATTGAGTGATTTCATCCCTGTCTGGGTTCTTAGTGAAATCGTGTATTTTTACTCAAATTACTTGATCAATTAGCTATGTCAGCTGCCCAAAATGTACCTTTTTATTAATAGCACCTTTTATCAATCCATTGGAATTAGAAACTGCAACCATGGTCTGAGGCTGGTAACATCTTGCAATAATTTACAAATATTACTTTTAAAAAACGTACCACAATTGCTCATTCGTGAACTTTCTGGATGTGTCCTTGTGTGAGAAATTGTATTTGTATTATTATTAGTTCTGACAAACTGGATTAGATCTTGGCTATTGTTAAGTGGTTCTATCTGCCCTCAAATCTACTGAGAGACACAGCATTTTTAATGAATTTAATTAAAACTGCATGTGTTTTACAGAGTTCCCTTCTGCCAATACACCATTCCTCCTTACCCAGCCCAGTTGCTGCTAATGTGTTCTGCTTTATGTGAGAGGTGCCAGAGTCTCCTTCCTAGCAGCCCCAAGGTGGTTTCCGTGGAATGACATGGTGGTGAAATATTAAAATTCTAAAAACTCCTTTATACTTAAGTGAGGCATGTTTACACTAACTAATGTATGCAGAAATGTGTTAAATATGTTTGTTGAAGCTGTGAGAGGCATGGGTTATATTTCAGCACCAGCAATATGTTGGCAGTGAAAAGCTTTGCAAAGTCAAACCTGGCAGTCTTTTGAAGGATCTGATGTATGTATTATTCTTTGAAGTATGAAAAAAATTAGACTTTCGTGGAATTTCCTTTTAAAGTTCTGTTCAGTGGGTCCACTACTTTCACTGGCTCTCCCCTAACGAATAAGAACTATATGTAAAAATGGTTCTCAGCATCAATTTTAAACAGTCTTGAAAGATATCAGTAACAGAACTTTATGGGTTATTTCTTTGTGATGATGACACCTGGTGCACTTCTTAAATGTTTTTGAAAAACGTTTGTTCAGTAAAACTTTAATGATGGAATCACTGAATATCTCTAACCAAAGAGTCTCAAATTCTGATGCTAGGGAGTGATTTTTGATGGTAATGGCAGGAAAACACGGGGAATAACACTGATTCTAACCCATTTCGCTACCATAGTTTTTTCTTTGATTTTTTTAATTGAGACAGAGAGACAGACAGAGAGACAGACAGAGAGACAGACAGAGAAACAGAGAGAGTGACACAGAAACACACAGAGAGACAAGAGAGAGACAGAGAGCCTACCGGCACTCATGTATGTGGAGGCCAGAGGTCCATGTAGAGTCTCTCCACAGTTGCTCTCTACCTTAGTTTTTGAGATAGGGTCTCCCACTGAACCAGGAACACACTGACTGTCTGCACTGACTACAGAACACCCCAGGATTCTCGTCTTTATACCTCCGGACTTTGGGGGTTACAGGCATGCACTGCCACGCCTGGCTTCTTACGAGGTTCTGAGATCTGAGCTCAGGTTCTCAATATGCTTACATAGCAAATACTTTAATAACTGAGCCATCTCCTTGGGTGCCCGTTTTTCAGTCTTTAAAACAATAAAAGCACTACCAGAGAATGAAGTCTTTTTTATTTTATTTATTTATTTATTTATTTATTTATTTATTTATTTATTTATGTGTATGAATGTACTGTCTGCATGTAGGTTTGTGCACCCATGTGGTGCAAGCAAATGAAGTCTTTAATGTGGCCTCTGGCAAGTACATAACACAGTATGTAACCCTTCCACAGAAACTTCCAGGACATTGTGAATGGTTTTGTACAATTAAAGAAGGGAAGTATTTCAGTAGTATATTAGTTCCTCTTCTGTTGATGGGATGAAATACTATGGCCACAAGCAACGCATACAAGAAAGAGTTTATTTTCAGAAGGCTAGAGTCCCTAAGGGTGGGAAGGTGTGGCATGCTGGTAGGAACAGGAGCTTTAGATGATCAAATATTTATCCACAGGGAGATGAGAGAGAGAATAAGAAGTGGGATGAGGTTTGGAAACTTCAAAGCCCACCCCCAGTGATGTACTTTCTCCATGAAGGCTCCACTTCCCAAAGGATTCATAACTCCCCAAACAGCACCACCTACTAGGGACCAGGTTTGCAAATGCGTATGCCTATGGGACATTTCTCATGCAAATGACTAGAAGTAGAAAGCAGAAAGTTCCAGCACTCAACACAGTGGACAGTAATTTGGGGGTTGAGGAAAGTGTGTAAGATAAGTGATGAGCTCAGATTGGGAACTGTGAACGTTGCAGAAGAGAGATGAAATAAGGGTTATTTGGGAACCCAAAGCACTGAGTTCTTAAGAAGTCAGTGAGATGGACAACAGGAGTGATCAATACAGGATACTAGCGGCAGATCTATGATCAATATAGGATACTAAAGGCAGATCTATGATCAATATAGGATACTAGAAGCAGAGCTATGATCAATATAGGATACTAGAGGCAGAGCTATGATTAATATAGGATACTAGAGGCAGATCTAGACCAGAGCAGTGGTTCATCTGTCTCATAGGGTTGTAGTGAGCTAAATGTAGTCACCATAAAAAAGTGTAAGCTAGGGCAATGTGGGACATGCCTATAATCCCAGCAGTTGGAAGGCTGGTGCTGGAGGATTACAAATTCAAGACCAACCTGGGCTGCATAGTGAGCTCTAGGCTCTATATAAGGAGACTCTCATCTCAAAAGACCAAGTGAAAAATAAAAATATCATCTAAAATTCTTAGTAAAACATTGGTATGTTGTTAACACATAAATTTTAACATAAAAAATTTCCATAAAAGTTTCCTTCTATCAGTTAAAAAAACGACCAACTATCCTTTCGCTAAATAGCCTTCACTGGTCAAAACTGAAATCATTTTAGGTGGTACTAGCTCTGCCAAAAATGTCAATGACAGAAATAAAATATTATTATTTTAGATGAGAAATAAAATGAAAGTTCACTATAGTATTCTTTCAAGAAAGATTAAAACTCTCAGCTTATTCAGGTGACAAAGGGATGGCTGCCTGCCTTGACATCACCCTGAAAAAAAAGTTTCATTTCTGTACTCACTTTTTTGCCCCTTAATTTTGGAAAAGGAAAATCAGCTCTCTCAAGAAGATCAACCATCCAAGATCATATCACAAATCTTACCTTAAGACCTGGGTGATGCTGGTTTACAGTAGCCTTCTTCAATGAGGTCCCTCTACTTTCCCAGTGCACCCCGGTCTCCTGTGCCAGGCGGATGAGCATTTCACATTTTCAAAAGTACAACTCAAAAGATTTAACTTGCTCTAGCAAATAACCAAGTCAGGATTCACTCAGAGTATTTCCTGACTTGAAGGTTTTTTTCCCCATAATAATTCTCTGCCTTGAACCAGCCAGCCAATATTCTTAGAAAGTAGCAACCAAAGTGCCCTGACATTGGTGAATTGATCAGCAGTGTCTGAGTATGCATACCTTTGCCAAAGAGACAAGGTCAGGGGAAAAAGTTGAGAAATTTCAGGTAATGGTGGATGCAACAGGACAAAAGGATGCCCGAGTTTCATTTGATGGCATATGAAGGGAAGAGAAGTAATCATAAAGAAGTTGAAAATGTGCCCTTTATGAGTGATGGTATTCTCTTTCCATGGTAACTAGACAAAAGCAAAAGAGGCAAAGCCTCATTTCTATTTACTTCATCTGCATGAGTTTAATATATATGATGGGTAGTTTTCATGAAGAAATAATTGAAAAAGACAGTCGTGATCATGGCATCCTTGCTTAAAATCTTCCCAGACTTCTGCTAAGCACGGGATGCAGGGATCAGCAGAGGCACTCCTCCCTGGCCCTCACCTATACCCAGATTCATCTCTCCACACTTGAGTCTGTGTGCTCTGGTCCAGTGCTCTCCAACCATGGCTGCATGCTGCTTGGTTCTCCTGGACTCTCTGCATCATGTGAAGGTTCTTCCTCCTGAAATTCCTTTTCCTCTTCTACTTCTTCATGCCAAATAAACCTGAGATCTTCACATCTTGAAGACCCTTTTCCAATCTCTATAGTTATAGTTACTATCATCACCTCCTATCACCTCTCTGCAGAAATGAGAATAGACGTTACTACTGATTTCCTTAATACAGGAATGGCTTAATTAAAAATTCAATATATAAAACTTTTTGTAAGTCTTTGGGTAAAAGAATTAATAGCATCCTCCATTCTCCTGATGATGTCTGAATTGATTCTAAGACTGAGCACAAGGTTTGTCTCATGAAAGTAAGAATTGTTGTCTTAGAGTCCAGTCTTGCAAACCCAAGTGTGTTCAGAACGGCATGGAGGCATTGTTCTGAGGAAAAGCTCGGTAGCTCTAACTCTTCAGTATTATCTGTTTATGACCCAATGACATGTAAATACTACCACCACATAAGGTGGTGGGCACTCAACAATGGTGGGACTTGCTTGGCATTAGTCCTCAATTTCTTTTGATGTCATGCTGGGCTGGCTATAGAATACCCTACCTCCACTGAGTTTGAATGCCTTCAGAAAATATTATTCTAAGAGTTAATCAAGCATAGTATATATCATTCAGATTGTTAAATATTTTAAATAAAAAAATCAAGCCAGGATAAAGAGCTTTAGGTTGTTATCTCAGGAAAAGAAATGCAAAGCCCTGTCCTGGTTAGGTAATGAAAGGAGACCATCTTGTCTTTGTCTTCTGGTGGCACAGGAGAAAGGTGCCGTGGACCCGTGTGAGTGTGGACATTTGTGTGCTTCATGAAGACATTATTTATCTTAAACCAAAAATTGCCAAGAATCCGGTTTTCTGCAAAAGGAATAAAATTCATTTCAGCAGGCCACCTCTGAGTTTCTTGTGTTTCATTTTTTGCTGCTGAAATATTTGGTACTAAAACTACAATAATCAAAACATGACTTAGTAGCTGTTCGACGTAATTTTTCTATTCCTGGACACAAAATTGCCATAAATGCATCTGTCTTCTCGACTGAACTTATTTGTAATTCTAGAACATAAGAGAAAGAAAAAAAATGAGAAGGACCTCCACTTAAATCTGTAATTTTGGTAATTCTGAAGTAACATAACACAAGAATTTTGATCGGCGCATAGCTCAGCATGGGAGATCTCCTTTCAAGGAATGAAAACTGCTTGGAACAAGGACTAAGAGGGAGTTGCAATGGGGATTTGACCTGAATAAACTGAAATAAAACATGAAACTCTACTTATTCCACCTATAGTATAATTAGTAAAGCTATGTATTACATCTATGTAATATGTAATAATTGTAACATAAAATAATTGACAGGAATGAATTTCATCCTTAATCAAGTGAAATATTCTTCTGTTTGACTATAAGAAAAGTAGCAATAAAATTCAGAATTTTCAAGTAGTTCACTTTATTTTAGACGGGGTATCATTATGTAGCCCAGCTGGTCTAGAACTCATATAGACCAGGCTAGCCTTAAATTCACAGAGATCCACCTCCCTCTGCCTCCAGAATGCTGGGACTAAAGGTATGTGCCACCACACCTGGCTCAATTACTCACATTTTTAAAGAATTCTTGACTTGTCAATGGGTCTACCAGAATTTTCCATTCAAAAATTAACTCTTAGTGTATTGCAATTGCCACATGGTGAGTTCCAGTGACCCTCGAGTTTAGCATGCATTGGAAATTGATCTTTTTTTTAAAGCATAGACAAGTATCCCAGGCCATTAGAACTGCCCTTCTGCAGAGTTCTTTGGTATAGTTAGTGCTTCTGGTCTGGAATTGAGTTTGAGAACCACTGCTTTATTAAAATTCTGCCTACAGGCTGGAGAGATGGCTCACCAGTTAAGAGCACTGCCTGCTCTTTCAGGGGACCCAGGTTCAATTCTCAGCATCCCCATAGCAGCTGACAATGGTCTGTAACTCCAGTTCCGGGGGAACCTGGTGCCTCTCAAGGGCATTGCACAATGTGGATGCACTTACACACATGCAAGTAATACATTCATACACATAAGATAAAAGTAATAAAATAAAATATTAAAATTCCATCTAAAATTAACAAATCTATTATAGAACAGAAAGTATACCTGCTAACAATATTAAAGAGTGTGATGATTGAATTGTACCCCTCTATTCTTATGTTGAACCCCAAACCCCTAGAACCTCAAAAGTCCTTCTATTTTTAAAAAATATTATGTTCAAAGGAGGTAATTAGGTTAAAATTGGGTCATTTAGGTGGTCTTTAACCCATTATTACTAGTTTCCTTAGAAGAAATAGCAATGTGGGGGCAGAGAAGATGGCATGAAGACCTGACTCTGATCTGCACATCACCCACATAAACAGGCATGGTGTCATATGCTTGTATTCATTTTTTTATGTGTATGAGTGTACTGTCTGCATGTAGGTTTGTGCACACGTGTCATGTAATGCCATAGAGATCAGAAGAGGGCGTCGGATTCCCCTGGAACTGGAGTTAAAGATGGTTCTCAGCCACCATGTGGGTGCTGGGGATCGAACCTGGGTCCTCTGCAAGAGCAGTCGGTGCTCTTAACCGGTAGGCCATCTCTCCAGCCCGCACATGCTCGTAACCCTAGCACTGGAACAGTGAGGCAGGAGGATGCCTGGGGCTCAGCCTGGTTTAATTGGTGAACCTCAGGTCCTAGTAAGAGACAGTGTCAAAAAACGAGGTGGATGGCGCCTGAGGAATACCACTCAAGACTGACCTCTACTATCCACATAAACATGCATATAGGTCTGTACTCACGAGCACACCCATGAACACAGAAGGGAGGGAGGTAGGGAGGGAAGGTAAGAAGGAAAGGAAGGAAGGAAGGAGAAGGAGGAAGGAAGGAAGGAAAGGAAGGAAGGGAAGGGAGGGAGGGAGGGAGGGAGAGAGAGAGAGAGAGAGAAAGAAAAGAAAAGAAAAGAAAAGAAAAGAAAGAAAAGAAAAGAAAAGAAAAGAAAAGAAAAGAAAAGAAAAGAAAAGAAAAGAAAAGAAAAGAAAAGAAAAGAAAAGAAAAGAAAAGAAAAGAAAAGAAAAGAAAAGAAGCATGGACACAACTATAAGCCTCAGCATCTAGCCCACCATGGCTTGGATTTCTAGCCTCTATAACTGTGAAGAACATTTTTTAACTTAAGTAATCCAACCTGTCTGTTAGGATAGCACTAGCAAACTCATGATGTTTGTGGGCTCCAGAAGGAAACAGCTATAATATTTAGAAAAGCTTGTTTTACTATTTCACGTGAAGTCTATCAGTAAAAATAAAACATTTTTTAAGGTAAAGGAATCACATAGAGAGGACTGCCTGTGTTTTCCAAATGCTTTAGATTTTGTAAAGATATGCTTCATAAGGAACACTCACTTGTGATGTGGAGAATCAGTAGGTCATAGGGCTGGAATGAAATGGGTGGACAGGAGAGAATTCCTGCTCTTGGATAGGTAATCTCTGAGGTTGGTGCACTGAATGACTGGAGTCATACTCTTGGGAGAGGGATGCAGAACAGAGGGAGGATGGAATGCCTTGCTTTAACCTGCTTGCTGACTTCAGAGTCTGAGTACTGACTTGGTGGTCTGTCCTGTACCCTCAGTCCTCACTGGCCATGTATTCAACTTCTTCATCCATTTACATGTCCTTCCTGGCCATGCTTTTCAGTGGAGTGACTGTTTAAAGTATCTGACAATGGTCATTATTCACCAACCCCCACCATGGTACACCTTAGTTATAGGTTCCAATAAAATTTGTTTTGATAATAATTTTTATTATGTTTCCTCCTAGCAGCAATGACAGGAACAATATTAACAATACAAGTTCCAACTCACAGATGAGGAGAACGAAGATGCCCTGTAGCATTTTCATGATCAAGTCAAGGCAGAATTCATGATCATTTGATTTTAATATCCTCAGGCTCTGTGACCTCTAAGAAAAATGGCACATTTTTTAAAAAAACTTTTGGTTTATGACAAAGGATTTTAGTTTTTTTAACATTTATTTATTTATTTACTTATTTATTATTTTTTCTGTGTATGAGTGTACTGTCTGCATGTAGGTTGATGCACCCGTGTCGTGCAATGCTGCGGAGGTCAGAAGAGGGCATTGGATTCCCCTGAACTGGAGTTAAAGACGGTTCTTAGCCACCATGTGGGTGCTGGGAATTGAACCTGGGTCCTCTGCAAGAGCAGTCGGTGCTCTTAACTGCTCAGCCATCTCTCCAGCCCCAAAATGGCACATTTTTATTAGGTTGTAATAAGAAATTGCAAATTACCTTATAAACTTTCTCCTCATAACCTTGCTTAAATTGATTTCATCTTTTCTTAGTTTCTTAATAATTCTTTATATTTGGCCACAGTGGGCTTTGAAAGGAATGATTGAAAAGAAGTTCCTGATCTTAGCTACTTTAAACACAGTCATGTTTTGAGGTGCTCTCAGAAAAGCAAATTTCAAATATATAGATAGATATATATATAATTTATCCTGAAGTCTGTACAATGGAGTATTTGAGAAAAAATGATGCTTGTGAATTATGTGAAGATAATCCGAGAAGCATAAATCAGAGAGTGGTTTGATTAGCGCTGGCAATAAGAGTTGTGACCCAGCAGCTGGTGAAATGCCACCAGGCTTGATGACCTAAATTTGATCCCCGGGACCCATATGGTAGAAGGAGAGAACCAACTTTCCGACACATATACACACTAAATAAATAAAACGTAATTTAATGTTTTAAGACATAACCCAGGCACGCCTTCTTCATATATTTTTGGTTTTTCTTTGGATCTTTATCATTAGGGAATGGAGGGATAGGGACATTCATGAGGTCTATGCAGCAGAAATACCAATGACTCTAAATAAAACAGGCCCTTTAGGTGTCATTCAATCTGGTTTACACATCTAGGCCTTTTATTTAAGAACCTAAAAGTTACAAATATGAAACATCACACTCCCAGTAACTCCCTTAAATTTTAATGTAATAAGAAATGCTGCCTGGGCTTTATAGTCTCCTAGACTGCTTGGCTGAGAGCATGAGCCTTACTCCCTGTTCTTATCCAGGGGCCATAACATTGCTTGGCACTCCATGAATGTCAACTACCAAATGTGCAGAATTAGGTATCAAAGACTGCTGATGGGGCAAAACCTAGAGATGGAGGAAATATGGGGAAATAGTGCAGCCAGACTCAAAGGATTTGTTTCTTTGAGCTGTCAAAACTATTCATGTAAATGGAAAATATAGTTAATATAGACAGATGTCAAACAAAGCCAAGTGGGAAGAGGAGGAAACAAAATTATTAAATGAAAGAGCAGTGTGCTGAGGGTTGGGTTTGGAACCTCTTGAAGCTGCCTGCCCTGAGGAAGGTTAAAATAGACATTTTGATGTGAAACGACACTTACTTTGATTCCTCAGTGAATAACTATTTCCCAAATTATATAGAACTTCTAATGAGGTCTTGGGTATTGTCCTCTGCTATAACTCACAAAGTGATTTGTTGTTTAGTATGTATTGCACTATTATTGTGAGAAATTGCAATACCTGACTAACCCTCATCTGCCTAGGGTCAGCATCCTTGGAGATCCAAAATTAGGGGCTATGTCAAGCCATTCAGGCTATTGTAACAAAATAGCATAAACTAGGTCACATATAAGCAATAGGAATTTATGTCACATAGATTTTCTGGCTTAAAAGTCCAAGATCAAGGCTCCACCAAATTGTGGCTAATGGGTGATACTTTCTAATTCATAAGCATTGTGTTCTGGCTGTGACCTCGTCTGATGGGAGGACCAGAGCTCTTTGATATCATGGGGCTCCATCTTCATAATTAATTACTTACCAAGACTCTGGACTCCCTCCCAAATACCATCACCTTGAGAGTAATGATTTTGGCATATGGAGTAGGTGAAAGGGACGGACATACAGTTCTCCACATTAGCAATGAGTGGTAAAGTGTAAGAGTGTGCGTCTTTCTAAACATAGATAGTGATAATTTCTTCATAAACTGTTCTAGTTTAAAGTAGTGTAAAAATTATCTCTTATGCCAGCTGTAACTTGAAGGATGAGTGAATTCAGTCAGACCGAGAAGCCATTTGAGAGATGAACCAGCAGAGGCTACCCCCCTTTTGGCCTCAGCCTCTCTGTGTACTACATTGGTGATTGGCTAATTGTAGCAGAAACTGGATTGCTGCAGAGAAAGTGGGGGTTGGCAATAGCTTGTTTACTGGAGACTTTCATGGGCAGTTCATAGAGAGGGAAGCTTCTGATAGGACTAGAAAATTCTTGAAGCAACCAGTTGCTTGGGCTTGTCCAGTAAACTACCTAGAATCTTAAACTCTAAGGTGTGTGTGTCACTTCAACTAAAAGGAAAGCATCTTTAACAACAACAACAAAAAAAATGTGCCAGAGTTGAGAAAGTCTAACACCATTGTGTCCCAGTGAGGCCAAGTGCATGCTGATGGAGTTAATTAATGATGATCAGTATGATTGTGTTACCTAATGTTCATAATGTATTTGCATACATAGAGTCTCACAGAGAGCATTTCCAAGTTTTATTTCATCCTCACAGCACCCTTATGAGTTAATGCCAATTATTTTAGCTTCAGGTAAATTCAATCCAAAGAGAGAATAAGAAATTGCCCTAAGGCTACCCAGAAACTCGCCACCATTTTTAGGCAGAGTCTCACGCACTTTCTACGGAAACATGCCTACTGCAGACACCAGGGGGGCAGTGCTGAATCTAAAAGCCAGGTGCTTTGCATTTCATTGTGCTGCTGTGTATGGTGAACATTACAAGCAACGTTCGCACATCACTCCTATTTCCTGGGACCCTAGAATGTCACTCCAGGACTGAACATCCATTCTCTGAGGTTCTACTTCCCCTCATAGCAAATTTACACTGTATCCAACTGAAGGTCTTATTTTTATGTTTCCAAAATCCAACATATGTCAAATACTAGTATGTACTGGTAGCCTTACTGTGTTGGTATAACATACTGAACAGTTGATAATTATTTAGAAATTATAGTTTTAAATGCTTGTATGCTGTCATTGCCTTTAACTTCTAAGAACAACATAGAACATGTGTCTCTAAGTTACTCATGAAAGTTGATAAAACGGGAGTTTATCAGTTAACGAGTAATAGGCTAGGGCCTGCAGAATTTTAGGAAAAGGGGAAGCCTTTAATTGGGTGAGGAAAAGGAGAATTTGAGTTATAACCTTTTCCATGGGCCATTTATGAGCACAGAGTCATTAACATCTATTCCCAGGTTCCTGAGCAGGAAGCAAGAAAGACAACAAACAGAGAAAGTTCTGAGTCCTTTGAACTCTATATAAAGGCACTTTATAAATCCTAGGAAAGTAAATTTATGTTATAATTTGTCTAGAATGATTCTGACTTAAAACTCTTTTGAAGGGAAGGCCTGTACTGCACACCCACGTAGAACTAGGCTCCCTCCCTCCCTCCCTCAGACAGTGCATGCACCCCATTCTGGATGACTGTTCTCTGCCAGACAGATTTGTTTCAAATACCCTTTCCAGTGGACCCAGAGTAAAAGTATGAAGACAGGAGCTGGAGAGATGGCTCAGCAGTTGGGGGAACTGGCTACTCTTCCACAGAACCCAGGTTCAGTTCCCAGAACCTACTTGGTGGCTAACACCTGTCCTTAACTCTAGTTTCAGGACACCTGATGACCCCTAGGGCAGCAGGTAAACACATGATGTTCTTATATACATGCAGTCGAAACACTCATATGCATTAAAAAATAAATAAAATAAAATATTTTTTAAGTAGGAAGATATCCACTGTATAGAGAAAAAGGCTCTCCAATGGCAGGCCCAGGGCAGGAAAGAATCTTGCCATGAAGCAGAATGAGGCTCTTCCCTGTGTGTTGATTAAAGAAATGTCCATAGTCTGTGAATGGTCATAATTTAATTATCACACAGACCTCCCTTCTATGCAAGGACTGTCAGTGCATGTGCTTTGTGTATATGCATTCCAAACCTTTGCAATTGAGCTGATGATTTTTTATAATAATGATACGCTTTCAGTGGTGTGTCATTTTCTTTACCCTTGTACAGAGATAACATGCAATTATGGAGTGATGTCAGCCTATAACATTTTGGTGTAAAATTTTGGTCACACCAAAATACCGGGCTCCTTAACAAAGCTGGCAGACATATCTTTTGGCAGCAGCTGCTCCGTGTGTGATTTAAAACTTCCTGTCACTATAATTGATGTGTTTTTATTCTTTCCATTTCCTGAAGCCTGATCAGAATTAAAATTGCTGTTGGAATTTCCTGTCAAAGCAACTCGTTTATTTGCTGAGCTCTGCACTTTGATTGGACATTGCCTTCAGCAAGAACCAGGTGGAGATTGCTGGGAATTATCCTCTCCACACAGGTTTGATGGCCGTGCGCAGACATCTGCAGATATATGCAGACTGTCCATCATGTGGTAAACGTGTCCTAATGAAAACTCCACATGCAAAATGGTAATGATTTGAATATGAACCTAGACCACCTGCTGGGGGCTCTGGGTTTGGTGTTCATTTTGGAAGTCCCACCGAATTTTAGACTGCTTGTCTGACCACAGCATTTAGATCCTTGTCCCAGGAACCTATTGTTGGATCTTGAAACAAGACTCACATCTCTGCCGAGCATAAACAACATGGCTAAACTTTTAAAACTTTTCCTAAGCCCATTTCCTTCTGTCCCATATGTGCCCCATATGCTATTAACAGAGCACATCTTGGGATAGTTGAGCATAAAGGACAAGTGCTTAAGACACATGCTGTGGTAGGCACTTGTTCAACCCATGCATCTATGGCCCAAGGAAGCTACAAAACTGCAGGTTGTTGGTAGAAGAGTAGGAAGTGGAAGGACTTAAATTCTATCTTATTGTTATGTTATCTTATTTTTGTATCTGAAAGAAAAATCCATAACATGATTTCTCCATGCAAAAGAATCACTGGCTTTCCTCAGTCTCCCTATGAATATGGAGAAAGGACTATTCAATTAGTTCTAGATTGCTAGTTTCCCTTTTTATTTCTTTTGGGGGGGGGTATTTTTTTGAGACACGGTCTCCCTGTAGCCCCAGCTGGCCTGGAACTCACTCTGTAGACCAAGCTGACCTTGAACTCACAAAGATCCACCTGTCTCTGCCTCCCAGGTGCTAGGATTAAAGATGTGCGCCACCGTGCCTGGCTAGTTTTCCCTTTTTAAAAATGGCTTCTTTCAGATTGAAACTAGGAAAAGAAAGACTTTTGGGTTTGAAGAAGCAGATTCAGTTCAATGCTCTGGACACTGAAGACTATTTTTACCTATCCTGGTGATTCACCCTGAAGATTTCTTATGGGGAATAGGAATTTCTTTTTTAACTATTATGATAATTATGATTATGAATTTTGGTCTTTTTGAGACAGAGTATCCCTGCAGCCCCAGCTAACCTACAACATGCTATGTAGACCAGGCTGACCTCAATCTCACAGAGATCTGCCTGCCTCTGCATCCTGAGTGCTGGGGTTAAAGGCGTGTGCCACCAAACTCAGGAGGAATTTCTTAAAAACAAAAACACAGCAATCTTTCTTTAAAATGCCACAGTACAAAGACATTAATTTTTTTTTCATCATTGAAAAGTCTTTCAGGAACTTAATGTGCACTGTATTTTTGTCCTGTTGTCTTTCTGTTTTGCTTCATCTCTAAAGTAAAAGTCAACTTTTTAGTTTGAGATTCTCCAAGAATCTTTAAAACATTGTTTTAAAATTTCCAAGTGTGAACTGTGTGAGTCTAGGACTTTGTTTTGTTCATTTTTTTACCCTACCACTTAGGACAGTGCCTTGCACAAGACTGACATCGATTGTACAATTGAAGGAACTCCTCTAGACATCCAGCCTGCCAAAGCAATGCCAGGGACCTCGTCACACATGGGGCCAGAGGTCTGCAGCACAAAATCTTTGTTCTGAATAAGGAATTCCAACTCTGCTTGTACACTACTAGACTCACTTGAGAAGCTGTAAAACAAACAAAAAACCAAATCTGACTATTCTGTAGACCATTAAACCTACTCATTGAAGCTGAGGTCAGAGGTCAGCCTTTGTACAAATTCAGTGCCCTTGAAATTAAATCCTAGGCTTCCCCCCATTCTAGAAGGCCAGGTGTGATCTGTTGTCTCAACCAGGCAGAATTATCAAGAGAGGTTAGATTGATTAACTTAAGACTCTCAATTGACCCTTGAACAGTGGCAGAACAGCTGGGGCAGAGTAAAAGAACCCATAGGCACCCTGTGGGATGCCCTAACAGACCCACCTAAAATCAGAGAGGTAAGGTACTCCTATGTGTGGGCATGTTAGAAAGTACCACTGCTCAATGTTTACAACATATTCAGGGATTCAGAGAAGGGGCAGATAAATTACATCACTGTGTATTTCCCCTGGTAGTAAGGTAAATTTTGAATATTTTACTTTTTGAATGAGTATTCTCCAGATACTCCTAACTCTGCACTATTACCTGACCTCTATTTCCACCCCTGATTCTGCTTTACTTTCTCCCTCAAGCTCTTGAGTTTAGAATAGCACATTGGAAGATGAAAATAAATGGCTTGCTTTTTTATTATGATGGGAGGTCATGTGTATTGTGCGCATGAGGTATCTGTTCTGTAGAGCACATGGTTTTCCCCTGATGTTGATGATGAAATGGAAACTTTGCACAAGTATTTCTGCTCCCTTGTATGGCCACAAGCTTGGGGATTTCTCTGTAGAGGGCGCCTAAGGCAACGAGGAAGATTGGGAGGTGCAGTCTTCATTTCCAGCAGTGCTCCTTACTCTGTGCACAGCACACCACTGGAAAGGAATCCTGGTTGGTATTTGTTTCTTCAAATTTCCCTTCCCGTTTAATTCTTATTTCCTTCTTATGACATTCTGCTGTTCTTTGCCACAAACCATTGCAAAACCACCCGGACAAGAATTTTGCCTCTCCTTGGCTAGGGTAGAAGGCTCTTTGGAAACCACAAAGCCACATCTCTAGGCAACAGAAGCTTTATTAATATAATAATTACCATCATCATGGCCTGGTTACAATGCACACATTACTTTAGAAAGCAAAGTAAGGATGACCTGGGGTTTGCTGGAGAAGCTGCACTTGAGGTTAGATGTGTACACTTAAAGTGGAGTCAGGCTGAGGTCATTACTAAGAAGATCTGGAACTGGAAATTCATGTGGAAAATGGTTGCACAATGGAAGCCATCAAACTCATCTTGAAAAATATCAGAATAGGAAGATATGGGCATTTGCTCCTGTAACAGATTAGGGCTTTTCTTGACATTTTAGTTTGTTTGTAAAGAAGCTTCTTGGGGAGTTTAATCTTAGTAAGAATGGATTGAAAAGTCTTGTTTAAAAAAAACACCACATGTGTCATTGGGAAATTTATTCTGACTAACATAATAGAGAAAGAGTTTTACAATATCACTCTTTCCCAAAAACCAGAAGGTATTTATAAATGTGTTCTCAAATTGAAATCCATGCAAAAAGAAAATATTAAAATAGCATTTCACTTTCTCCTTGGGTGTTTGTTGGATGTAGATGAAAGAGAAAAGTAAATTAAATATGATAAACATACCTGGCATCCTCTTTTTTAAGAAATCATGTCAGCCTGGGTAGAAATGACTGGTGCCAGACTCATTGTTGGAGCCTTGGGGAAGGCAGCCTGCTGACATGGCATCAGCTATGTCTCCAGCTGATTTTAGACCCAGATAACTATCTCTTTCAGCATAAATGATGCACTACCCTAAGTGACCAGTGCCCAGTTGGGCTGGAACTGAGTTCTTTTGGAAGCTTTTGTTCAGACCAACTTTGATTGTCTGCAAATGCTGGGCCAAGATCACATTGATTTCTGGAGCCTGATGTGTATGTAATTCAGGCTGTGTCTAAAGGGACAGAGTTCCCTAAATATTTAATAGAATGTAGCAAAGATTGTGTTAGCTATCTTTACCAAATTAAGGACTAATTAATACAAAATCAAGGAAGAGGTATGCTAAAATCTTCAACCAAAGCGGGGTGTGTATTAGAAGCCCTTTATGGGCTGGAGAGATGGCCTAGTGGTTAAAAGCACCAACCGCTCTTACAGAGGACCCGGGTTCGATCCCCAGCACCCACATGGCAGCCGAGAACCATCTGAAACTCCAATTCCAGTAGAACTCCAGCTCCAGGGGAATCCAACACCCTCTTCTGACCTCCGCGGCATTGCACAACATGGGTGCACTGAAATGCAGACAGTACATTCATACACATACAGAAATAAATAAAATTAAAAAAAAATTAAAAGCCCTTTATAACAGTCTATAAATTCAACAGTTTGTTTTCTTTTTCTTTTAAAAATGGTTTCTATTCAAGCCAGGCATGGTGGCACATGCCTTTACTCCCAGCACTTGGGAGGCAGAGGCAGGTGGATCTCTGTGAGTTCAAAGCCAGCTGGTCTACAAAGTAAGTTTCAGGCCAGCTGGAGCTGCTGGGAGACTCTGTTTCAAAAAGACCAAAAAAAAGTTATATTCATCTCTGTCCCCTCAGACAGTTGCACATTGCTCTTGAACTATTCTCAACGTTACTTTTAGAAAATCCCACATGTCCTTTTAACATGATGCTTGCTTTAACTATCCAAAAATACCATCCGAAGATGTCTGGCTCTCTGCAGCAGTGATTGTTCACTGACACTGCTTCCCAGTGGAAGTGTACCATCTAGAGGACAGGGTAGATGAAGGAAGCTTGTGGATTGATGAGGGCTTCCACCTTGGCCAAACACTGGCATAACCTGGTGAAAACACCAGCACTTTTTTCCTCTTCATTTCCTTTTCCTTTTTCCTGTTCCCTTTCATTTTTGCCTCTCCTTCTCCTCCTCTCTCCCTCTTCTCTCCCTGACCCCACTGTCTTGCAGTACTAGAAATTTAACCCAAGGTTTCATGCTTACCAAGAAAGAGTTCTACTACTAAGCTACATCCCGCACTCTTCTTCTTTTTCTTTTGAGCCAAGGTCTCAGAAGTTGGCAAAGCTGGCCTTGAACTCACCCTGTTGCCCAGGTAGCCTTGATCTTATGATATTTCTGCCTTATCCTCTCAAGGAGCTGTATTAAAGGCCCAGGTAAGACCAGCCATCTCTTCAGTTTAACTGTATTCTAAATCACTGCTGTATAGATTTGTGCTCAGTTCTTGAGACTGATCTTCCTGATAATACTGAATGTTGAAGAGAGCAAGAAGAGAGATAGAAGATTGCAGTCTGATCTTCCAGCTTCAGCAGCCCAGTGTAGAAACCAACAAGATAAATTTCCAGATGGCTTGAGTAGAAAAAAACAGCACCACCTTTTGATTCTTAAGCTACTTCCTACCAATACTAGTACTTAAGAGTGGGTCACATCAGGCGTGGTGGCGCACCCCTTTAATCCTAGCACTTGGGAAGAAGAGGCAGGTTGATCTTTGTGAATTCAAGGCCAGCCTGGTCTACAGAGTGAGTTTCAGGACAGCGTGAGGGCTGACCTTAATCCTACCGCCACGGAGACCTATCCCCGGTCTTCCTAACTCACAAAATAAATCAACCAAAATATAATATAAAAAGGTAGTGGACGTTCTTAAAGGTGACCCTAGAGTAATTACCTGGTGACATTCAAGTGGCTGTCTCTCTCCTCTTCCCTCCCCCAATGATTGTATGTAGCATATAGACTCAGGAGGAGATAATTATGTACTGACGTTTTACTCTCCAACAGCATGTTTTTCTCTGCCGTTGAGCAGCACTAAAATAGTCAACATGAAGAGAAATACATGAGAATATTAAACTGAAATATTCTCTGTCTGAGGGATGCCATTAGTTCCGCATAAGAGTTCTCTCCTCCACGATCGCCACCAAAAACAGGGCTCCGTGGGTATCTCTTTAGATGAATACCCAGTAATGTTTAGATATATATATATCAATCAGTAGGGGGGGTAGATGGCGATACTATAATATACATAGTTAAACGCCTCCATTGCGCTACACTAGGTTTTAGCGTTCTCTTGTAGCAACAACAGCTTCTCTTGTATAGAAAGGCATATGTTCCAAACTAGATCAATGGCACTAGGCAGCTTGGAGAAGTGAAGCATATGTTGAAGAATTTATGCAGTGTCCTTAGGTTCTTTCATTAAAGGGACCTAGAATAATAGGTACATATTATAAGCTTGCTGTGCTAAGCAGTATGTTATACCTGTGCTTGACAGACATCTTGTTTACATTCATTATATATTGGGGGAATCGTAGTATTTTAAGGAACATACATTTCTAAAAGTAATATTTATATTGTGCCACCATGTACAAGGAACAGTCCTCTGATAGAACATGATATGCTTTAAATCCACTTGTCTCCTCCTCCCAATGAAATATTCCAAGTGTTTTCTTCTCAAAGCAAAGAGTTCAACATGTTCTTTATTCAGGTCATTATAATTCCCTGAGCTATATGCCCTTAATTTATTAAAACCATCACTTGTTTTATTTCTGTAGTTTTATTCATATGTAAAAAAATTTTAACCTCACATTTTTGTTCAATGGAGACAGTAGTAAAGCCATTTTTCTAGGGCTAAGGATGTGCCTCAGTGAGTAGAGCTCTACGTTCAATCCTCAACACTTGTTCCATTCTGCTTTCAATTGCTGTGAACCAGTACCAACTTGGGAGGAAACGGCTTATTTGTCTTACATCTCTCAGATCCCAATTCACTTATGGAGCCCAAGGTAGGAACTCAGGGCAGGAACTAGAGGCAGGGGCTGAAGCACAGGCCATGGAGGAACACTGCTTACTGGCTTACTCCCCTGGCCCATGCTCAGCCTGCTTCTTATACAAGACAGGACCACCTGCCCAGGGGTGGCCACAGCAGGCTGGGTCCTCCCACATCACTCAACAATAAAGAAGATGTCCCATAGACATTGCAACAGGCCAGTCCAATGGAGGCAATTGACCAATTGAGGCTCACTCAACCCAGGTGTGTCAAGTCTACACTAATGCTATCCAGTGCAGCACCCATGTAAAAAAAGCTAAGCAAGGTGGCTCATATTGTCATCCTAGATGAAGTAAAGATGCAGAAAAGACAAAAGAGCTGGGATAAAAGCCACAAGATGCTGACTAGAGGGGAGACAAAACGTACAGTGAGGCAGCCATGAACAACTGGCTGCCCAGTGCATACTGTGGGAACAGAAATTGCATGGTCTCACTTCTTATAACCACAATTCACAGCTTATTGATTGCTTCCATTCACAGGCCTTGCTAAGTGCTTTGGGTTGCTTAATTACTTTTAACATCATAGCCACACTGTGGGGTAGCTCCAACCGCTCTTCTCTGATAGATAAGAAAGTTAAAGCTTGCAGCCAGAGGTCACAGTGCTAATCCAAGAGCACAGCTGATAACAAGCACAGACAGAATTTGAAACCCTATGACTCAAAGCTTGAGAATTTTTCTCATTGACAAGGTTGAGCTCACAGAATGCCAGAATGCAAGAAAGAGGTGGCTGTTTCTATGAGAACTTGATTTAGGGCAAAGGGAGCCAGGAGACAAGAGTAGGTGGAGCACAGTTATAGAGAATGGAGACAAGAGTGTGGAGCACAGCTGTAGAGAATGGCTAGAGTAGGTGGAGCACAGCTGTAGAGAATGGCTAGAGAAGGTGGAGCACAGCTGTAGAGAATGGTGGAGCTGTATAGAATGGAGACAAGAGTGTGGAGCACAACTGTACAGAATGGCTAGAGTAGGTGGAGCACAGCTGTAGAGAATGGTTAGAGGCAGGCAGGCACCAGGCAGTGGATACCTGGCCTTACTTAGCCCTGTCCTATATATTAGTGACTGCCTCGTGGAACACAGTCATCAACATTACAGAATCCACCTCCCATCATCTCTAGACCACGGTTAATAAGGACCCAGATACTAGCCCAGTCCTTTGGCTCTTGGTCCCAACAACTCTTTCCCTAGTCATTGATGAAGATGGAGGCAGCAGACTTTCATGGAAACTTCTGGATGAGCTTAAGGATGAGGAAGAGCTATGTGAAGAATCATAATAGTGAGGCACAAGTCGTGTCCTTTGCTTGGGGAATTCTGCAAAGTAATAGTGAAAAATATCTGGCACTGGCAAACTAGGTTGGAGTATTTGTGACAAAACTGGGAGAATTCTGAGAAGTAGAGCAAGATATTATCAGCCAGTGGTAGACCCAGAATACACAGAAGAGTGTGCTTCCTGGATTCACACACATGTTCACATATCCAGGCATGCACACTACACATACACACACACACACACACACACACACACACAAACACACACACATGCACGCACATTTGTACTTTTTGTAAGCAAATGTTTTTCTTTGAAAACTCTTATTTTGGACATTTCTAACCCTGAGAAGACTTTCTCAGCTAAAGTATGTGATCTGAAAGCTAGTTTAGTTCCGTTGGACTATCTGCTGACAAATGACTCTTTCCTCTTTAATGCCTTGGCATAACATTTCTGAACTGATTTATCTGACACCCTTTTTATTGTGTCAGTCTTCTATCAATGATCTCCATAATGTTGAAAATACCTGTCCGAACTGTCAAAATTCCTTATTGCTAAAATTGGTATTGTTCATAAGCTACTTTTAAAAATAACATTTTTATTTTCATGCCTATGAGTATTTTACCTACATGTATGTAAGTGTACCATGTTCAGTGCATTCCTGCAGAGGCCAGAAGAGGGTGTTGGACCCCCTGGAACTGGAATTACAGTTATTAATGCCGTGTTTCAGTTGGGAACTGAGCCCAGGTCCTCTGCAAGAGCAGCCAGTACTTTTAACCCCTGAGCCTCTCTCCAGCCCCCACAAACTACTTTCAAACTACACTTCCAGCCTTATTTCTATAATTTATCCATAGAAGGCACCTGCTTAAGCTAGCAAGTGACTTTGTTCTTTCTTCCTTTTGTTTAATAGATTTTTTCACCTATAATGTCTCCACTGTGTTACTTACCTACTGGAATACTCACTGTAGTACCAAACTGACAACCTAAAATTATAAACTGTGATAGGCAGCATAAAATTTGTAAAGTGCCTTGGAAATAAATCGAGGTCATAAATAGCTATAGATTCAGAGTGATTGGAGTACAGAGGTCATAGATATATGCGCAGAAGCACTAAGGCAAGCCTTGGTCTATGGGGCCCCAACAGTGTCATCAACTCTATCAGTACCCTGGAGAGCTCCCGGGAACGCAGATCTGAGTGTGGTGGTGTCCATGCTTGAGTTGTAGAGCCTCCAGCTGCAGATCCATATACTCTGCACCCATTTTCCTAAAGAGGTCATCCCCCTGTACCAAGTTTAGCAACTAAAGATGTGGAGGCTCACTCTAACACTGGCCCTCACTTTGGATGGACTTGCATCTCACTTGCAAGTCCCGAACTTGCTGAACAGTTGATGAGTCATTCTCAAAGGTCAACTTCTTGAGACAGACTGGACTAGACATAGATTCCTAATCATACTCCATTATGTTTGAGCCTTTTCTTTTCTCATAGAGGACATTTTATTGGTCTGCTAATAAACAAGTTAAAACTTTGCTTGTCATAGAGGTGAAACTCCAAGCCTACCCTTGCTGTGTCCTCTCTAGTAACAAGCCCAATTCCAAACTAACACTCATCTAAGCCAGAAAACTTCAGAGTCTTTGACTTTGCTCGTCTCAATAATGTATTAGAGTTTGTTTCTTTTGGCAGTAATGGAGGTTGAACCCATTGCTACATGCATACTAGATAAATCGATATGGATAAATACTACATTCCTAACACTCTTTTCATACTTTTCTCTATAAGTTGTCCAGAATGGCCTTGAACTTGTGATTCTCCTGACTCAGACTTCCCAATAGCTGTGATTACATGTCTGCTCCACCAGGCCCAGCTACAAGTGACATTTTAATTTGTCTCTTACTCTCCAGCTGGTTTTATGTATCTGAGGGACATATTTCTTGTCAGTGGGGCTTCCCGGTGGTGAGAACTTAGTAAAGGCTCAAAATGCATTGCTATACAAAATACATTTTTTCTTAGATAGAGCGCTGTCACATATTTTCTGACAGACACGATCAGTCTGTAGCCCTTTTCAATTATATGTCACATGTTACTCAAAGTTCCTATTATTTCCAGAAACCTTGACATAGTGTAATGTTTACACCATGAACTGATGTAAGCCAGAGACCTGGGTTTGTATTTTTGTTTCACCAACTATAACTGTGACCTTGCACATGTCATTTAAATCTCCTTGAGACTGTGGTTTCTACATCTGTTAATTTGAAAACAGCACCCACTACATAGAGAATTAAATGAGATATTATACATAAAGGGTCTTGATTATTTACTGTAAGTAAGGGGCTCAGTTCTTGTAGATAGCTTTTTCTAGCTTTCATCCACATGTATCTCTTTTCGTTTTTAATCAGACTTTTCTGGTGGTTTTAAAAACACTGCCTTCAGACATTTTCTACCATGAATTCCAATGGGACTCTTGATTATGTTGAAGGATTCATCTTTTATTTCCATGTATTCAGACAATATGCCTTTTTGTCAGTATAAAATTGAGGCTTCATTGCTGTATTCAACATATGAAAACAGACCTTTAGATTTCAAGCTTAATCTTCTTGACGTAGAGTAACAATTACCTTTGGAGAAATCAAAGTAAATCTGCTCTTGCTTATTTTATTTATAGAAAGCCACATATGAAGCAGTATGAAAAAGTACAGTCCACTCAATATTCCCCAAGAAAATGAAATGCTTTGAAAAATGGTGTGGTTGGTATAGTCCTTGCTGCATAAGCAAGAGGCCCTGAATTTGGTCCACAGCACCCCGCACAAAAGCCAGGCACACCAGTCAACAGCTCTCACCCTAGTGCTGTGGAGGCAGAAACAGGAGGATTCAGGGGGGAAAGATGCTAGCCAGTCAGCCTAGCTTCCCCTGACTCAAAAAGCAAAGGCAAGGCGAAGACCAGCACCCATTGGCACCCCCTGGCCTCTGTGTGCATGCGCACACATGTGCATGTGCATACACACCATACATAGAAAAGAAAATGCAGCAGTCCTTCAAGAATGAGAAGTGTGTAGCTCAGTCTTCATTGCTCACCAGTGACTGATACTTAGATTGCTAAGGAATTAAGTATCTCAGAGGGATAAACCTGAGTATTTGTGAAAGAAAACCAAAGAATTTTATCTGGGCTCCCATTACTTTAAACAATACCAGTCACACAACTGTGGTTTCATAGCCATTTAAAACCTAGTTTACAGAGGAATTAAGCTAAGTCACTTAAGCTCTCCAAGCAGCTGCACTTTCCCAGCTTCCTCACTGAGGTCTGCTGGCACAGCGTCCCTTTGAAATCTGCAATCCAGTCATAGATGGGGCTGTTGATTTCTGAGCTACTCGCTTTTACTTGGCCAGTACATCTCAGGTTGTGCAAAACAATGGAGAATATCTGGATACAAGCATATATTCTTGTCTCATGTGTTAGTGGCATTAGTCATAAGTTTGAGTTAAAGTCATCCAGGGATTGGATTCATATATATTTGAAATGCTGCCCAGGGCTTCTGTCCTGTACTACAAGAGACTTGGCTAGCATAACTGTCCAGTCAGCTCTTGATTCCACAGAGAGCCCCTTGGTTCACTGAAGTCAGAGACATTTCTGCACCTGCACCTGTGCTCTTGCTCTTGCCCTTCAAATGTTAGTCACTCTGCAGCATACTCAGTGTGCCAGTGCACATGCACGTGTGTGTGTGTGTGTGTGTGTGTGTGTGGTGGGGGGGTGAAGGTTTGGAGTTGACATCAGAAGTTTTCTTCAATTCTTTTCCATTTTATTCATTGAGACAAGGTCTCCCAGCTGAATCCAGAGCTTACCAATATGGCTACTCTGGCTAGCCAGCTTACTGCAGTGATGCCCTGTCTCTGCCTTACTGGGTTTGAAAGCATAGGCATGCAGCCACGTGAATTCTGGGGGTCTGAACTGCAGTCCTCAAGCTTGCAGTGCAAGTGCTTCAACCATGAGCCATCTGCCCAGCCCCAGTCTCCTTAGAGGAAAATGTGTCTTATTCAAGATTTTGTCACAAGAAGTGTTTCATTTTTTTTTTAATTCAGAAAATACATTTAACAGAACCATAAGTTAGAGAGAAAATTAGAAAAGCATAGTGAAACTGAGCTCAATTCCCTCTAATAAAAAAGGCAAAATATGGGAGGTCAGAAATAAAGGAAATGCTTAGAAGTTGTGCAAGAGAGAGAGGGAGCCAGCACTCGGAAGTCACGCGAGCAAAAACCCCAAGTAATGCTGTGTGCAAAAACTTTACAACTGTTGAATATATTTAATTTGCCTTTAAAGTATACTTTAATGATTTTCAAATGGTATTTAAATGTGGTAACTTCATTTAAATATTCCATGAGTATCTTCTTAAAAAAAGAATATCAATTTTTTTTAGATTTCTAGCATTGCTAAGTCAACCATGCAGGGAGGCGGTGCTGTTGACAACACTTCTGGCGTTTAACACAAAGGCATGTATTTTCCATGTAGTTTATGAAGTAATACAGTAATTGTTTATAGAGTTGTGTCACAGACATCTCTCTACTAGCCAATGCATTGTTCTCCCTTATTTTAATGTGTAAACATACATCTTTAGTCTCTGACTAATGACCTGTAAGTAGAGTTAGAATCTACTCTCTCAAAGCTTTACTTTTTAAAAATTTAATAAAGCATTTGTTCCGATTTATGCTGTCCATAAACTCCTGTACGTGAGGCCATCCACTGGAGTGTGGGTGACCTACTAGGAGCCACATTCTTAAGGAAAACTGACTCTCCCTCCCCAGAAGCCATCAACTGTCACTAGCACTTTGGTTAAGAGCAGGAGTTCAGGAACCCTTTCTACTCCATCCTAGAGCATTGACCAGCTTGATCTTGGACAGGTCTTGTGCAGGCAAATAGCAGCTGTGGGTTCAGGAATACAACCATCCAGTCAGGTCTGGAAGACACTGCTTCCCTCTGGTTCTCCTTGATCTCTGGCTCTTATCATCTTTTCTGCCCACATCTTTAAATTTTTAAAGCATTGGCAGGTACTATTTATAAGATAGTTGAAAGTGTTTGGAAGAAAATAATGCAGCCTCTTCTGTTAGAAAACAAGTTAAAGATGGCTCCTTGTGTTACTTCAAAGGGAAGTAACACAAAATATTACCAGTTGAACAATTCTTCAGTTCTCTAGTTTCCCCAGAAATTTTCCAGATAATTTGTAAGATGGGATATAGGCTAGCAGTCTGACCTCCTGGGGGCAAAGAGATTTCCCTCTACAACTAGATACAGGAGCATCCTCGATGCCTTGCCAGTAGCAGGAAACTCGGCCTCCTGGAAATTCCCAGCAGCTTCTGGGTTAGGCTGAAATATAGAAAATATACTGAGTAATTCTACCAGTATTCCCAGTGATCTGCACTGGAAAACTAGCACACCCACATTATTGTTCAGTGAGGAGCAATGTACCATGTGATCTCAATCAGTAACAAAGCAAAAAAAAAACACTTTTAAGAAAAAACGTAGAGATTAACACAGAGAACCACAACTGGGCAATGTGCAGAGAATAAGAGATGCAGAGTGCTTATCTCTGAATAGGACACCTATATCAAATTTCAGTCTCTGAAGTCTTGGGGATCCTTGCAGAAGAGGAGGCAGGAACATTATAAGAGCCACAGGGGATGGATGGCCACAAAGAAACAGAGTTTTCCAGATAGCTGATATCAATCGTGACAGCATGCACAAGTCCTATACAACGACAAGCCAGAAAAAGTTCCAGCACAGCTGTAGCAAAGTTGGTAAGAAACCCCAGCTCTACCTGAGGAATGATTAGAAACTGATGGTTGCTGGGAAGAGGAAAGTCAGTCTATTTCAAGGGTGTGATGGTAGATAGAGTAACCAGGCTCCAGTGGGTGGACTCATGCTGAGGATGTTTAGGGCCACAAATTATATGCTATAGGCTGTAGTTAGACCATACATACAAATAGACATGTATAGACTCTATAGGATACACACACACACACACACATATATGGAGGGAGGGAGAGAACATGAAATTGGACAGGAAGTTAGTAAGGGGAGATGTGGATAATGAAGAGGATCTAAATAAGATCAAAATCTATTCTATGACATTTGTAAAATTTCAATTTAGAAAGGGAAAACATAATTTGTGACAATAAAATAAATAAATAAAAATTTAGATAAAAGACATAAACTCCATTGCAAGCCACATAATAGGGCTGACTGAAGACTGTGGGACTTCAGGGAAGAAAATATTACAGTTGAACATAGTTTTCCCAGACAGTATCTGAAGAAAAAATACTGAGTCTGTTACTAAGCCAGAAGAGAACATGAAAGAGAGGGGAGAATAATGAAGCATTAGTGAAGACGGAATGACAATTCTAAATGCAAAAGAAGCAATAGTGGGGTGGAGGAAAACTCTTGGGAGAAGGGAGCCAGAGACTGCACAGTACCATCAGCACTACTGAAAACTCTGGAGGAAGCCGAGAACACGAGACCACACACCTGGATATTACTAGAGCTCCCATTTTACCTGGAAGAATTCTGCCGTTGGGAATTACATGTGAAGTAAAGACCTGCTCAGCCCCGGAGCTTTGGTTATCTAAGTACACAATTATTGAACGTACTCCATGTTGTTCTGGACCAGGAACACAAGATGGGCAGCTCTGGTAAGCGCTCATGATCTCTCCTCCCAAGATTTAAAGAAATTCAGATTCTGCAGCATGAAAAAAAAAAAAATAAAGGAGGAAGCAGAAGGCAGGACTGCTCTACACATAATTACGTCACCTCATTCCTGCTGGGTATGGTGGCACACGCCTGAATGTAAGACACATGGCTAAATCTGCACACCATTCTTCTGAGATGCCATGTAGGTACTCCAGACCAACCCCATACACAATGGAGCCCAAGCCCATTGGCCAGCAGCTTCCTTAGCTATGGGTCAATAAGGCTGATTTATCCAGCTTCATCACATTTCATGGCTCATGGCTCTCTTCAGTCTTCAAAATCCAGGAGCATCCCACCAAGTTGTTCCTAGTGGTTCACTGGGACACTGACTCTTTAGCACTTAAAGGATATTTTTATGTATATTTTGATTGAATTTTTCTCTGATTCATACAATAAATCTTTGAGAGGGTGGAAAGGGATTGTTCCGCTTACATCTCCCATGTCATAGCTCACCACTGAGGGAGCGCAAGGTAGAAACTCAGGGCAGGAACCTGGAGGCAGGAGCTGAAGCACAGGGCTTGGAGAAGCACTGCTTACTGGCTTGCTCCCCTGGACCATGCTCAACCTGCTTTCTTATACAGTACAGCTAATTCCGGGTGTCAACTTGACTGGGTCTGGGATTAACTGAAATGAGAGAGAGACCTTCTTGATTGTATCATTCAATGCTGGAAGACCCACCCTAAATGTGGGTGTTACCTTCTGATGGCAGCCATCTGATGATGGTATAAAAGGCCATGGCAGAGGGAGCTCTTGGCTTTTGTTTTGGTTTCTTTTTTTTTTTTTTTTGCTGCTTCCCTTCTTTGTCACTGGTGAGTTGTCTTTGGCTAGCAGATTTCCCAGTATCCATCAGGCCTTCAGCACCAGATCGAGACATCCAGTCTCATGAACTGAGCAACTACCGGATTCTCAGCCTCTCCACTGTGGTGTAACCATTGTTGCCCTACTCAGACTTCATCTTGAAAGCTAATCTAATAAATCCATGTATGTATGCATGTATGTATAAGGTTCTTTTCTTTGGAAAACCCTGACTTATACAGATTGTGGTTCCAGAAGTGCTTTTAGAAAAACAGGATTGAAAGCCGGGCGTGGTGGCACACACTTTTCATCCTAGCACTTGGGAGGCAGAGGCAGGTGGATCTTTGTGAGTTCAAGGCCAGCTTGGTCTACAGAGTGAGTTCCAGGACAGCTGGGGCTACAGAAAGACCCTGTCTTGAACAGACCATAAAACATTTCATATACTAAGTATTAATCATCTTTATATCCCTTTCCCCATAACCCCCACCAGATTTCATGCATTCTGTCATGTATGTTAAGCCTAGGAGTCAAGCTTGTGTACCCAGATGCCACTCCAGAGGCTCCTATAAAGAACAGCAACTCTCCCTCGCCCAGCAGTGATCAGTTGCCCATGGTTCCTCAGCTAAGTTTGAGGCCCATTTCCCCCATCCCATGCTGGGTTTTTCTCTGATTGAGTCTGCATGGGTCTTGTGCATGCTGTCACCATTGCTGCAAGTTCATACAAACAAGTTCCTAGAGGCCTGAAAAACAATTTCTTGTAAGAGTGCCTACCCTGGCTTTTACAATCTTTCTGCCCCCTCTTCCACAATGGTCCCTGACCCATTCATTGGTGGGTGAGGTTTAATATAGAAGTCCTATCTAGGAACACACACTCTGCAGTCTCTTATTCTCTCCACCTTGGCCAGTTGAGACCTGTGTACATCACACTCTGTTTCATAAAGAGGGATACATTAGTATTCTCTCTACTCCCTGTATATTCTATGAGCCCTGGGTATAGAGGTTTCACTGTAGATGTGTCATT
This sequence comes from Rhizomys pruinosus, assembly GCA_009823505.1. Taxonomy (NCBI): domain Eukaryota; kingdom Metazoa; phylum Chordata; class Mammalia; order Rodentia; family Spalacidae; genus Rhizomys; species Rhizomys pruinosus. The sequence continues at coordinate 3,304,681 of VZQC01014082.1, forward strand.
TAGGACAGGGCATCTCTAAGACACATTTTCTGAGCATGACCAGTGGTGGAACTCTTTTATAGCCTCTATCTGTTGCAAAAAGAAAATTCTTTGATGAGTAGTAAATGGTATACTTGTCTGTAAACATGAGAATCCATATTTAGTATACAGTAAGAAATTTCATATGTCTAGAGATATGGCAGATATGGGTTTCTTCTAGCTCTGTGACTTCTCCAGCCATGTGTACTTGTCTATGTTTACAGTGCCACCCATGAGTTCCCTCCCATTGAGAGGCCCTAAGTCCAATTAGATAGCTGTTGATCTACCCCAGGAGAAAAGTTCTACTTATGCAGCACTCTAGTTTATTGTGGAGGATGCCTTCTTTTGATTACACACGTGCAAGCACCCATAGATGTTCACACACACACACACACACACACACACACACACAATATCCTCTTTATATTACATTATCCAATTAACAACCTAAATTCCACCTGCAACCTTATTTCCATCTTGCTGTATAACATACCAAAGTCACATGTTCCTGGGACAAGGACATAGACATCTTTGGGCCATATTATACTTTTGAGTACTATATGGATCTTTTCAATTTTGTTCAGCAGAATCTGTGCTGTGTCTAGTGCAGTGGTTGGTACAAAGAAAGTTGTCAATGAGCTAGTCACTTAGCTAATTTCCAAAGGTAGGAAGTGTATGCAGGACAAGAAAGGAGATTAGTTCTGTAAATCCATGACAAACAATCACACTATTTACAGCTATGACAAACAAAGCACAAAGCTTTGAACTAGTCCATGTATAAAATTAGTCCCTTAATGTCCAGGAAAATCTCAAGCAAAATGTACTTTTGGAACCCAGAAGAGGAGAGTGGCTTCTGGGCCACCTCTGGGCTATTAGGGCTTTGAAGACTTTTCCCAGCTTCTTTCCTTGCCTCACCCATACTTTTTCACACCAGCAAGGATGCTCATGATGATGAAAGTGCTGCTGCCTGTTTTGTCAGAAAGATGGGTCTTGGAAGTGTTCTTCGTTCCATTTTCCCTCAGTACTGAATCCACCTTAGGACCTTTCTCTTTTTTTTTTCTTTTTGTTCTTGTCTCCTAAAATCCTAACTTTAGCCATTGTTACATCACATTTAAAATAATCACACTCCCAGGGGGCTGCAGAGATGGCTCAGTGGTTAACAGCTGTCTGCTCTTGCAGCTGCCATGTGGGTTTGATTCCCAGCATCCACATGGCAGCTAACAACTGTCCATAACTCCAGTTTGAGGGGATCTGATGCCCTCTTCTGACCTCCACAGCATTGCATGACACAGGTGCACTGACATACTTGCAGGCATCACACTCATACACAAAATTTAAAAAAATATGGGGGCTGGAGAGATGGCCTAGTTGTTAAGAGCACCAACTGCTCTTACAGAGGACCCAGGTTCAATCCCCAGCACCCACGTGGTGGCCAAGAACCGTCTGAAACTCCAATTCCAGGAGAACTCCAGTTCCAAGGGAATCCGACACCCTCTTCTGACCTCCGCAGCATTGCACTACACGGGTGCACAAACTTGCATGCAGACAGTACATTCATACACATACAGAAATAAATTTAAAAATTAAAAAATAAATAAATAAAATAATCCCACTTCCTAAAGTGAGTCTTGTTTGTCCAGCACCCCTGTTTCTGCTTCCCGTCAGCATGGGTATTAGAACAGCTGCATACAGTAGGCAGGTACTTTGAATTTCCTGTTATATTATCTGACAGGCCTAGCACCTCTATACACATAAGGCAGAGCTTTATGCCTCAAAGTGGAGCTGGTTACTATCTGGAGAAACTCAAGGGAAGGACAGAGTCTCATAGGCAGAGAGAGGGTGTATCATGGGCAAGGGATAAATAGACAGGTGCAGAAATAGAAAATGAGGAATGGTGGGATGTCTCATCAAGACATCTGCAGCAGTAAAATGGAGCAGTAAGATTATGTATTCATAGGATAGGAACGTAGATTCACGTTCTATCTCTACCGTTCACTAACTCTATGAACATGGAAAAGCACCCACACCTCTCGCTTACAGTATCAATTGCACCTTCTCATGGGTTGTTCTGAATATTAAATTCAGTCATACATGTATTTCACTGCTGCACATGACTGACATAGAATGACTGCTGGCCATCATCGTCTCCATCATCACCCTCTTTATTATTTATTGTTGATTGAGATAGTATGTGAGGATGGAGGGTAAGGCCAGCTTCGGGAAAGCAATGTTTTAGCAGTGTGGCCTTTTGAGGTGCTAGTTTGGCAGAGTTCAGGGGAAAAGATCCTCAGTGGCACAGCTGGAGGGACTTTCAGTCAATAGCAGGGAGGATGGGTGCTAGGCATGGTGTTAGAATTGGGCAAATACACTTAATAACCCCATAGTTGTTAAAAACAATGGAGCAGGGGTAAAGGAGCTGGGGAATGTTCCCAGAAAGCTTGACCTTGTTGGTGATGGAAACAAAGTGAGCTGAAGCAAGGAGGGGAGATGTGATGACAAAGCCTGGCCAGGGTCAGGAGAGTCACGCTGAAGAGAGGCAGTTGAGTGAAGGGCCCATGAGGGGCCCTCTACAGTTTGGGTGGGCTTTTTCCCCCAGGGGTTCATATTTTGAAACTGTGGTCTTCACAGTAATGTTGAGGTGATAGCCCTCTTAATGGGTGGAGCCTAATGGGAAACTGGAGTCATACCTTCAAAAGGGATTAAGGTAGTTCTTGTGGGATACCTGTTAGTTATCACAAGAGGGCTGTTACAATTGAATGAGCTTGCACACTCCCTCTTGCTACTATGCCTGAGTCTTTCACTGGAACCAAGCTGATGTGAGCCTTTAGATGAGCTTTGAGCCTTGAACTATGAGCTAAATAAACCTCTTTTCTTTATAAATTTGCCCATCATTAAGTTCTTCATTACAGTAAGAGAAAACAAACTGATAGAATTTGAAAAGTGACACTGAGGTAGTGTCTGTGTGTATTTGTTTCCTTCATATGTCAGGATGGCTGGCCAGAGGTTAGGGGAAGTTACTCCCCAGAACTGGCTGACGGGAAACTGAGCTCCAAGCTTATATTTAGGATCTGGCTGATCCAGCAAGGGAAACAGGAAATCATAGGCTCTGAAGTACAGATGTTCACATTTGAGCGTACATTACAATCACCTGGAGAGCTTGCTCACCTTGGAGCACTGGGCCCCATTCTTACATGTGTGGAGCTTGAGAATAAATACAGGTAGTAAGTTCCCAGGTCAACATCTTCTCCCACTGGTGAAGAAAGGCCATCTGTAGAGCCACAAAGCTAAAGAGTCTACCCTACAGTAAGATGAAGAAAAAAACATAGTATGCTAATGTTTCAAGCTAACATTGACTTGCTACAAATTGTCCATAAAACAACCTTGGAAATAATGATGCCTTTTCTTATGATTTGAAATTGAAATGTTCCCCATGGGCTCACATTTTGAAAACTTGTTCCCCAGCTGGTGAAGCTATTTGGGGAAAGCCTTGGAACTTCAGAAGTGTCCCTAGTTGGCAGCAATGTGCCACTAGGAAAGGGCATTGAAGGTTATACCCAGCCTTAGCTCCGTCTCCTCTTTCTACTTCCTGTTCTGATGTGAACAAGCTCTGCCACCTGCTCCTGGCCCCATGCCCCGCTCTACTCCATCACGACTTTCCTGGCATAATGGTCTGAGACTCTCTGAAACAGTGAGCCAGAATAAAGTATTTCATCCCTTGGGTTGTTGCATATCAATCTGAAAGTAAATAGTGTATCCCTCGACTCCGGTGCCATGCAGTCTCTGAACATGTAATCCAAACTACTTGAAATCCTCTTCGTTTAACACTCATTTAAATACTGTGACTCTAAGAAGGGAGAGGGAAAGCTGCTTTGACCTGGAGGACTGGTCACTTCCTGGAGGACTGGTCACTTTCTCACCTCACCACATGAGGACATTACTTTGATGACACTGACTCCTCTAGATCAGGTGCACATTGCATGTGGCTCAAGATGGAAAGCTCATTGTCCCCAACTCCTAATTTGCAGTAGTGTAAAGAACATAGAATGTATGATGAGGCTAACCTTGTTCCGTGAAGATCCTCTCACCAGAAGGCTCTCCACTGAGGTAGCTCACTGAGCATCAGAGAAGGAACTATGCTACATACACACATAATCATATTGTTTTGGACAATGTGAGGCAAGGTCCAGTAAGATGTGGAGGCAGAGTGAGCTGAGCCTGTGTCCATGGTCCAGGTTTCTATGGCATCGGCCTAGGAATCTAAGGCTCTTCCTTCCTCTGCCTTCATCTGGACATTGGGAGGCCCACTGTAATGACTTACTAACCTTGGGGCTCAGCTTGACTGGATCTGGGGTCAACTAAAATGTAAGCCTATGAGCACTCCTGTGAGGGACTTTCTTGACCAGAGTATTTAAAGTGGGAGGACCCACCCTAAATGTGGATGGCGCCTTCCAGTGGCAGCCCACATAAAAGGACAAGCAAGAAGGCAACTTTGCTTTTTGCCTGCTTGTCTCCACTCTCACCGGCAAGTCCATCTAGCTCATGGCTGAGACATTCCTTTGTTTATACTGTAATCCACTTCTTCAAGCTTCTGACCGGAGCTCTTCAGGAATCCTCCAGGCCCTTGGTACCAGATTGGGACTGCAAAGACATCTAGCCCAGTGCACTGAGCAACTGCTACAATCTCTGCAGTTTGAGATAACCATTGTTGAACTACCCAGATCATATTGTGAAATCCAGTCTAACAGATCTCATATATAGGTGTGTGTGTGTGTGTGTGTGTGTTAATTCTACCAGTTCTGTTCCTTTAGGGAACCTGGCTAATACAACCACCTTAAGGACACACATCTATGGGAGGCAAGTGAAGCTGACCTTCCTGTGCTGGTGGTGTGTCGGTGCATTGGTCTTGCATGTCCCTGAAAATAGTTACTTAACCACACTTCCAAAATGAGAACCAACTTTTGCAAGTTGGCAAAAAGAAAACTTACAAAATTCCTTTAATCAACTTTCAGGCTCTTTTTCTTTTAGGTATTTCATCTGGCTTGTTCATATAAGGCCAGTCAGTGTCTCTTTAATGATTCAGACCTCTCTTTAGGACACTAAAAATTAAGGAAATAGTATCCTCACGATCTTTCTGATTATGAGTTTGAATTTTAAACTGTTCACTAATAAACTCTGGGGTTATTGGTTGAGATTACTTCAGTTGTGCTTCCTAATCTTTGGGTTGAGATTACACTATCTGTATAGAAGACTTGGGTAAATGGAACCAGTGTTCATTCGGCCCTCCTATGACTAAATCGATTGCTTACAACAGATACATGTATTACCCATCCATAGAAAAGAAGCTAAGAAACTCTGATCTTAGAGTCATACACATGGCCCACTTGTGAGTCTTTTAAATTGACCTTCTTTGTGGTCAGAACTATATTCAGTCATCCCTCAGTATCCTGGAAAAGTAGTTTCAGGATGCCCATGGACTTCCAACTCTGTGCGTGCTAAAGTCCCTTATGAAAAATGGTGCAGTGTTTGCATCTGGCCTATATGCATTCTCCCATAAACTTTAAATTGTTTAGAATACTCACAACATATTAGGCAATATAAAGGCTGTCTGAATATATTATTAAGACCACACTTACAAGTATATATTCAGTATAGAGGGTTTTTTAATTTTTAAAATTTTATTTGTGTCAGTTTGTTGCCTGCATGTATGTAAGTGCACCCATGTTGTGCAATGCCTGCAAAGGACAGAAGAGGGCAGTGGATCACCTAGAACTGGAGTTATGGATAGTGGTTAGCTACCAGATGGGTGATGGGAATAGAACTCAGGTCCTCTGCAAGAGCAGCCGGTGTTCTTCACTGCTGAGTCATCTCTCCAGCCCCAGTATTAAGTTTTTAAATAATAGTTTCTATCTACAGTTGATCAAATCCACAGATGCAGAACTCTCAAATATCAATGTTCCTTTGTGGCTGGTTGTATGTTAGTCCCAACAGGCACTGGGTGGGTAGATGAACAAGGACACCAGGCAAGGCTGAATGGAGTGCCCAATCTGTCACTCCTGGAAAAAAGACTCAAAGCTCATTGCCTGTCTCTGACTTAGTGAATCTACTCATTTCCTCTCCTAGTGGGACGTGTTGAGCCTTTCCTGCAGCCCACCCCACTAGAGCTGTTCTTGCCTGTAGCTTTACAATTTTCCTCAACAGAATTTCTTAATTTTGTACTGTATTCTTTTCTATTTTGGTTATTTTCATAAGCTCCTTGTAATATTTTTGTGGGTTGTAGACTAAGGAAGGGAGAAAATCATTTTAAAAAAGACATTCAAAAAATATGCCTTGCCCATATTGTGGCAGTCATGTCATTTTTATATATAGATAGAATATTTTCACCCTTTAATAAGATTAGTAACTGAATATGATGTTAGTCATCATATGAAATAATTTTCCTTTTTAAATGTGATGACCATTCTGCTTTATTTCCCCATCTGCAAGATGAGAATGATAATTATCCCTTTGAAAATAGCATATGGTCAAATTAGTTAATGTTGGACAATCTTTTCAAAATGAAGACACCTAATAATTTATTAGCGGCTACACTGGTGTGCAATTTGAGAAAGAAATCTGCCGTTGAGGAATTGGCCCTTGCATTAATTCATGTTTTCCTTGAATTCTTTATGAAGCTCATGTCTGTATTCTCTCCTCTGGGTACCCACCATGCCCAAGTATGGTACATTGTCTTGTGGCCTTTGCCTAAAGCAGACTTGCTTGAGAAGCCAGAAGTCTGGTAATCATCTGGTAATCATGCCCTGAGAGGGAAACTGAGCAAATGCAATCCCCCATGCACTTCTGTTAAATCAGCTCCTTTCCTTCATAACTAATAGAGATTTTTCAGGGCTGGAGAGATGGCTCAGTGGTGAAAAGCACTGACTGCTCTTACAGATAACCTGGGATTGGTTCCCAGCACCCAAATGACGGGCTAACAACCATCCTTAACTCCAATTCCAGAGGATCCAACACCTTCTTCTGGCCTCTGTGGGTATTTCACCAATGTAGCATACTTACATGCATGCAGGCAAAGTACTCATACATAAACTACAAATAAATTGTAGGCAAGCCTCTCCATTGGTGGAGAGAGGAGAAATCTTGCAGCAGCATTTTCTTTTCTGCTCTGTATCCTTCATGATCCACTGAGTCACACAAGACCCTGAGAAGAACGATCTTGGCTAAGTCTTAAATGAGACAGGAAAATGGACTCTTTTTCATCTTCTTTCATCCCTTCTGTATTAGTTTTATAACAACATACTTCCTGATCAGAAAGCATATTTTTCCATATTCACGAAGAAAACCTTGGAGGACAAACAATAAAAATAATAATAACAACAATAACAACAGACATAATACATGTCATGCTACTCATCACTCATCAAATACCAAATTCTGGAACATCCCTCCATTCATCTCCATGCAAGTTTGAAAATTACATAAGATCAGAAAGCTCCAGCCAACAGGCACAAAGCTATGCAGATGAAATGTTGGGATTCAAGCCTGTCTCTGAGCTTTTATTTTTCTATTTGTAATGTATTTATGAACCAAGATATTAAATGATATTGATGCTTTATTTCCATACTTCTCTATAAAACTGCGAGAACCAAGACCAGAGGAAATATCAAAATATTCAATATGGGTATTTTTTTTAGTGTTGCAATCTATAGAACTCTGTAGCAAATTGCAGTCAAGTAAAATTCATAAATTCATAGAATGGAATTCCTATTTTCCAATGAAATTAAATCAGAACATTTCACTTTTCACTCCATAAATTTGTATATGCAAATTCTTATATTACCAATGTTAAAATATTTTCCTTGTCTATGTTTCATTTAGTTCACATTACTTCTTTTTTTGTTTCAGTGGGACATGTCAATAAAAAGCACTCCCCATACTGCCAGGGAATGTAATAGTACTAGAAAAGGAGACAAAAAAGGGTTGAGGCAAGAAGGTAGTTGGGAGGGTGGGCGCAATCAGAGCCCAATATATGCATGTGTGGAAAGTCACGTGAAACACATTCATGTGTACATTACAACACAATAAGGAAGGAAGGAAAGATTCCAAAACCATGCCAACTCACAGGGAGGAAAAGTGAAAGTGTCTGGCAGCCTACTCCCTCGTAAAGGTTCAACAACAAAAAAGGGAGCTCTTCAGCACGGAGAGGTCAATTTACCAAAAGGTAAAAAAACACTGTTAATACTTAAGAACTTGTGTTTTAGGGAGACCCTGTCTCGAAAAAAAAAAAAAAAAAAAAAAAAAAAAAAAGAACATGTGTTTTCTGAAAGCCTTGAGACTTTGTCTCTGGGACAATGTACTCAGCATTACACTGCTGCATCTTGGCTGCTTAACAGAGAATGTCTAGAAGACATACTGACCCTCATATTTGAAATATCTACTTAAAAGAGGGTAGCCACAGGTGGAAATGTTTTTAAGAAAAATTTAGCTTTCTTGAATATAAAAACATCTCCCAAAATCCAATATTTCCCATATAAAGTTAGTTGGTTGTGGGCTTTGGACTTTATATTCCATTGCCAGTAAAAATCTTTGATTGGAAGAGCCTTTTTTCTCTCAAGTTTGACATTGGAGTTTGTAGCCAGAGCCTGTGGATAAGTGGGAAAGTTGGCTTAAATTATGTGCATTTCAGAAATATCACTGTGTGTTTATTTGTACAGTTGCCGCTAAAGGGGAAATTTTTGTTTAAATTTTGAATGTGTTTATTTCTTTTTCAAAATGATAGAATAATCAACAGACATTTGCATCGTACTAGACCACTTTCTTTGCATATTTGCTGCATAAAGGCTCAGTTTTCTTATGACAGAACACTTACCTGGCATTTGGTAACTGCTAACGTTTCACATTTAAGCTATAATGCATGCTGCACACAGATTATTTCTTTGGCACATGCTTCCTTCTCTTGGACGTTTTCCTGTCTCTTAAACCCTTTGCCGTTTTAAATTTGCCATAGTTCAGAAAACTGCCAGCAGGGGGAGATGGTGGCTTGTTTTTTAGAAAACTACTGGCAACTTGGTTTCGGCACTTTCAAAAAACATGGAAATTATTTTAGTTCAGTCAAAGCAATCAGAATGAGAAAATTGTCTGAAATACTTCAAAGTTGTTTCTTCGTGTATTTTGCTACCTCGTCTCCCCAAAACCATCAACAAAACTAGGCTGCTGATTCTTCTTCAGGTGTCTGCGGAGCCCTTAGTTGACCCACAGTAAGCATGGCTATGGGAGCTTAAGCCAACCGCTGTGATTATCTAATTTTTCCATCAGCTTGAGGTTCTTATGTGAAAGTTCTATTCATGGAGAGCCAAAAGGAGGGGAAAATCAGAACTTGTTTACACTTGCACTTTCCAACTGGCCTTGCCAGTTATCCCCTGACCTGGTGTAATGACGAGAAAATATCTGTGCGACCTTGGCCTCCTGGGCTGTGGGCTGGGAGGGGCTGCTGGGAGCTTCGGGGGCTAGAAGTGTGGGGCTGAAATGATTTTGCAGATTCAAGAGCATCCTCTCGTTTCATGCAAATGTGTCCTGACCCCCTGAGAAGATGCTGTAAAGCCATCTAAAGAGAACTTTCCATCCCAACCAGCACCTCCACTCTTGACTATGAACTATCGACAGTCCCTCTGTGTTTTATAAATTGCCATGTAAAAACCGTTTCAAGTTGAATTAGCTAGTCACCACGCTGCCGACTCCTCTTCCAAAGAAAATGCTCCACGTGAGCATTTCTCACTACGAAATTCTGGAACCTTCCTCACTCCACTCACATTCTGCAGAATTCTCCCACCGGCCAGACACCCAGGACGATGTACTAGTCATCTGACGGTGTGTTGAAATAGGAACTATTCAAAGGGCCATGCGCTGGCACGTCTTCGTCTTCCGAGGGTGTTGGCTTGTGCTGAAAGCATCTGATAAAATTCCTGGTGCATCTGAGCCCTACTTCATTTTTTTTGTGTGTTTTTTTTTTTCACCCTCTGGGCACTGAGCATTAGCTGTCCTTCATAGCTGGTAGGTGCCACTTTTGGCTGGCCTCGTAGCTGGCTGTAGCCGTCTGTCCTTCCCGGGGATGAAAAATGTGTCCATTAGCTAACGGCTGTGTGCTCTGAGAAACGGTCTGCCCCTTGGCCTGGGGCCGCAGGAGCGCATCAATCAAGTCTCTTAGATGAGGCCTCAGAGGACCAAGGAAATTTGTATAATCCTGAACTGTAAACATGGGGACCAGTGGTTGAGGTTTGGGATTTGAACAACATTTTTAAATGTCTATTTGAGTATCTAAAGTAAACCTTTATTTTAAAGAGAAGCAGAGGCCTGGGAGGCTCTCTGGGTGGCCTTTGGTAGCTCAGCTCACCTTTCTGCCTCCATTTCCCTTTTCTCACGTGGGGGTGGGGTTCAAAAACAAAACCAAACCTTGCTCACTTTTCTGTTCCTTGGGTGAATCCGTTTAATTGGGGGTTTTAGCCAAAGGCCAGCCAGCTGATTCAACTTAACCAGCCAGGTTTTTCTCATGCCCTCTCATACCTGTGAGCCATAATTCCCGCCTCTCTCAGCTTGTGTGTTCACTAGTGAACATGCCCTCATGGAAAAAAAAATTATACATATATATACATATATATGTACATGTATTACTATGAGTTTGTAGGTTTTGTTTGCATTATTTCTCTTCTAAGTTTTCTTTCATTACTGACGGAAAAAGCTGAGGTACTTCCGCCATTCCCAGTCACTGGCCGACAGCTTCCCGCTCAGGAGAGCAGCTACAGAGAGGGGGATGCAGATATGGCAGGGGAAGATTTAGGTGGTGCGTTTGCACCCACGTGTGTATCTTTAAGCAGTTTGCTTGCTTTGTGGGTCCGTTGCTGTTGGCACCTTTGAAAGCAGCCAGGCTGGAAAAATTCCTTAGGAAAGAAAGCCAGCTAACATCCCAGAGGTGAAGAGGTTGTTGAGGCCTTAAGGGGGAAATTTTATAGAGAGCTGAATTTCTCGCTCTCCTTTTATTTGCTCATTTCAAATTCTGTATTATGAAGACAGGCTTTTGTTTGCCACCCCCCATAGATCTCCTTTAAACACTATCTAAAATATTTTCATTTGAGGGACAGGCTTAGTTTCCCTGAACTCATGGAGTTTTCTATTTTAATATAAGAACTAGAAGCTTTAGTTATGCTATCCTCATCTCCATGTGGGATTTGATTCCTGACCCAATGTTTCCTCAGAGTGAGAAGAAGAAAACTAGCTCTGGGCTGGTTTGTTAGAAATATACTGTGGTAACTGTAGTTCTAAATTCCATGTGATTTTCATTCTGCTTTTGTAAATATAGGTTAATTTCACAAATATAGGGATAATTAGATTTGATGTTTGCAAAAATTTTTAAATTAGCCTCTTTTCATAGAGCAGCACTTCATAGGAAAATACATAAAGCAAAGTAAAGGGAAGAGGTATGATAGTATTGAGAAAACCTGCACAACTACTGTTGTGATGACCAGGAGCAGATGGACTCAAGGCAAGCATAGGACTGCCCACTGGCAAAGGAAAAGCTCAGCCCCATGTCCTCACTGCATGAGACATCATCATATGAGCACTTTGCAAATCTGGCTTTGACATTTAAGGCAGTAGAAAATCAACATGAAAACTAACATAGTGCTGCCATGTACAACTGGGGGAAATGTGAAGCGAGAACAGAAAAGACGTACTGCCTTCTGGACACTAATCTTTAGGAATGAGCTGGAAGAGCTTCCAGTAGTCAAAGCTGGAACAATCTGAACAAATGAAATGAACAGCGTGTTTTATTGGGTTATTATAATCAGTGTATAAAACATACAACCTTGAGTGGACTGGGTGTGAATAAATGATGGAATAACTAAAAGTTGAGACAAGTTTCCTAGCACAAAAATTTCAAATAATTTCCATCTCCAAGAAGATGGAACATCACTCTGCACATGTTAGGTAATTCCCTTTCTTTTTTCTTTTTTTTTTTTTTTTTTTTTGGTCTTTTCGAGACAGGGTCTCCCTGTAGCCCCAGCTGTCCTGGAATTCGCTCTGTAGACCAGGCTGGCCTTGAACTCACAAAGATCCGCCTGCCTCTGCCTCCCAAGTGCTAGGATTAAAGGCGTGCGCCACCACACCCAGCGGTAATTCCCTTTCAAGGGTACAGTATGGACAGTATGTAAAGAATAACTTTCTGGCTGGGCATGGTGGCAAATGCCTTTAATCCCAGCGCTCCAGAGGCAGAGGCAGAGGCAGAGGCAGGCAGATCTCTGTGAGTTCCAGGCCAGCTGGGGCTACAGGGAGACCCTGTCTCAGAAAGATAAAGAAAAGAATAACTTTCTAGAAAAGGAGTGAGACACAACCTCAGTCAAGAGATCAAGGTCAACAGCCACAGCAGTAAATCCTGCTGATAATATGCATGATATGATTCGTATGAGAGACAAGAATGCCATTTCCCTTCTGTGGTCTTCTTCCACACTCATGGCCCCAGAACAATCATGAGAGAGTTGTCACCTTCATTCCTCAGGCAAGGGCGTCATATAGAATACCAGGCAGGTACTTCCCAAAGCCCTCAAGGGCATCCAAAACAAGGAAGTCTGATAGATCACTGATACTTCAGAAGACCCAGTGAGTAAATGTACTGTGTCCTCCTGGATGGCATCCATCCTGGGACAGAAAAACTAAAGAAATATAAATAAAATATGGACTTTAGATAATAATAATAATAATAATAATAATAACAATAATAATAAGTAAATCTAAGTTGAGACAGATGGCATAGCTATGTAAAATGCAGACCCCACCCAAGGTGGGTCAGCTGGGTGAGAAGACACTCTACTGCCTACAACTTTTTCTGTCAAGCTGAAACTATTATAACATCTTAAAAGTGAGTTTTAAAAAGTAATCATTATTGTCACATGTTAGTCCTTCCTCATAATGTAGTTATTTTCCAAACTCCTGGCTGATTTTTTTGACTTTTTAAATTTTTTATTTTTATAATTTTCTATTTTATGTGTATGCATGTATTGCCTGCACGTGTATAAGTACACCTGTGTCATGCAATGGCTGGGAGGAAAGAAGATGGTGGTAGATCCCCTGGAAATGGAGTTACAGACAGTTGTTAGCATCCATGTGGGTGCTGGGATTCAAACCTGGGTCTTCTGCCAGAACAGCCAGTATCCTTAACTGTTGAGCCCCTTATTTTTATGACTTTAAGTTAGATAGAAGGAATGTGGCTCACAAGTAGAGTCATGACTAACATGGCTATTTACAGACTCAGTATTCTGCTTTGTGGAAAGTATTTGTTCAAGTTATAGGAGACTTCGCTTCCTGGTTTTAGAATTATCATGATTATTTATGGAGAATGATACTGAGTATCATTAACATTTATTCAAGAACTATGTAATTTTCATGAGTAATTTACAAATAATATTCAAATATGCTTTCCCTTTCTGGGCACAGTTCCTGATAACGTGATAGCTACTTTCATAAAATCAAGTTATCAGACCCTGCATCAAACTGGAATTATATTTTCTTGCATTAATAAGTACAGGGCTTTTAAAAGAAAGGAAAATATATTTCCTCTGAGGTGAAATAATGACTTACCCATCCAAAATTTGGAGCTTGTGTGAGATGGGAAACTTATCATTGGTATTGTTACAGGTATCAAGATATTTTGAGGATTCATTCTTTCATAACTATAAACAGTATGCTATGGCTATGAAAGTTTACCAAAAAAAAATTTACAAAGCCTTGTGTCCTCCAAATAGCTATATAACAAGGAGTCTTTAAGGGGAGACCCTTTTGTGGAGACCCAGGGCTCTCTCACCTCATCCGTTATTTTTTTATTCTGTTCATTGCAGAACAAAGCTGTGTTCCCTATTTCCATCTTACTGTTCAGCTATGATTTAGACAGATCTTTCTGCCTATAGTAAGAAACACATGGTCTGGGCTTCATCATCAAACATCTTGTGTGATCTGAGGGTCCTTGATGAGTCAGTGGGTTTCCTGGTTGTTCTCCATCTACCAACACCCTGGTCATCTTCCAAAATGAAATCCTGTGAGTTGAACATGCACCAGATTTATGACTGTGTTAACTGGCCAGTGACCTCTGAGACTGTCACACCATAACTGAGGATGAATACGTCATTTTCTTCTCTAAAATGACTTCTGTCACAATGTGATTGTGTGCAGTGTGATCCCACATTTTCTTTTAACCCAGTAAATAGTTGCTATCTTGTTCTTTGAAAGAATATTTTAGTCATTTTGAAAGAAGAGAGTAAGTGCCTTGTGCAATTACTGACTATTGTATCTAGCCTTAAGATAAAATGTCCCAATAGATTCTACTTCTGTCTTTTAAACACACACAATAATTTAAATTCTTAAGTAGAACACACTTGGATTTTCCCATGTTTAATCATTAAAAAGGCAAAACTTAATTTCATCAAGTGCAATCAAAGAATTTTTCATAGTAGCAATTAAAAATATGAAACTGGAATTTCAATTACATAAAATTAAACAGCTGCTAAATTATATTTTTAATCTTCATTCAAATCAAATGACAAATACATTTTTCTTTGGAAATTTTTCTTTTCTTTAATATCAATGGGTTGAAAGATGGTTTCAGTAATTCAAAAAGCTCCTTAAACAAGCTCCAGTATGTTTTGAAATGAATTTAAGCGTTATTCCAAAGTGAGTAACTGGTATTTCTGTAGGACACAGAAGGCAGAACTCTGGAGGAAGACCGATTGGTTAGCTTACTTTGGCATGAGGGGACTTCCAACTATATTGAGCTGTTGAACTAAGGAAACCAAACCCGATTTCGCTTGGTTTGCAGTCCTCGCTGTCCACCATGTGTGGCATCTAACAGTAAGAGAAAGTGAAAACCACACATCTTGAAGGGGATCCTTCTGCGCATGCCTTTCCACCACGCTCGGTGAGAAGGGCTAGATTTTTTTTTTCTTTTTCCATTTTCATGGGTGTGTGGCAGGGAGAGAGAGAGAGAGAGAGAGAGAGAGAGAGAGAGAGAGAGAGAGAGAGAGAGAGAGAGAAAGTATTTGCCTGGGGTGGGGTGCAAGTGTGCAAGCCAGAAGTTGACTCCAGGAATCTCTCCACTCTTCCACCTTAGCCAAGGAGGCCGAGCCTCTTAGTGAAGCCCCCAGATATGGTTAGTCTTGCTAGACGTGAGATCCCCTCTCAGGCCTTCCCATCCACATTTCCATGGGTTCTGGAATCCAAACCTCAACCTTAATGTTTCAACAGCAAGCTACTTAACCCCTGGGCCATCTCTCTGGTGAGGACTATTTTCATAGTCTGCACACATCATCATGCACTTAGGTGTAGGAAAGCAGGCTGTGACTAGGGCAGACACACAACTAGCCAACCCGTGTATCTTTCACTGCATACCCAGGCATGCCTCTTCAGTATTTCTCCTTGACTTTTAAGTATAGAAACCGAGGGAAATCAGTTCCCAGGAAACCTAGAACACTGGGTTTTGAAAAACATTTAAATACTTTTCAAACATAGGACTATTCCATTTTTTATTTTATGACTACAAAAGCTTGCTTAGTTTTCCTATATTTCTTTTTGTTCTCTTCTTTTCTAAAACTGGAATTGTGTTCTCTGGCTTTGACTTCTAAAGATTTGGGCTTTATTCATTGTTTCTCCTTATGAAATGTCTCTCGTGACTATGCTCACAACAGATTCTCCTCAAACTATAAAATCAGTCTTTTGACTTGAGTATTTATTTTTCAGGAACATTTTATCTTTTATCTGGTTTGAGACTGGGGTCTTTTTAGGTGTTTAACAGTTCTTGCACTAGGTAGGAATTTATATAAAATAATTTAAATGGTGGTTTGGGGGATAAAGACCTCAGTATATGGCTTTGTCTAATTAGAATCTGCTGACAAATAGAAAAATTGCTTTGACTAGTAGATTTTTCCAGGGATTGACTAGAACAAAAACTGTGACTTGTTCATTGTGGAAACTAATCAAACCATCTGAAAGTCATTGATAATAATTTTAATTAAAATATCAAAAGTCAGAGAGAGCCCCTTCCCAATGGCTGTGTGTATATATAATCATTGTGTGTGAAGGTAGCAAAATATTGGAAGAAAACCAGTGACAGAGAACTTGTATTTCACGTATTTTGCCATTCATGCCTCCCAAAGTGTCTTGTGAAGCTTAATGAGACAGAGTAAGCCATCCTTTGTAAACAGTGGAGTTGTAGCCACATGCAAAGTATTATTATTATTATTACTAAATTATAGGTTGTGTTACATGAAGGAAGATTGTATTCGAAGAACCATTTTTGTGGGATAGCAACATTTTATAGTTGATTTGCAAAAGTTCCCTACACAGTTAAAACAATGGTATGTTATTATAAGGAAGCAACTTAAACTCCCCCATAATACCTGTCAGCATGCCTTTAATTGCTTTGAACAAGATGCACACATTTTGAAATTATCTAACTTTAACATACAAGTGGCATTTGAGTGAAGGAGAAAATTATAATAGAGCACTGACTACTGGCACATTTTTAAAAGAGAGTTAAGCCCTATATGACGGCTCTTTACAGGAAGTTCATCTTGGCATGCTGACTGTCAGGAACTAGCACCAAGGCATGGAGACAATTGTGTACATTCTTTAACTTGGGCACATTTACAGTTACATTGTTTGCCAAGGAGCATAAGAGAGGCTCATACTTTCGTATTTTGGAGCAACTATTGAGAACGATTTTACCCACTGGATTTTGATGTCATCTAGCTTGTTGGAAGGCTCATGTGGGCATTGAAAGAATAGTTTAGATAGCATTTCTCAGAGGACTTTTTTTTTCTACATCGCTGTGTTTATATGAAGGGTGTGCTCATGATTTGTAGTTTTCTGTGTTTGAATATCAAATTATCCTTTTCTTATTTAAATACTCCTTACTACCTTCGATGATGATGATGATGATGATGATGATGATGATGATTTTGTGTGTGAAAATGTATGTATCAATGTGGATGTAGTGTGTTTATGATGAATGTCCACTTACGTGGGGGTGCATGTGGACACCACTTGCTATTATTTTCCACCTTATTCCTTTGCCCAAGTCTCTCACTGACTCTAGAGCTAGGCTTGTAGCCAGCAAGTCCAATGATCCTCTTGCCGCTACCTTCCACAGCCTTGGGGTAAGAGGTGCACACCATCGTTCCTGGCTTTTTTTTTTCCATGGGTGCTAAGATCACAACTCAGATCCTCATACTTACACAAGTGCCTTTACCAGCTCCCTGACATTCCTAGGTGTGTGTTACCTCCAACATAATAGCTGGTAGGCAAATGGAGCTATTGAACATTTGAAATGTGATGATGCAAGCTGATATCCATAATAAGTACTCAATATACACTGGATTTGGGGAGGCTAGTATGAAAATAATAAAACATATTGCAATAATTTTGAATTAATTATATAGTGATATTATACTATGCTATTGTTAGAATACATCATTAAAATGGCATTTATATATATATATATATACATATATATATATATATATATTTTACTTTTCAACTTGCCTACTAGAAACTTTAAAATCACATATGTGACTTATGTCCTTTTACCATTAGGCCACACTGGACAGTCAATAGAATTTTTTTCTAGCTCTGATAAAACATAAAATGAGGAGACATATTAGGTCACACTTTAGGGAAAAAAATATGAGAGTTTCTGAAATTTTGATAGGAGACAGATATTTGGATCAAGTTCTGTTTATCCCAAGACAAAGATATACCAAGCAAGCACAGCACAGTGATCCAGCCCATAGCTGCTGAAGTAGGAGCATCTGGCCTATCCTGAAGCAACTAGACTACATAGGCATGGATGAAGCTTATATCTTTGACCCATCCTAAAGTGAGCACTCTCATACAGTCACTCTGCAGACTATGAGGTGACTGTGCCCAACCAGTATTAATCATTGCAGACTCTTCCGCGTCACCAAAGAACAACCCTTTCATCTTACAGTGCAAATGCAATACAGCATTAACACTGGCAAATGAAAACCCCCAAACTAATCCCTGGTGGCTTAAGGCTTCTGTCGGTATTCATAAAAATGCCTTTTGCCTGTCAAAATATGGATTGCAATATCTGCCTTAGTATCTTCTCACCATCCTGTCCACTCTCACAAAACTTGTCCATTACCATTAGGATATTCTGGGCAGCTGGAAAGGTTCACATAAGTGAGGACAAGACTTGCCAATATGCTATCAATGTCTTGAGCTTAAAAATACATGTTTGGATGTTCACCAGTGTGAAGATTTGTGTCTAATCACCCCCTTTCCACCTCCCTTTTGATGAAAATCATCAAAATGTGAGATGAAAGGATCTAATGGGTTGTCTGAATGTCTTCCCCGGCCCTGTTGGAAATGATTGAGGCATTGGCTCTTCAACATTTCCTCTGAGAAAGCAATTCCAAAGGTTGGTGTCAACTTACAGCTTAGTAATGGACTAATACACATTATCCTGTATGCAACACGAAATTACAGCCTGCCAGCTGTGATTCTGGAAGTTTGGAATAGGTTCCTTCCCAAGATTCTAAACAGAAATGGCTTTGACTGTTGCACCATGAGTCTGTCTAACCCTTCTAAGGATGGCATGAATGCGGTAACTTTTCTATTGATTTTAACATTCAGCTCTCTAGAAAAATAGAAAATAGCCCAAATTTGACAGGCTCTTTGCAAAATGATCTGATCCTTCGTGGATGCAGAGCAAGAGCTTTGCTCAGCAGTGACACTGGTGCTTAAACTTGGGGCAAACCTTCCTTCTTTCTCTCTTATGCCTGTTTTATTTTATGGAGTAGAATTATAGCTTACTGGATTTTAACTAATACTTTAACTGTTGTTTTTATCTTCTTAGTTTTTCCTTTTATCATTTAAATATTTACGCTGAAAACTCATAAAAGGAGAATAAAGAGATCCAAAAAAGTAATTTAATATTAGATAAATTTTAAAATTCCAAATCTAAAACAGGAGACATATCGTACACATTTAACTGCCAAGGATGATGCTCAGGGTTGGAATAGGTGTGGATTCCCTCCATTACTGCTATGGAAACTAAATTTGTCAACATGTTGCTGAAAAGCAGCTTGATAAATCTTATCATCATGAATATTCAAATTACCTATATGCTGAGCAATTCTGTTTGTACAAATTATGCCTGTGCAAACTAATTAAGGATGAGAAAAAAAAAGATTTACCTATAAGAATGCTCATTATAACAGGAACAAAACCACAAAGTAAAACATCTAAGAAAGACCAGGTGTGATAGTGTATGCCATTAAGCCCAGCACTCCAGAGACAGAGGCAAGTGAGTTCGAGGCCAGCCTGGTCTACATAATGAGTTCCAGGACAGCTGGGGCTAAAGAGAGACCCTGTCTCAAAAAGACCAAAAAAAACCAAACAAAACAACAACAACAACAAAAACGAACTGAGCATAAACTTGCACTAGGACTAGCACATAGTGAAGGGCGCACCGAAGACATCATAAGTAAATGAATTCTTCTGTCCAGAACTTCCCTTCCCAGATCGACTATTGACTTCGATCTTTTATAATCATGGTGACCAAGTTATCTTCTCGTGAGAGTCTTTTTCTGCACAGATTCTACTTGTTAACATTCCTATTGGATAAGATCTTTAGTCTCCTGCTCAGTGCATAGTCAGAATGAGTATGGACCAGCTTTGCATTTGTTGAGGTGCTTGGAATTGTGATCCAGAATTTGAAAAAATCGTATAGCCCTGCAAATATTAACAACTCCATGAATTTTTCTAAAATATTTTGACAACCTACCTTATGAGTAAAGACTGCTGTAGTTTATTAGCTCTGCTTCAAGGTTATTTTATTAGGTGAATCTCCCCAAGCTAAGATTGAAGAAAACTATTCATTTTTTTAAAACGACACCATGGAAATCATGCAAACATTCAAGAGAAATTAAACAGCTCAATAACCTAAGATATTTTCTCAGCCTTCAAAAAACTTCTTGTCTAGTGACCTCATAGGGGTAGTAAATTCGTACAGGGAGGGTCAAAATAGCATTGTCAAATGGCAGACAAACCTAAAAGTGTCTCAGAGAAGAGGGGACTCTCAGGGCTGTGCCCTGGCAGAGCAGCATTTGTGATGAATCTGAATGCCATTATTAGGTTAATTGACAAAACTGAGTATGAATGGTAGATTAGTAAATACCATTTTTCTATGTTAAATTTACAGAAGTCTGTAACGGCCCTGTGCATGGAATGTATCCCTTTGATTAGGAATAAGAACAGTTATGTAGGGACCTGGGGAGAGTGAGAGCCAGAGGGAGAGAGTGCAAATGACAAATGGGGTAGGATATTAGCAAGAAGAGTGGGGCAAGGGCACAGGGATGTTCTTTGCAGCATGATGATTCATTTGAAATTAGTTTCCAATAAAAGAAAGGGTTTGTTTGTTTGTTTTTGAAAGCCAGCTCTCAGATAAAAGGCAACAGAGGATAGCTGTCTTTATTAGCCCTCTTCTGAAGACCAGAGCTGGTGCCAGCTCTTTTTGCATTTCTCCCGAGTGTGATTCATTCTAGTTATTTGTTGACTTCACCAAACCACTGCATAATTTCACACAAGCCAGGAAGGAGGGCAGCGGCGGCGTCTGTGTTATAGACCCAAGGCCTGAAATAGCAGGAGGCTGTGTTGCGGTGTGGGGAGGAAGCCTGGGCTGGGCCAGCCACACTGAGCCTTGTCGCTTCAGCACTTTGCTATCAGACCCGGCCTTGTAGAATAAACAGCCAGTGTAAATACTGCGGAGGCGCTGGCTTATACAACAAAGTGTTCTGCCTTCTATCTGAAGAATACTGCCTTGCCTCCTCCTCAGGAAAGCACTTGTGTCTTTAGACACTGTGCTGGTAGAAATTCACTTATGGTCTTATGATTGCTATAATATATTCTATCTCCATCTAGAAGATGCTCAGTCCTCATTGCCAAGATCCAGATAACCTCCTCCAGCATATCCCCAAAAATGAGTGCGACCTGAACCTTCCAATGCCCGTATTCAAATACATTTTCCAGGGCCATGGGTGTTAAGGCTCCCTGAACAGTGTCAAGAACTCCAGCGTGGCCAGGGCGTGGTGGCGCTCGCCTTTAATCCTAGCACTTGGGAGGCAGGCGGATTTCTGTGAGTTCCAGGCCAGCCTGGTCTACATAGGGAGTTCCAGGCCAGCTAGGACTAAAGGGAGACCCTGTCTCAAAAAGACCAAAAAAAAAAAAAAATTACTGCCAGAGAGGAAATCAGCCTGCGTCTGAGCATGGGGAGGCAGAAGGCTCCAAAGGCTGCCGTTCTGACTGTGGTGGCTTAGGAACTATCTTTAGCCTGTTTTCCAAATACTCTCCACTGTTGCCAAGGCTTCAAGGAGAATGTTGATGCCCTGTCCCCAAGTCCTGCACTCCGCAGGCATGTCACAATGTGTGTAGCTTCAGAGTTGGACCCACCAGGCTTTCAAGGCAGCTCTCCTATATACTGATTATATGAACTATAAAAGTGAGTGAGCTTTGGGTAGACTCAGAAGAAGACGCAGGACATGTATGGCGGAGTGCAGGGACGCAGGTGGGGTGGGGGGCATGGAAAGGGAAACGACTCTACATTCGATTGAGAAATGATGTGTGACTTATGGAAAAAGTTTAGTAACAATAGAATATAAGAATAAATAGATAGTTTAAAGAAAAAAAAAGTGAGTGAGCTTTGCTAAGCCTCATTTGGGCATCTGTCAAAAGGAGTTATGAATGTTCCTCAGCCCCAAGAAAGTTGTGAAGATGGAATGCATCAGACAATGCTCACAAGGCGTGTAGCACAGAAGACCATTACTGCTGCCACTCCTGTGTCATTTATGAGTAATCCCATTTGGGGAACCACTTCCTTCTCCTCTCCTTTCCCAAACATACTGATGTTACATAATTGGTCCAACAGTATTTAGAGATGCTTCTTTGAAGATAAGAGTCTTATAATTGGATGAGTAAAGTGCTCCTTGAAAAGCTATGAGCTACTCAACAAATACAGAAAGCTGCTGGACACTTTTAACCTTTAAGGTCTTTCCCTAGGAGTGTGACTTTCCTTTTTCTCTGTGTATTCTGCAATTATATACTGTTTTGCTCTAACTTCCCAAGGTTCCCAGGTCCAAAAAGTTCTCCTTCCATTCTCTTCTGAACTCTTGACCCAGAGCTTAGCTCAGTGTCCCCTATGCACTTCCCTCATAATGTGAGCAAGAGAAATTGCATCTGGAACACCTTTTACCTAACGCTTGAATAAAATAGCATGGTTTGGTTTATAAACTCAACTCAAGTACTTGGCTATAAATTTCTGGAGGATGAAGATTGTCCTAGTTATCTGAACTCCTACATAAGGCCTGGGAGATATGCTACTCTCTGGCCTGTTTAGGAGCTATTGTTATTGTTTGAAATTTTTTTTGAAGGAATGGTAAGCATTTGGTGAAGTTATTCAAATTGGATATGTATACAGCTTGGCATTTTTGCAGCATGGACACACCCTTACAACCAGCCTCTGGATAAGGAGAATATAAGGAAATCTAAAAGCTCATTTTAGCCCTTATTACCCCAAGGGTGATCATTTTCCTGACATCTGCCTTCCTGGATTAGTATAGCCTATTACTGAACTTTTTAGAAATGCAATCTCATCATCATATACACTCTTTTGTTGCTGGCATCTTTTATTTAGCATTATGTCTGGGATTCATTTGTGTTCTTATATGTACTTAAATGAGATACCATTCAACTATATGAATATACTCATCTTTATTTATGAGTTCTATTGCTAATGGACATTCGGAAATAAAAACTTTGTGAACTGAATTGAATACCAGTATCTGGCTATTAAGAAACCATTCCTGCTGGGCATGGTGGTGCACGCCTTTAATCCTAGTACTTGGGAGGCAGAGGCAGGCGGATCTTTGTGAGTTCAAGGCCAGCCTGATCTACAGAGTGAGTTCCAGGACAGCTGGAGCTACAGGAAGACCCTGTCTCAAAAAGACCAAAAAAAAAAAAAAAATTCCTAAGAAAAAGGTAACAGCAAAGAAAGTTGAATTTATATACATCAGAAAGCCAACTCTGATTCCTCAATCTTTGCAAAGAGAATACTCAAGGCTTCCTCCACCCACAGCTGACAGAACTCTCCCAGTTGAGGTATGTTGTTTACCAAGCCTGTGAGTCCTTTCTCCTGCCATAACTTAGCTGTTTGCAAAACTGGTAAAAATCAAACAGAGAACTTTTGAATATCTTAGTGTTCTTAGTTTTTGTATTGCTATTAGCGGTTGACATATAAACATATAGTTGAATGCGTTTTACTAATGACTGTGGTGGCGGTCATTGTAATTATTTGTTAAGTCTAACTTGCTGCTGTTGTCTTAATTTCTAACATGTCTGAAAAGGTTTTCAACGGATTTCACTAACACTAAAAGTTGTTTGTTAATAAATGATGAAAAGTTTTGGCTGTTTATATTTTGATGTTATCATTTTAATGGGCAGCCAGCTGTCTTCTTGCCTCCCACCACAGAGATGCTTTTCTGTCCCTTTTCTGAAGAAGGAGTTTAGGGTGTTGGGCGGTCAGTTGTTATGTGTATCTAAAATTTCATGTTTACATTTTACGAAGTAAGCTGAACCCTCACTATTTGGTCTTCACCTGAGTGGCATTCATATGTATAAATTTTTTTAAGATTTTTTTCTTTCCTTCCTTTATTTTTATTTCATGTGTATGAGTGTTATGTCTGTGTGTGTTTAAGTGCACCCATGTCGTGCAGTGCCTGAGGAGGACAGAAGAGGGTGTTAGATCCCCTGGAAATGGAGTTACAGGCAATTGTTAGCTGCCATGTGGATACTGGGATTTGAACCCAGGTCTTCTGTAAGAACAACCAGTGTTCTTAACCACTGAGCCATCTCTCCAGCCTCACATGTATAAATTATAAGGTTGCTATTGGCTATCTGTGACTTAAGGATGTTAATTATCGTAGTTATAAAACCTCGTTTTGGGGCTGGAGAGATAGCCTAGCAGTTAAGAGCACCGACTGCTCTTGCAGAGGACCCAGGTTCGATCCCCAGCACCCACATGGCGGCTAAGAACCGTCTGTAACTCCAATTCCAGGAGAANTGTCACTTGTAACTGCCAAACATGATGGAACCTTCAAACACTTCTACCCAGATATTCTAACCTCAGGTAGTCCTTAGGAGAGATAGCCTAGCGGTTAAGAGCACCGAGTGCTCTTGCAGAGGACCCAGGTTCGATCCCCAGCACCCACATGGCGGCTAAGAACCGTCTGTAACTCCAATTCCAGGAGAACTCCAGTTCCAGGGGAATCCGAGACCTTCTTCTGACCTCCGCGGCATTGCACGACACGGGTGTACAAACCTACATGTAGACAGCACATTCATACACATAAATAAATAAATTTAAAAAACAAAACAAAACAAAACAAAACAAAAAAACCCTCGTTTTGTAGGGTGTCCCTGAATTCTTCACTGTCCTGCACTGTGTTGTTGATGTGATATATTTAAAAGGGAAACAGCACAGGGTGGATTATCCACATGTACTGGAGAGATTGTTTGCCCCATGAGCCCCTCTGTGTGGGATCCTGCCCCACGGTTCTTTGTTCATTAGCTCTGAAGGCTTTGGGCTGCAATATATTCATGTGCACAAGAGAGTTAATAGGAGAACAAAGCTCTGGCATTTTTCCTGCAGGAAGATTGCTTCTCAGATGCTATTGGGGAGATCTTAGAACATGGTCAAATCAGAATATTGCTACTTTAGATGGCAAATTACATTGTTTTAAGTATTACTGTAATTGCTTTTTAAACACATATTTAATTTGTAAATAACTTTTCAGTGTGGAAAAATTTTAACAATAGAATTAAGAACAAATTCTCTGACTATTATTCCTCCTCAGCTCTGGTTTTAACAATAGAATTAAGAACAAATTCTCTGACTATTCCTCCTCAGCTCAGTTTTCCTCACCATAACCATTTCACAGGCCAGTCTGTGTTATTCTAGATCAGCAAAACAAACCAAGAGCTAACCAGATCCCTGACCTGGTTTGTATAAAGTTTTATTGAAATATAGCCAGGCATGGTGGTACATGCCTTTAGACCCAGCCCTCAGGAGGCAGAGGC
Organism: Rhizomys pruinosus; assembly: GCA_009823505.1. NCBI lineage: Eukaryota > Metazoa > Chordata > Mammalia > Rodentia > Spalacidae > Rhizomys > Rhizomys pruinosus. Next base: position 3,329,881 of record VZQC01014082.1, read on the forward strand.
AGAGGCAGAAGCAGGCTCAGACAGATCTCTGTGAGTTCAAGCAAGATCCTGTCTCAAAACAAAACAAAACAAAACAAAACACCACAAAGAACCCACTCTCATGGAAAGAAAGAAAGAAAGAAAGAAAGAAAGAAAGAAAGAAAGAAAGAAAGAAAGAAAGAAAGAATTAAAATTACTCAAAGAATTAAATTACTCAAAAAACAAAGGAGAAAGAACACAAATGACCCAATCAAAAGATGGAGTAAAGAGCTGAATAGAAACTTCACAAATGAGTAAGTAAAGATGGCTGAGGAATATCTTTAAAAGTGTTCAGTGTCATTAACAATTAAGGAAATGCAAATTAAAACCACTTTAAGATTTCATCTTACCCCAGTAAAACTGGCTATGATCAAGAAAACAAATTATACCAAATGCAGAAAGAGGTTGTGGGGAAAGGAGAACACTCATCCACTGCTGGTGGTAATGTAAACACATGTAACCCCTATGGAAAGCAGTGTGGAGAACCCTTAAAAGACTCAAAAGGAGCTTACCACCTGACTCAGTCATACCACTCCTGGGTATATACCCACAAGACTCACCCTATTGCAAAGATACATACACAACCATATTTATCACAGCTCTTTTCACAATAGCAAGAGCTGGATGCAACCCAAGTGTCCTCAACTGATGAGTGGATAAAGAAAATGTGGTACATCTACACAATGGAATTCTATGCATTGGTAAAGAAAGATGACATCATGAACTTTGCAGGTAAATGGATGGAACTACAAGCCATTATGTTAAATGAAGTAACACAGTCTCAGAAAAACAAACAACAAACCTTCATTTGTGGATCCTAGCACCAAATCCTTATTTGTAAGGCAAACTGAGTAATTTTATTTTTCTTTTTTAGTAAACATAATACCTGCTGCTACTATTTAAAAGTACCTTAAAACATACATCAAATTGCTATGTAATTTAGGAACGTAAAGTAGTATCTCTTTTTACATGCATACAACTCTACTGTTAAAATATGAATTGCTAAACATGTTTTGGAATTAACCTATAGCTTATTTTCAGATGTTGTAATTTTGGTATATGTGTAGAATATATACACACACACACACATTTATAGAATATATATATATATTATTATATATATATATATATGAACAATATAAAAGTAAAGGGAACAACAGCAGCAAAAAAGACTTATTCAAAGAACTGACCAAAACCGTAAACTTCTGCTCAAAACAGTAAACTTCTGCATCGAAAAATTTTTAAAAGACTGAGAAAAAGATGTAAGACATGTAGGACAGAATGCATGAGCTCTGGTGGGTCAGGGAGGGAGGCATGGAAGGGGGAATATGGGTCTAAGGTAGATTAATAAATGTCATATGAAATGCACAAAGTTCAATAAAAAATTAAAAACTAACACAAAATAAACAGAAAGAAAGAAAGAAAGAAAGAAAGAAAGAGAGAGAGAGAGAGAGAAAGAAAGAAAGAAAGAAAGAAAGAAAGAAAGAAAGAAAGGAAGGAAGAAAAAAAGAAAAAAGAAAGAAAGGGCCATGCTCATTTGTTTACATGTCTCTGGATGCTCTTGTACTGTTGCTAAATTGTACAGCTGTAACAGAGAACTCATGGTCCACAAACCTAAAATATAATAATTATTATATGTATTTATTGATATATAATAATGCCAATTGGACTTTCAAAGAAAAACTTTGCTGACCCATGCTCTAGATTTGTTTTGTTTGGTTTTGAGACAGTCTCTATGTAGCTTAGCTGGCCTTGGCTCCAGATCCTCCCATATGCTGGGACTGTAGTCCAGTGCATATGTAATTTATAAGTGCTATATGAAGATACAGTATTTTTCACTTCTCAGTATTTTTTTCATTTATCAACAACTTCATGATCTGTCATCCTCATTATGTTTGGCTGCCTCATATTATTCATAGCAAATTTTAAGTTTATTTCATCATCCTCAATGATGAGCATGTATTTTCAACTTTTACCATTAAAAAGAATGCTACAGTGAAAAACTGTCAAAAATCCCTACCTTTCCAGCACCAGTATTACAAAACCACACTTATAATTTGGTAGCACATATTCACCACAGAGAAGTTAACATGATTCTCAAGCCAATTTGAAGGAAAGGAGATTAATGATCCTGGCCAGAATCCTAAAAGCTGACGTAGACAGGTATTCTGTTTTTAATTGCCAAGTGGAGCCTTTATGCAAAAAAAGTCCTGAATAAACTGTACATGTCACTGTGCATGGGAGAAAAAAGGGAATTAGATGTATAGTTGAGTAGGGTTTCTGTCAGTTGTTCCATGTTTGAAGATCTGGGAAAAATCTCAAGTACATGTGTTAAAAACATGAAACTACTGAATATCAAGCTTCTAGGATCTTCTGCCCATTGAACCTGTTCAGTTTTCAGGGTTTTGTTTTGTTTTGTTTTGTTTTTGTTTTGTTTTATGAGGACTCTGAGCCTCACAAATGATAAGTGACATACTGAAGACCACAGTGGTGATTTTGATCATTACTTCACCTGTCAACTGAAGTAGCTCCAGGCTGAGCTTTGAAACAGCTGATCTTTGCAATTCAGAAGAAATACAACTTTCAGTAGCTTTCCATTCAAAAGTTTTATAGTCTGCCAGATTATTTGCATAGTTTTTTTTATAAAATATGACTTAATATGAAAATTCTCACTGCAATAATCACTTCTGACAAGATATTGGTTATAACCCCCTTGATAAAAAAGAATCCAAACTGATTCATGGCCTAAGCCATTTAGAAATTTGGGTAACTGACAATACTAGGGTATTTGTGTACATTGGAGAATCAATGCGGGGCTGGTGATGTAGCCAGTGATAGAGCAGTTGTCTAGCCCTGGATTCTAGTCCATGAACCTCTCCAATATATATATAATTGAATTAGGATCTGATGTAGCTATATTTAGCACAGCAAAATGACCTGTTGGTTAAATATGAAGTATCTCCTTAAAAGGTTCCTGTGTTAAAGGCTTGGTTCACCAATAAAATATTTAGAAGTAAGTATTGGGGGTAGTGATTCTATCATGATAGTTCTGGCCTGATCAGTGAGCTAGCCCATTTATATAGACTCATGATTTGATGCATTATTCAAAGGTGGTGGAAACTAAGACAGGGCCTAGTTGGAGAAAGTGGGTGTGTGTTTGAAGGATGTGTCTTGTCCCTGGCCCCTTCTCTGCTCATGCACGTGCCTGACACTGCTCTTGGCCAAGATGAGGTCCTCAGCTTTGTTAGGCTATGCCCCTCCACCATGATGAATCTCACTCATCACAGGCCCAGATACAACAGAGACTAGGGACCATCGACTGAAACCTCTGGACCCTTGAGCCAAAATAAATCTTCTGTTCTTTAAGTCCATTTACTCAGGTATCTTCCAGCAATGATGAAATGTCTAATCAACACACAACTCAAAAGGTTAAGCTAGTATAAAAATGCAATATTTTCTAGGATTATAAGGAAATAATTTTTCTTCTAGTAAAGCAAAATAAGTCACATGAATTAACATTTTTGGTACCTTAGAAACACCACCAATCCCTGGCTTTTATACTCAAGGTGATTTTTGTTGATGGGAACCACACCATTTGAATCCAGATTCTTGTAGAGGTAACGTGAAACTGCAGGAAAGGTAGTGGTGTGTGTTTAAACCTCATATAAATCGTGAAAATATTGAGTGTTAAGGAGACTCCTGCCTTTGGTTTGTCCTTGCTGTGCCTTCCACAGCTTTTTCCCCCTCACTAGTTTTATTTTCCACTTTGTGGTGGTAAAAAAAGAAACATAAAATGAAACCTGACACTCAGAGCACCTATTCTTAATTCATAAATTCATTCATTGGTGCTAAGGAGAGATTTGCCTAGAAAACCAATCACAGTTTATGGTCTTTACAGTAGAGAGAAGAGATTTTTGCCAGTGATAATTGTCTATTTGTAAGTGCCAGCAATAACTGCCTGGTGGACTTGGAAAGGCAGGAGGGGAGTGGAAAGCAACTAGAGCAAATTGCTATTCAATTTCTTGGCCTAGAAGTCCTGTGGACCAGTGGAAAACATCTGGAAAACAGCCAACTATGTCCAGTCTTGACAAGAAGAAGAAAATAATGTGGATATTTTGTTAGGGTAACAAAAGGTTGCAGAATTTACCATTAGGACCATGCATACAGTATTAGGTGTTAGAGGGTGCACTGTAAATCACCAAGAACTTTATTTCCCAAATATAGCCCTGATTTGGAAAACAAAAGGGGGGGCAGGGAATGAGCATCCCACTAGGAATATCTTCCTTATAGCTCTAGACCAAGACTTTAAGGCCTCTGTTATTCAAAAAACTATAGCTGAACATATAAACTATCTCAATACTCACTGAAAACCAATCAGTTATATGTCCAAAAATAAAATGGCACAATCAATAGTTCTTTCTTATAAAAACAGTTATAGGGTCAACCAGATGGCTCAGCTGGCAAAGGAGCTTGCTGCTTGATGACCCGAGTTTGATTCCTGGAACCCGTGGTGGAAGGAGGGAAATGACTCCTGAAGGTAGTCCTCTGAGCTCCACCACAAGAAGTGGAGTGCACATACTCACACATATACCACACACATGCTCACACCACATCTGCAGCACAATAGAAATATGCAGAGATGAAGTCTTTATAAAAGTTATGTCATCATTTGGGCTTCACGGAGAGAGATAATGAATACAAGGTCACATACAATACTATAGTGGTACAATGAAGGATTCACAACTTATAAAAGGACTTTATCAAGTCTCTGTATTTATTATCAACCTGGTGTATTTTTCTTCTAAATTTCTTAAATTTTACCAGACTTCTCTTTGACTATCTTGAATTTTAAATATGTTACCTCTTACCACTTAAGCATGTAACTCTGTTTTAGTACTACTATGAGAAAAAGTTAAAAAAAAAAAAGCTATAATTTGGGGGGAGGCAGTCTTTTTGAGACAGGGTCTTCCTGTAGCCCCAGATGTCCTGGAACTCACTATGTAGAGCAGGCTATCCTTGAACTCACTGAGATCCACCTGCCTCTGCCTCCCAAGTGCTGGGATTACAGGCGTGTGCCACCACACCTGGCTGAAAAGCCATAATTTTTTAAAATATAATGAAACAGCCAGGCGTGGTGGCACATTGGTCATTGTTGTGGTTCGTAGACTTTACAGCCGGCTTGGACCATTGCTTGTTGTTGTTTTTCACCTTGGCGGCTAGCCTAGTATCCTCTGATGGGATAGGACCAGTCTTCAGGGAGGAGGCTTCCAGGATAGACCCAGCTTCATCGCCCCAAGTCCTGCATCTGAAGTATGTCCTGACTTCAGCAATAGGGTCTTATCTTCAGTTTGGGGGGAGAGGGTCATCCAGGGGCTGTGTGAATAGCCTATCTTATTTGGGGAGTCTCTTGGACTACCTTGACCAACAGCTCAAAGGGAGGTTTCCCTTGCCTTGCACTGTAACTTTTGCTATATAGCTTTCAGTCACATACTTAAGGCATATTCAATAGGAAGGATTCTGTGTTTCACACTATAAACATAGCCAAGTACACATGTTTGGAGAGGTCATGGGCTGCAGAGAAAAACTACTACTGCCACTTGTCTAACCAATGTAATTTCTTACTATATTCTAAATATATCCTTATATTCACAGACAAGTATTGCTCTCACTACTCATCGAAGAAGTTTTTTTTGCAACAGATGGAGACTATTACAAAGTTCCCCAATTGGTCAAAATTGCAGAGAATGGGTGACTTGGGCTACCCAGCAATAAATGATACTTTTTTAAATTTTATTTAATTTTATGTGTATGAGTGTACTGTCTGCATGTAGGTTGGTACACCCGTGTTGTGCAATGCAATGGAGGTCAGAAGAGGGTGTCGGATTCCCTGGAACTGGAATTAAGGACGGTTGTTAGCCACCATGTGGGTGCTGGGAATCGAACCTGGGTCCTCTGCAAGAGCAGTCAGTGCTCCTAACTGCTGAGCCTTCTCTCCAGCCCCTAACTAATACATTTGTAATGCAACCTCTACACCTAGGGCTCCAGGAACATCATGGAAGGGAATGCAAAGACTGTAAGAGCCCGAGGAACAAGATGCCTGCCACTAGATAGTACAGTCTAGTCACAAAAGGGTAGCTGCATCCATGAAATCTCTGCAACATGGTAGTCAGAATGACTGACGACAAAACCAGTTGTCATGCCATTGTGGATAAGGTGAATTTCATGGCATTCCACCTGCAGATGAAGATCTACAGGCAACCAGTGGACACTGAGGGAGGGAGAACCAGTTCTCTACAGGGACTAGCTCAATGAAACCTTATCTAATCCCAAGTGCTAAGCCCTAAGCAGGAGCACCAGTAAATGGACGCAATGAATTATATACAAGTGTTGTATGTGTATGTTATGTGTGTGTATATACATATATATATATGTAACAATAATGATCAAAGAAAACAAAAGAATTAAATTGAGAGGGAGTAGAAGGGGACATGGGAGGAATTTGGAGACTGAGAAGGGCAAAATGATGTAAATATAATACTCATGTATGAATTTATCAAAAAATGATTTTAAAGAGATAATTGGATGGGTGAATCTTCATTAGACTATGGTTCTATAAAAGATAGCTGGAATGTAAAGATATATCATAGACAGAAAATATTTAAAATATTGAGATACTATCATTAGTTTTCTTGGTGTGAAAATGACTTCACAGTTACCAGGATAATGTTCTTGTTTTTACAAAAATGTTTGCTGAAGTAACTTCAGAAGAAATGTCATATTATCTGAAACATTCTAATTTTATTTATTTTTGTTGTATGTACATGAGTGCTGTGCCTGCATGTATATTAAGTGAAGCATGTGTATGCAATCCCATGGAGGCCAAAAGAGGATGTGGGATCCTTTGAAAGTGGAGTTATGGATGGTTGTTCGACACCATGCTGGGAACTGAACTGAACCCAGGTCCTCTGGAAGAGCAGCCCGTGCTCTTTTTTTTTTTTTTTTTGACGGAAAGCAATACTTTTTTTTTTTTTTTGTAAAGAATTATGTGATATCCATAAACGTTGCTATTCTATATTTCTATCAGGAAGGCAATTTTCTATTATCAGTTTTTTTTTGTTTTGTGTTTTATAAACAACTTGAATTCTATTGCATGAAAGGGCTACAAATATACATGTTAACCAAGCAGAATACAGATATTTTGCTTTACAATTTGCACCTAAAATACCAGTATGCATAGCTGGTCATTAGTTGTCATAGCAATTTGGGGCTACCACCCAGGCTATGCATAGCAGTATACATGTTCAAATCTCAGGTACAGTGAGTGAGAAGCACTGGTAACTACATTCCTGTGAAGCCCATCTCAGTTACAAGTAAATGTAACAACTCGAAAGTTTGCACGGATTTTTGATGGCAAACGGATGCAACTAAAGTTTTTCTTTTTTTTTTTTTTTCACATAAATTTATTTATTTATTTTTAACAAATCTAGACCCATGTTCCCGCTCATTCCCCCACCCCACCAGAGCTCGTGCATTCTGCCAAACATGCTTTCCATCTCTTAGTCTTTCTCAATATTTTCCATGGGGAAGTTGACTGTTTTGAGCAGAAGTTCACTGTTTCAGTCAGTTCTTTGATGCAGTATTTTCTGTTGTTGTTGTTGTTTCCAAAATGCATTATGCCCAACTGCTTTGTACAAAAGCTCAGGGGGCCCTACACAAGAAATACTTACAACTGGGTAATTGGCACTAGCATCCACAGATGAGTGATACCATGCATCGTTTGTTTTTCTGGGACTGTGTTACTTCACTCAGCATGATGTCCTCTAGCTCCAGCCATTTTCCTGCAAAGCTCGTGATGTCGTCTTTCTTTACTGCTGCATAGAATTCCATTGTGTAGATGTACCACATTTTCTCTATCCACTCGTCAGTTGAGGGGCATTTAGGTTGGTTCCAGCTCCTTGCTATTGTGAAGAGAGCTGCAATAAACATGGCCGTGCATGTATCTCTGTGGTGGCGTAAGTCTTGAGGGTACATGCCCAGGAGTGGTATGGCTGGGTCGGGTGGCAAGTTCATTCCAAGTCTTCCAAGGGTTCTCCACACTGCTTTCCATAGTGGCTGTACAAGTTTACATTCCCACCAGCAGTGGATGAGTGTTCCCCTTTCCCCACAACCTCTCCAGCACTTGGTATCATTTGTTTTCTTGATCCTAGCCAGTCTTATTGGAGTAAGATGATATCTTAAAGTGGTTTTCATTTGCATTTCCTTAATGATTAGTGATGTTGAGCAGTTCTTGAGGTGTTTCTCAGACATCTCTAATTCCTCGCTTGTGAAGTCTCTGTTCAGTTCTTTGCTCCATCTATTGAGCGGGTCATTTGTTTTCTTTTTTCTTTGTTTTTTGAGTAGTTTATATATTCTGGAAATCAATGCTTTGTCAGATGTATCTGCAGTGAAGGTTTCCTCCCACTCTGTGGGATTTCTCTTCACTTCCTTGATTGTTTCTTTTGATGTACAGAAGCTTTTGAGTTTGATGAGGTCCCATTTGTCAATTGTCGACCTTAATTCTTGTGCAGCTGCTGTCTGATTTAGGAAGTCTTTTCCTACGCCTATGTCTTGTAGTCTGCTGCCAACTTTTTCTTCTATCACCTTCAGAGTTTGGGGTTTCACGTTGAGGTCTTTAATCCATCTGGAGTTGACTTTTGTACAGGGCGAGAGGTAGGGGTTTAATTTCATTCTTCTACAAGTGGTGATCCAGTTTTGCCAACACCACTTGCTGAAGATGCTGTCTTTTCTCCATTGTGGTTTCTTGGCCCCCTTGTCAAATATGAGATGGCTGAAATTGTATGTGCTCAGATTTGGATCTTCGGTTTTGTTCCATTGGTCAACAGGTCTGTTTTTGTGCCAGTACCAGGCTGTTTTTATGACTATAGCCCTGTAGTATAGTTTAAAATCTGGTATAGAGATCCCTCCTGTGTAGCTCTTTTCACTCAGGATTGATTTGGCTATTCGGGGTCTTTTGTTTCTCCAAATGAATTTAAGAACTTTTGTTTCCAAGCCTGTGAAGAAACTCTTGGGGATTTTGATTGGGATTGCATTAAATCTATACAAGAGTTTTGGTAAAATGGACATTTTTACAATGTTAATTTTCCCAATCCATGAGCATGGGAGGTTTTTCCATCTTCTGAGGTCTTCTTCAATTTCTTTCTTTAAGGGTTTAAAATTTTTGTTGTAGAGGTCTTTGGTGTCTTTGGTTAGGTTTGTTCCTAGGTATCTTATTGTTTTTGAGGCTATTGTGAGTGGGAAGGTCTCTTTGAATTCTTTCTCCAGTTGCTTGTTGTTGGTGTAAAGAAAGGCCATTGATTTTCTAAGGTTAATTTTGTATCCTGCCACTTTGCTGAAGCTGTTAATCGTTTCTAGGAGTTTTCTGGTGGAGTTTTTTGCATCCCTTAAGTAAACAATCATATCATCAGCAAATAGGGATAGTTTGACTTCCTCTTTTCCAATTAGTACTCCTTTAATATCCTTTTCTTGCCTTATTGCTCTAGCAAGTGTTTCAAGCACTATGTTGAAGAGGAGTGGTGATAGGGGGCAGCCTTGCCGGGTTCCTACCTTTAAAGGGAATGTTTCTGTCATTTCCCCATTTAGGATGATATTGGCTGTGGGTTTCCTGTATATGGCTTTGATTACATTGAGGAATGATCCCTCAATCCAATTCCTTCTAGGACTTTAAGCATGAAGGGATGCTGGATTTTGTCAAAGGCTTTTTCAGCATCAATTGAGACAGCCCATGCTCTTAACAGCTGAGCTACCTCTTTAGTCCCATAACTGAAATAGTCTAAATGGCTCAGCAAACTATTAAAGCAAAACATACAAAAATTTCATTAAATTTAACTTCTTTTTAACAGCAGTATGTCTTCATAGTGGGAGAAGTAAAACATACAGAAAAAGGGAAATATCTTCAAACAAGCATAAATGCAACTCATCCCCAGACACTATTAAAAACCCTGATGTCCTTGCATGTGTGCTTAACACTCATATTACATACTTATGTATGTATTATATATTCATATATTAAATATACTGTAAACAAAATACATAATTTTCTTTGTTAATATGAAGACAATACCTTTAATGTTATAATGTCATTTTGCATTGCATTGTCTACATAAACTCTATTATACTGGTCTTCTTTACTGAAAGTTCACTGTTGCTCTGCTAAATCTCTCTCTCCTTGTGCCAGAAGTATACTTTGAGTGTGCATAACTTTATGAGCTTTTCAATTCACTCCCTGTGAAACTTAGCATTTGTTATTTTTTTAATTCATTCTGTCAGTGACGTTTTCCTCTTGTTTGCCATTAGCCCAGAGGCTAAAGAACATTTTTATCTAGATGTGTATAGCTTCCACAAAACAAATTGGTCGTCTATCTCTCTTCCCAGTGGTACTTTATTTAGCAGGCTAATCTGATAAGCTACCTATTTTTCAAGTTATACTAACATTCACGGTAGTGGTGACCTTGATAAAGTTTGAGTCTCCAAAGACAGAAGCTGATTGCTTGCAGCTACATTACATTGCAATTAATGCAATAAGGAATTACATTTTGTGTTGATAAGATAAATGTTATCTGCAAGGAGAGAAGTGTTTCTATGTTAGAGAAAATGCAGAATGAATTTGGCAACTTAAATCTTTCAAAATGTAGGTTCTTTACTGTACTATTATCAAAATATTATCATGTTGAATTTGGTAACTTGGCATTAGAAAAATCCAGCATTAACTGATGGCTCTACTAGTTTTTAACTTGGGCACTTCATCAATTCTCTCTGGCCAATTGTGTCAACTGCAATATGGACCATAAGGTAGATATTAAAATCTCATAGGTCTCTTATAAGTATTTAATGAGATCATGTAGTGAAAGCTTTCTGTAAACCTCAAAGTCTGGTGATGTTGATGGGAGGGTGTAGGTGATGGTAATGGTATGAGTAAACATTAGTAGCAATAACAGAAATAGTAACAAAAGAGAAGAAACAGTAATTAACATTAGTAATAAACATTAGTAGCAATAACAGAAATAGTAACAAAAGAGAAGAAACAGTAATAACTTAGTGAAATATGAGATAAATTTCCTGAGATAATCTGATCTCAGCCAGATATATTTGTGATAGTGTTATTGTCACCAACTCTACAAACCATTGTAAAATAAATTATATGTAACATATATTTTGTAAAATATATAAATATGCTGTGTATTTATGTAATATCTATGAATAATGGGGGAAATAAGGTATTACTTGTCCCTGAAATTTTGTAATGAAAATAAGTGTTTATTTCATATTTTAGTATTTCTGAGAAAGTTCCTCTTCTTTTACAAATCATAATAATTTAATAATAAAGTCTTAGTCTTCTAAATAAAGTATTTCTGATAAATATATAGCATCTTAAATTTTTTTCAACATTCCTAATTTTGCACAAGTATTCCTTCAATTTAAATTCATATTTTCTGTCACTCTTATCCTGATTATCACAAAGTACCCTTTTATATGTAAGTGACATGAAATAGCTGTAAGATTAGCTATCTCATATAATAAATTCATTGCAGAGTACCATTTTCTGAGTTTTTTTTTTTTCATTTAAAAATCTTGGAAAATAGACAAGCTCCTGGAGATTAAATTTGCATCCTTTACTTTCTTAACATTAAACATCTGGTATTTTGTGACCCAAAAGAATCTAATGGAAATAAAAACTCAAGGCTTTATCCTACCCAGATTTGGTGGTACATAACTGTAGTCCCAGAACTCAGGAGACTGAAGGAGGATCCTGAGTGCTTGTTCAGCCTCAACTAGAGTACAGGACCTTGTCTCATAAACACAAAACAAAAACAGCAACAAAAGCCAACCAAGGCTTTGTATATGACCTTTTAATGGGAACCAAGGCAGTGTAGAGAGTTTCATTTGACAGTAAACATCAAGGAAGAAATCAAGGAAAGGGCAGAGACAGGAAGCAAAAGCCAAAGATGACCGTCCGTCCATCTCCCAGATATGCCCTCAAGTCTCTAAATGTATTGGCTCTTTCAAACTAGTAATAATGTTCATCTTGGGGCTGGAGAGATAGCCTAGCGGTTAAGAGCACCGACTGCTCTTGCAGAGGACCCGAGTTCGATCCCCAGCACCCACATGGCAACTGAGAACTGTCTTTAACTCCAGTTCCAGGGGAATCCAACACCCTCTTCTGACCTCCACAGCATTGCATGACATGGGTGCACCGACCTACATGCAGACAGTACTCTCATACACACAAAAAATAATAAATAAAAAAAAATTAAAAAATAATGTTCATGTTAATAAGCAGGCTGACACACCATGGATATGACACTTGTTTCTGGTTCCATCACAAGCAAAGATGGACTCAACTAGCAACAAGACAGGCATTTGGAGGCTGCATAATGGAGAGAATTCAGGCCTTCTAGAAATTAGGTATGACAGATGGGTTGTCCATTTTCATCAACATGTCAATATCTTTGAATGGGCCAGAGCTTATACACATCATAATATAGACTCAAGCTGCACTGCAGAGGTCCTAAGACCACATTTACCAGTGAGCACAGAGGAGTTCACCAGCAGTTCACTAGCTTGGCCTTCGCCGACACTTCAGATTCTTGAGAACAGAAGGGAGGTAGATTTCTGGGAGCTGGGCTCTTCATACCTAGTAGGGTTTACAGGTAGAAATAATATTACAGGTGACATTTATTACTTCATATGAGTAAATGATGGTGCCGGATTTTTATACATGTTCACTCACGTAGATTTTCCATCAACTCTCTGAGGTCCATGTTATTAATAATCTTTCTAAATTACAAGGCATATTTGATCCAAATATATAAACGTTGAGAAACTGGGTCATGAGGACCAGAGTGCTAAGGGAGGATTCTAGAAGAATTTACAGTTAGCTAAGCAAGCAGAGCAGTGTTGAGACAAGGTTCCACTGGGAATCCCAGGCTGCCCTTGAAGTTGTAATCATCTTGCTTCAGCCTCCTGAGTGCTAGGAATGATCACAGTTATGCACCACCATGCATGGATCATCAACAACTTAATAGACAGTTGTGTACAGGGACCCAGTGTTTCTGTCATGCCTAGAAGATGGTGATACAATTCCTTTATTAATTTTATTTATTTTTGTATGTGTATGAATGTACTGTGTGCATGCAAGTTTGTGCACCCATGTCGTGCAATGCCGCGGAGGTCAGAAGAAGGTCTCGGATTCCCCTGGAACTGGAGTTCTCCTGGAATTGGAGTTTCAGACGGTTTTTGGCCGCCATGTGGGTGCTGGGGATCGAACCCGGGTCCTCTGTAAGAACGGTCGGCACTCTTAACCGCTAGGCCATCTCTCCAGCCCAACAATTCCATTTCATTTTTCTGAGATTTCCTTTTATATTAAAATGTCTCTTAGGTTAGATCCTCCCAGGTCATGGGTCTTCCTCCTGCAAATTTAGTTTGCATAGGAGGGTATGTGGCTCCTGGCATAACAATTATGGGGAAGGGTAGGAAAAAACGTGGACTTTTTGTGGGAAAATGGAGGGAGGTCAAGCAAAGATCAAACTGACATGAGTAGCAAGGACAGTGTGAGCATGACAACTGTCCACTGCGCCAGCTGCAGTGCTCACAGTCAGGAAGAGTAGTTCTCCAGAGCCATTTCAAGGTCTGGTTTCATGCACATAAATCCCTTTTGGAATTTACACTTCCAGCCATGCAAGAGCACTAATCCTTGCAGCAGCAAACTTCCCAGGACTATTCAGGGGGAGTTAATCCAAGGCGGGAAGAAGAAATGCATACTTCATCTTTTGGAAACTCCATCTTTGGGGAAAGCCAGTTTCCTGCACATCAGCTCTCAGTGGCCATTGCTTAAGCCTTGCTCCTCAAAGTACTTGGCTTTTAATGAAAAAATTTCTTTTCTACAAGGAAAATTCTTGACATTGTTAGGAATCTTGGGAGACTATTAGAACTGGTAGATGGGGTCTATTCTCTAGGCAGTCTGGATTTCCTCTCAATGCTCAGATGAAAACCCCTCAGCATGAAGCTCTCACCAGCAAGGATTTAAGAGGTTTTTGTTCTTGTTCTGAACCACAGCCAAGAACTATAACTAGCAGGTGGATGGAAAAGATGGAAACATAATTTTTTTCAGCTGATTTAAACTCCTTCCCCTCTAAATTCTGGTGGAACAGAGTTGTTCAGTAAAACAGAACGCTTCTCCAAATCAGCCACACAGTGCACCTGTCAGTTTTTCTTTTGACCCGAGCATTACAAAGCCTTGGGCTAGCATGCTGTGTAGTCTTATCTTTTCTTTATTTTTCCTTTCTTCTGCCAATCTAATAGCCAGGATGTTTCTAATACTAGATTCGAAGCCTCTGATTTATAGATGCATTCACTCTGAATTCTTCCCTTCCCCTTTGTAAATGTTTATCACACTCAGGCAATTTAGCATTTCTTTTACAGTAGGAAAAAAAAATATCCTATAAAGGAAATAGGGGAAATGGTTGCTTAGAAAACCTAAGGTCCCTGTGAGACTTTCATATTGCTAAAAGGATTTGCATAGAAAGAGCACCAGTAACACGTAATGTAAGCACTGAGAAATGATGGTACCACTGCTCTTCATCCCCCAGCCTACCTTCAAAGTTTTATTTTCCTTTAGATTCATTTTCTTTCAGGAGAGGGTAAGGTTTGTTTTTTTTTTTCTTGTCTTTTTGACACAGGGTCTCCCTGTAGACCCAGCTGGCCTGGAACTCACAAAGTATGTAGCTATGTAGACCAGACATCTGCCTGCTACTGCCTCTTGAGTGCTGGGATTAAAGGCATGCACCACTCTGCCAGGCAGGAAGGGAGGATAACTTTCTCACTGGTTTTTCTGTGAACATTAATGGGTCTGTATTGGCTCATCTCCATCTATTTCTTTGTCTTTTAGCTGAAATGTTCCTCCATGTAGAATAACTGGTGAAAAAAAAAAGCTTATCAGCAGGTCTGTTCAATATGTGCCTTGAGCCTCCTATACATAAGCAGCTTATATTGCCCAGAAGCAGTCATGAACCTTGAGTGTCTTTTACCGTGGTCCTGTTTTCACACCTGAACTTCTCATGGTAGAGTTTTATGAAACTGAATTAAGAACCCTGAGTAGAAAATCGGGAGGTCACATTCAACCCAAGAGCAAATCGAAGGGAAGTACGATCAGCAAGGCTAGACAGATGCAGCTGTATACACAGCCATGAACCTAGTGAAGAGCAGTTCAAAAGCATAGCTCAACAGCAAGGAAGCTCATCAGCATTAGCCAAATGGAGGATTACCACAAGAGCTTCAATCACTTTGACTTGAGGGGATGTGAAAACTCATCACCTTTGCAAAGCATCCTACAGCTTTCTTTAGACTTTCTCTCCCCAAGACTATCTTATAACTTGTCAAAATCACAAGGTCTACGGCATCAAGAATGAACAGGGTTGAATAAAACACAGACTGTTGGGTCTGGATGACAATGATTACACCTTTTAAGGTTTTCATAAATATCACTTTACCATTCTCATTATTTTCTGCTCAATACACAGTACCAATTCTAGAAGTTTGGGAGATATAATTGAAATTGATTTCTTTTCCAAAGAAGCATATATGATGTTACTTCAAGGTGGTCCCAGCTTTCCTTCTCAGGCTGTCCTCAAAGCTGTGGTGTACAAAACTTCTTACTCCATCTCAGTCTTTTTTAAAAATTAATTTACTTTAATTTTTATGTGCATGTACATGGGCCTGAATATATGTGTGTGCATCACATGGATGCAGATGCCCCAAGATGCCAGAAGAAAGCACTGGAGCCCCTAGAATTGTAGTTATGAGGGGCCGTGAGCCAACGATGTAGGTGCTCAAAGCAGAAGCCCAATCCTCTGCAAGAGCTGCAAGTGCTCTTAACAGGCTGGCCTTGAACTCACAGAGATCCACCTGCCTCTGCCTCCTGAGTGCTGGGATCAAAGGTGTGCACCACCATGCTTGACATCCATCTCATTCTTTTTTTATTTTATTTTATTTATTTATTTATTTTTCTATGTGTATGAATGTACTGCTTGCATGTAGGTTTGTGCACCTGTGTTGTGCAATGCCGCAGAGGTCAGAACAGGGCATCGGATTCCCCTGGAACTGGAGTCAAAGACAGTTCTCAGCTGCCATGTAGGTGCTGGGGATCAAACCCGGGTCCTCTGCAAGAGCAGTCAGCGCTCTTAACCGCTAGGCCATCTCTCCAGCCCTCCATCTCATTCTTAACATACCTAATCATTACCTTCTTGTTCATAAAACCTTTCTAGACATCAAGGTCACAGACTCATTTTATGAAGGCTAGGATGTGCTACTGAGAGGCAATAGTGTTTATGTTTCCAGAGGTGTTCCACTGACAGTCACTGTGAGGTTATGTCTGCGTTTGGATTTTGGTGCTTGGGAGCTAAGGTCTTTTGTTGTTTTTTTCATCTTGTTTGTTTCCTTTTCTTCATTGCTACAGTGTTACGTTTTCCTGGGAAGTAGTACATAAGTGTCTATTCATTCCAGAGAGGGCACCAGCAAAATCTAACCTAACAGTTCCACCCATGTTTAGCTTGGTACACCCATGAGTTTATTGTACTTACTTATAGGAGCATGGGTGAAGGGTTATTTACAAGACCATGGGTAACCTTGAAACAGCAATGTCACCTGAAAGTCTCAGCATGGATGGAAACTTTGCATACTACATCCCTTCAGTTAACCTTCCATACTCAATATACTCCAGTGCTTCCCAAGACCACATCTAGCTAAGACAAGATGAAATAAAACTGGGAAGAGGAAGGTGCAGGAGAGAAGTGGCTGAACTTGCACGTGAGGGTCTAATAACCCTCCCCCGTCTTCTATGAGGGAACACCAACAAGCTGACCTTGTTGAACACCTCCTACAGCTGTTCAGGATAAGATGGCAATGCTGATATAGACAAAGGAAAGCCCCACCAAAATTGTCAAGAATTGTAGGTGAAAGCTTTAAACAGTACATGCAACATAGCCTTTTTCTATTAGACATCAAGATTGAATTATGTTCTCTTATAGTACAATTTTAAGATTGTGCTCTATCTACTTCTCAAATATTTCTGGCTCAGAAAGACCATGGTACTACCATCCTTTTTTAAGTGGGGGGCTGGTTCCTGAGCTGCAGGACCTCTGTGCTATGGTGCTCCCACAGCAAAGAACTGTGCTTCAGCAGGGTTTCTTGAACAAGCACTTTCATGGTTCTCCTGTGATGCCGTCACTTGGACTCTTGGCCAAGTCAAGTCAGGAAGACCCATCTTGCAGCTTCTCTGTGGTTCTCCACAGCCTTTCAGTTTCCCTCGACATCATTTACATTTCATTATTTGCAGATACAGGAAAGAGAACCAAACTGCAAAACAGGGAAAGATCTTTTCGTGTAATGAGCTTTGGCTGCCCGCATGGTTTTGAACTGTGTATTCAGGGCTCTAAGGGATTTAGTCTGATAACAGAATTATGATTTTTCCTGTTTCCTCTCTTCTTCTTTTCTTCTTTCCTCCCATTTCCCTTCCCGTTTTATTCATTCCCTCTTATTTGTTCTTTGTATTTTCAGGATGGGTTTCCTTGTGAATACCCACCCATTTGTCCTTATAAATCTTTCTGCCCTTATGATTCATATTTGTTCCAAGCCACTGTTAATGCATTTATCACTTCTGACATAAGGTGGTAGACGTTTTTAGCTTAGACCCCCCCCTTGCAGCTTCTTTCAGTAATAGTGGAGAGTGACAACTAGTGATTACAGAAATCTTGAAAATGCCACTGGGAACTCAGCTTCCAGGAGCCTCGGCAAGACTAAGAGGCACATTCAAATCCCATCCCAGAAACCCCGCCCACTCCTTTTATCTCTGCTTTATTGGCAAACCCTAAGTCACCTTGCTCTACTTCCTGACCTGCAGGGTCTGGCTGAAATCCTCAGCAAGTCCAAGCAAGGGACGGTAGCCCTGCCCAATGCTTTTACCCTGCCCTCCCATCCACACGATATTTTGGAGGCAGCACTGTGTTATTACTGTGCCTGGGGCTGGAGGTGGGAGGAAGGGGGGAGCCTTTTTGTGTAAATGGAAACATAACATGCAGGTACTATATAATATGCTTGAGGAAAAACAAGTCTTTCCTCATTCTACTGTGTCCTTTCTCTGTCATTTTTTAAAAGGCTTCCATGGGCTTTTGTCTCCTCATTTCTTCATTTCTAGACTTCCTCCAACATACCTCTGCTGAGTTCAGAGCAAAGCTTAGGGGACCAACAGGTCACGTCAGAATCTCAGAGTATACTTGATAGGCCAACTCAGCTTCATCCAGACTGCGAGACCTATGGAGACAGACAGGGTTTGGCTGGTCAAAGCAGCTAAAGGCCTTCATTACACATGACAACAAATTATAGCAGTAGTGGGAACATGTCTTAACAGGTCTGTATGTCCATTCAGCAAACAGTGGTTTTGAACTGCTGTGCAGCTAGCAGTTCCTCAGAGGATACCATAGAAAATGAAAGAGACAGTTGTCCCTTCATATACATCACTTAAGTAACAACAAGTTTTGCAAGTGACTCTTGGCCTCTTTTGTCAATAAAATATCCCAAATTTTAATGGTTGTGAGCATCTTATTCGGTTGCCTAAGTCTTTTTAAACAGATGCCACAGAAGGAAAAACAAAACTGACCTCTTTTTATGGGAGTGGAAGAACTTTTCTACAGGACATTTTACTTTTTCTTCCCCAATTCCCTTCCACCTACCAAAGAGAGACCAAGAGGGGGAGAGGGGGAGAGGGGATGACAGAGAGAGAGAGAGAGAGAAACATTTGGATTTTCACCACCTGGTTATGGTTAGTTCTTTATTTTAAAATCTCTTTCAAAACAGATCAGACATTACACTGTTAAAAACAATTTTCCCTGTAGGTATTGAATATCATACTGTGCTTGTAGAAATAACTGATAGATATCTAGAGTAATCTTCACTGTGGACTGACTTTAAAGAACTGTCAATCACTGACTTTAACTTTAAACACAGATGATTTGAATTCATGTTAGCAGCGTGAGGAAGCCAAGAAGATGGAATAGTGCTGCTTGGAGAAAAGATGATAGGATTACCTCTGCAGTTTGCCTTGCTTGCTGGTTGTTTGAGTCACTAAATCAAGGCAAAGTTTATGAAAAGCCTGTGGCTGGGGTCTCCAACTCTTCATTCCTGCTGAGATTTTCCCATTATAAATCTGCTGTCAGAAATAAGTGCTTTGCTTGTGACTTAATTCTACACAGGCACAAACACCTTGGTTCAACACTTCGGCCACACAGCCTTGACTGACTTGAGAGCAACAGAGATCTCATTAACTTGGGGTGTTACAAAGGAAAGGGGTTCCCATGCCCTTTGGCCATCATTCATTCACAATGCTGGTAACAACCCTCCGGACTCTGAAAGAAAACATGAGTCTCAGGTGGCTGTAGGGCCTGAATGTGGAGAGCTGGAAAGGTTCTATAGGTTCGCGAGGAGGGGGTGCAGGAACTGTGTACCCTGAAACATTATCCTTTCAGATGCAAGCAATTTCAGTTTTTGTTTTTTTTTTTGTTTTTGTTTTTTTTTGGTCTTTTGAGACAGGGTAGCTCTGGTCAGCCCAGCTGTCCGGAACTCACTCTGTAGACCAGGCTGGCTTGAACTCACAAAGAGCCGACTGCCTCTGCCCTCCCAAGTGTGAGGATAAGAAGCGAGTGCCAACATGCCGCCGCGCATTTTCATTTTTAAGTATTCCCGCTCATTTTAAAAGTCTCTTTAAAATCCCCTTTGGTTTCTTGCACCATACTGCAATGACCTTGCTGTCATGAACCTGCTGTCATGAACTTGCTGTCATGAACCTGCTGTCATGAACCTGCTATCATGAACCTGCTGTCATGAACCTGCTATCATGAACTTTCTATCATGAACCTGCTGTCATGAACCTGCTATCATGAACCTGCTATCATGAACTCTGTCATGAACCTGCTGTCATAAACCTGCTGTCATGAACCTGCTCTCATGAACCTGCTTCATGAACCCTGCTGATCATGAACCGCACATGAACTGCTCATGAACGCACATGAACCGTGTCATGAACCGCTGTCATGAACCCTGCTGTCATGAACCATGCTTCACGAACCCTTACAATGCTGTAACCTGCTGTCACTAACCTGCTTCATGAACCTGTCTATCATGAACCTGCTGTCAGGCTGCGTACGAGCCTTGCTGTCATGAACCTGCTGTCACGACACTGCTGTCACTGACCTGCTGTCACGAGCCTTGCTGATCATAAAGCCTGCTGTCAGAACCTGCTGTCAGAACCTGCTGTCAGAACCTGCTGTCAGAACCTGCTGTCATGAACCTGCTGTCAGAACTCTGCTGTCAGAACCTGCTGTCAGAACTGCTGTCACGAACCTGCTGTCAGTAACCTGCTGTCAGAACCTGCTGTCATGAACCTGCTCTCATGAACCTGCTGTCATGAGCCTGCTCTCATGAACCTGCTGTAATGAACCTGCTGTCATGAACCTGCTATCATGAACTGCTATCATGAACCTGCTGTCATGAACCTGCTGTCATGAACCTGCTGTCATGAACCTGCTGTCATGAACCTGCTCTCATGAACCTGCTCTCATGAACCTGCTGTCATGAACCCGCTCTCATGAACCCGCTCTCATGAACCCGCTGTCATGAACCCGCTGTCATGAACCCGCTGTCATGAACCCGCTGTCATGAACCCGCTGTCATGAACCCACTGTCACGAACCCGCTGTCACGAAACTGCTGTAAACCTGCTGTCACGAACCTGCTGTCACGAACCTGCTGTCACGAACCTGCTGTCACGAGCCTGCTGTCACGAGCCTGCTGTCACGAGCCTGCTGTCACGAGCCTGCTGTCACGAGCCTGCTGTCACGAACCTGCTGTCACGAACCTGCTGTCACGAACCTGTTGTCACGAACCTGCTGTCACGAACCTGCTGTCATGAACCTGCTGTCATGAACCTGCTGTCATGAACCTGCTGTCCTGAACCTGCTATCATGAACCTGCTATCATGAACCTGCTCTCATGAACCTGCTCTCATGAACCTGCTCTCATGAACCTGCTCTCATGAACCTGCTGTCATAAACCTGCTATCATGAACCTGCTATCATGAACCTGCTGTCATGAACCTGCTATCATGAACCTGCTATCATGAACCTGCTGTCATGAACCTGCTATCATGAACCTGCTATCATGAACCTGCTGTCATGAACCTGCTGTCATGAACCTGCTATCATGAACCTGCTATCATGAACCTGCTATCATGAACCTGCTATCATGAACCCGCTATCATGAACTGCTATCATGAACCTGCTGTCATGAACCTGCTATCATGAACCTGCTGTCATGAACCTGCTATCATGAACCTGCTGTCATGAACCTGCTATCATGAACTTGCTGTCATGAACCTGCTGTCATGAACCTGCTGTCATGAACCTGCTACCATGAACTTGCTATCATGACCTGTCTGCACTCGCCTGGTTCTCAGTGCTTGGAACCACTTGAGCCTTGTTACTGCTGTGCTGGCAGCCGAGAAGGAACATGTCCACCATCTCAGAAAGTTCTGTTGGACAGTGCTCATGCCGCTCGACACTTTCTCGTTGCTCAGGCTTTAAAGGGCTGAACAGTGAGAACTGCATGCTAAAATGTAAACACACTCCCATCCCTCACAGTGTGACTTTATATGGGCTGTCTTTCTGTTAAAGGTGGACAGGTAGGGACTGAAGATGGCTCAGTGGGTAAAGGCCCTTGCCACCAAGCTTAATGGCCTGAGTTCAATCCCTAGGACCTACATGGTGGAAGGAGAGAACTGACTCTAGTAAGTTGTCTTCTTAAGTCCATAAGAGTTCCTTGGTGCATATGCTGCCCCCATTAGTTAATTAGTTAATTTATTAACTAATAATTAAAATGTAAAAAGAGAATTTAAAGATGAATGAGTGATTATTTTCTTTGTACCCTTTTGAAATGTCTTTGCATATCAGTAAGTGCTATACAATCTGTGTTCCCAACACTAGATCCATCTACAAACCATCATCAATCTGTAATGAGTGAGATGAGGAAGGAAATCGAGGTAAGAACTTGGAAAATGTTAGGGAGTCAGCAGTGTTTGACTTCCAGTCATTTGTGCTGACTGTGATAAACATATAGATATGTTAATTAGCTTGCTTTAATCTTTCTATCATATATATATATATATATAGATATATATATATATACCAAAATATGACATGGTAAGCCATAGGAATACACAATTTGTCATTTGTCAAAAATTAATTGATTGACCTGTGACAGATTAGAAATTAAAAAAAGAAACTGCACCCTCACCAGAGATTTTAAAAAGCCAACATGGATAAAAAGGTTCGCCCGTGGAAACACAGTAACCAGCTCTCCTAAAAATCAGAGACAGGACCAGCTTATATGAAAGGAACAGAGTACAATTCAGCAAAAGAAATTATATTAAATTTACAATTATGGGACATGACTGTGAACATAGCCCACGGTGGTTTTCCCATCCACTCTTAATGTATGTGAGGAGTGTTGATGCCAGGTGAATTTTCCTGTAAACACACCTCCAGCATGTGGCATTCCCCATCTTGGGGATCTCAGACCAGAGCAGAAGGAACGTGTGTGTTATTGAGAGCCGTGTAGTGCCTGTTTATTTCACTTGGCTAAGGTTGGAAGATTTATCCTTCAGCTAATAAAAGTAGCTACTATTTGGAGGGCACTGCTGTATTTGAATTGAAAAATGATATGCTTTTCTGTCTCTCAGCACAAAGGAGAGGTTTCCCTGTGATGTGACTGACAGGCTGTAACAGGAGTATCCTCGGCCTCAGTCCAGTTCCATCCCAGGGTATCTGGCTATATTTCTATGCACTCCGTCCTGGGGACCAGTCTCCATAGCACAGGCATGCTGTGTTGCTAAGTCAATAATATGTAGTATTCCAAAATCATTTGCTGGCTTCCTGGCTAAACTCGGAGCTCAGCAAAAAAGGGGCTGTACTCAGCCTCCTTTGCTTACTACCTCAACATATGCAGTAGATGCTCCAAAGACTTAATGTAATTAGCCATTAGAACTATAAGATACAGTTAAAAACAAGTATACTTAATAAATAAGTCATTCAGCTACTTACCCATACAATACCCAGTCATAACTTTGACAAAATATTTTGCTTCTGCTGATTGTTGTGGAGTCCTAGATATGTTGTTGAAACTCAGTGATCAGTGATTTATTATATGACGCGAAACGCTTCTTTCTACTTATCACTATTCTGAAGCCCTAAAAACAACATTACTGCTCCACATAAAAGGTGAGATACTGACCAAGTCAGAGGGAATGCTTTTTTATGAAAGGCTAAAGCATTCATTAATGAAATACTACCAAAAATGTATTCTATGCATCAGAGGAAGTTGGGAGTGGCCGCTTTTGCATCCTTGTAAAGCCTGACATTTAAGGAGCCAATCTCCACAGGCAATCTTCTTACCTACTCCACCCTCCATTTCTTTCCATCATCTAACTGCCCCAGCAGTTAATGGCCCCTCCCTTAAGGTGAAACACTGCTCAGGCTCTTTACCCACTACCACAGCTACTGCTCATTTACTGACTCAGGATTTTAGCTGTTCATCGTCTTGAATGCGGACTTCACGACTGGAAGCCCATCTGTCTGGAGAGGGAGGTGGTGGCTATGCAGAAATGTACGCACTCTTCCCTGTTATCTCATACAAGCGGCAGATGTCAGGAGTCAGGGAGCTGACAGCCATAGGCCGCAGTCTTTGGTGAAAGGCAGCAGCTATGAGGTTCATAGGGAAGGGTCAAATGTTTGTGTCTGATCATAGGATTTATACGAAATGATGCACTCTTGGAAATCAGTCAAGTTCTCAATCCTCACTTAGCATGGATCCAGAACATATATCCTCTTTGCCTTGATCTTTGTGCCACATTGACTCCCAGAGGAAATACCACACACAACTCACAAGAGCCTTCACCTGGCCTAGTGCTACAGAGTTTATCACAACTGCAGAAGTGTAACTTCAGAGACTGACTAATCAAGGATCCTGAACGTTGGCATTCTGTGCTGTCAGGGCTTTGCTGTGAGTGGCTGTCCTGTACTTGGCAGCATCCCTTGCCCCTCTGCCCACCATATTCCAGTATGACCACCCCACATGTCACAATCAAAACCATCCCCAGATGCAAAAGGATATATGTGGAATTTTTAGCAGGCAAAATCTCTCTGAATTGAGATGCAGTACCATGTGGACACTCCCTGATGGTTCCAAATATACACCCGCCTCTCAGAGTTCTAGTAACTTCCTTCCAGTTACTCTGAAGAAATGATTAAGGGACATATATTATTCATGGCATGACCAAGAAGTTCGTGTGACCACCTTCTTACGTGGCTGTGTGCAGCACTCAGTTCAAAACATCTTTGGACATTTTCTAAGCCAGTAAAGTCAGAGAACCACATAGAAAACCCAAGCATAAATTGCATTCAAAATAGACAGGAATTGTCATAGACTCTACCCAAAATGTCCCTTAAAGAATCTTCCTGTTAATTTTATGTGAAGAAACAGTTAACTATCTACTGTGCTCCACTCATGTGTAAACATTGTCCATAATGGGGAGGGGTGTGTGTGTGTGTGTGTGTGTGTGTGTGTGTGTGTTTAGGAGTTTAGAGCATAGTGGGGATGAATTGTCAATCATCGACTACAAGGAATAGTTGGCCTTCTCTATGTAGAGGAAGAGCAGCTCAATTAAACTGAAATGGCAAGGAAATTAATCTAGGGGAAGTGAAATCAAGGTTATTAAACTATGCTCTGAAGTATGAATATGAGTAAGCAGCATAAAGAGGTGAGCAAGAACACTCTGTTCAGGCAAACTCTATAAAGACACAGAGAGATGAAGTAGCCCATATGGAGAGTAAGGAGGATGGAGGATGCTGAGTATCAGAGAGACAGGACCACATGGAGCAGTTAGAGCCACATCATGTAGTGTTTGGATGCTAAGCCTGGAGCCATGATGGAGGCACAGTGTAGAATTCCAGCAAGGGCCTTTGGGCAGCTCTTCTGAAAAGTATTGGAAGGTGTAGACCAGAAAGTCCAATTAACAGGCTGTAACAGTATGGTAAAAATTGATAGAGACCTAGATCAAGCCAAGGCACTTGAGGAACAAGGTGAAAGATATCTTTCAGAGATTAAGAAATCAAATCCGAAGGTGGAGAAATGGCTCCGTGATTAAAAGGAGCTAGCTGCT
Organism: Rhizomys pruinosus; assembly: GCA_009823505.1. Classification (NCBI taxonomy): domain Eukaryota; kingdom Metazoa; phylum Chordata; class Mammalia; order Rodentia; family Spalacidae; genus Rhizomys; species Rhizomys pruinosus. The sequence goes on from VZQC01014082.1 coordinate 3,355,216, forward strand.
CCAGCTGCTCTTAATCGGGGCTGGTTCCCAGCACCCATATGGCAACTAACCATAGATAACCCCAGTTCTAGGAGAATCTTGTACTCCCTTCTGGCCTCTGTGAGCATAGCACGCACACAGTACACTTCAATACATGCAGGAAAACACTCATAAACACAAAATAAAACAAATAATTTTTATTTTTGATACAGGGTCTCCCTTTAGTCCCAGCTGTCCTGGAACTCACTCTGTAGACCAGGCTGGCCTTGAACTCACAGAGATCTGCCTGCCTCTGCCTCCCGAGTGCTGGGATTAAAGGCGTGTGCCACCACACCCGGCCTAAGACGGTTCTTAGCAGCCATGTGGGTGCTGGGAATCAAACCTGGTTCCTCTGCAAGAGCACTCACTGCTCTTAACTGTAAGCCATCTTTCCAGCCCCTAAATAATTTTTTTTTTGTCTTTTTGAGACAGGGTCTCCCTGTAGCCCCAGCTGTCCTGGAACTCACTCTGTAGACCACGCTGGCCTTGAACTCACAAAGATCTGCCTGTCTCTGCCTCCCAAGTGGTAGGATTAAAGGCATGCGCCACCATGCCCGGCTATAAATAATTTTTAAAAAAGAAACCAAGTATCAGCCTATGAAGTTCTTGACATAAATGGGATGTTTCTGATGGATCCCAGACTTTTAGCTTAGATAGCTCAGTGGGTGATTCTCATTTCCAAAGAAAATAATTGAGGTACAAAGTCTGTCTGTGGGAGAGAAGACTGAGACAGCAGGCTGAGGTGTTAAAAATTTTTTAGTTCTGGGGCTGGAGAGATGGCTCAGTGGTTAAAAGCACTGGCTGCTCTTGCAGAGAACCAAGTTTTGATTCCCAGCACCAACATGGCAGCTAAAAACCATCTGTAACTGCACTTCCAAGGGATATGATGTCCTCTTCTGACACGGGTGCACTTACATGCAAGTGGGCAATACACTCATACAAATAAAATAAAAGATAAATAATTGAAAAATCTTTTGAGTTCTGAAATTAAGTTAGACCTGGCTGTATCCCTAAGTTCTGTTATTTACCCACTTCACAAACTGTCTTGAACTCACCTCATTTTTCTAAGCCTTCATCTTCTCACCTGCTCAGGGATGGTTACAGCAGTATGTACATAATAGATTACTGTCAGGGTTCCACGAGATCATCATTGGGAAAAATAATGTCTAGAAATTGGTGAGGTGTTCAATAAATGTTAGCCACACCACAGTGCCTCTGTGAGGGAATGGCATGTTAATTAAATTCTGTCTGGCACTGACAGGAATTATGCTATCTGGATAATAAACTATACAAAAATTAGATCACAAGAGATTCTATACAGTGCACTGGGGAGTACAGCTCTTATCCTATGTAAGAAATGAGGAAATACTGTTATTTTCAGCAGGGAGATGGCAATTTTCATTTCGGAATGGGTATTTCAGCACAAAGGGACTCCTTAGCACATAGGAAGGGATGACGTCCCACTGGCCTGCCCTTTCCATATGTGCAGAAAAACTCAATTTGTCAGCTAATGTATTTGCTTCCAAGTAAGGAAGTAAAATGGTGATAAAAAAAAAAAAACTGAGTCTTTCAAAGAACTGCAGCACAGAATGCCCGTAGTTGATTAGTTAGTTGTGTGGACTGCACTGGGTGTTTTATATTCCTAACCTTCAAATCTACAGCAACCCAACTACAATTGTGCCTGGGGTGTATTCCAGTCCTTTGTTTCTATGGTGACTACCAACTAGAATGTCTTTCTTCTCTTTTCTATTATTGTATACCTTTTTTAGTACCATGCAAAATTTTGTGACTCCATGGGCCACTGGACACCAAGAAGTTGCAATTATGTTTATAACCATCTAACCTTCAAATACCATCTTCTAGCCCTTTGCCACCAACAAGCCATAATTGCATTGTTTCACAGAACAACTCTGTTATGTGAATAGCACAAGAATTAGCATCCCTGATGTCGAAATGAGAAAACAAATACTGGAGAAGCTAAGAAGCTTTTCTTTAAACAACACGTAGCAGGGGTAATGCATAAGACCACGTTTTCCTGTGTTATGTCTCAGGTGGCTGGTGAATTTCAATATAAAACTATTCTGTTGAGGTGTGGAAGCACTGATTAGCCTTAAAACACTTTGACATCTATTGAGGCAATGTTGCTTCATTACTTCATGGTGCTTCTTAACAGAGCTGAAGGGATCAGGTAAAAGTATATGACTTGTTTATCCTGATATTTATCCTAGTTATTAAGACCATCACTAATTTCCTCTACTGCTCTCCTTGACACCCAGTAGCCACATCTTTCCATTTCAACATATATATTATATATTATATATAAAATCCTCACCTTTATATGTTTGTTTACATCTCACCAGTCTGAAAAGCTATGGTCCAGTTCAACTAATTTCTTTTCCTAGAACGTGTTAAGGGATTCACATTATAAGAGCACAGTTGCTTTCAGATAATGAAGAATATAACATTAATGTTGCTCATTTTGCCTTACAGCTAGGTACTTGGTGCCTTGTTTTTCTGAGACTGTGCTACTTCACAGAGGGATCAATTTTTAAACTACATAAAAAAAAATCCATTTCTGAATCCAGTGAGATGGCCCAGTGGGTAAAGGCACCTGCCACCAAGTTTGATGACCTAAGTTTGATCTCCATATGTATGCTATGTTACATGTGCACACGCCTGCGTGCACACACACATACACACAATATATACATGTGCACAAAATAAATTTAATTTTTTAATTCACTTTTTTCCTCTCCCTGGCAGAATTTAACTTTCCACTTTCGTAGCATACTTGCAACCATTCTCCCTTTGGATGTAGACATTACTATTAGATTTTCCTGCCCAAATACCAACTCTGTATGTTTCTATACCCCATTCATTTCTATAGCCCCATAAGGCTTAACCCATGCCTTGAACTACCAGGTTATCAAACACACATTCCCATTTCAAATGCATAAATTCTTGTTAAAGAGGGCAATTTAGGTTGGGTCAGGACATCCAGCTCAAACTAAAATATCTGAGAATAGGCAAATTCTTCATGACTGCATCTAACCTCTAACCACTAGACTATTTTCCCACTTCTCTCGGGACTACAGTTTCATTCTCATGCTCATCTTAACTCTTTGAATTGAAAACTATCCCTGCTCCACTGAAGCTGTTCGTCTCCTGAAGGAATCGTCAATAGAAAATCGTAAAGTCCTTGCTGCTACTCACTTTACTCTCTGGAGATTTAGACACTCCTGACCAGCCTGGTCATTCGACAGCTTGAAAAATGAAAGAGCCCTGTCTGTCTAGACTGACCAGAAAGTGAAAACAAGGGACACTTTGAAATCTGTGAATCTGACCACAACTGAGAGTTGTACTCAGTCCAAGGAACTGGAAAATCAGTTTCTTGGATTAGACAAATGCTTCCCTTAAGACTGCGAGCTTTCTTCTTTTATAATTAATAGAAAATTATTACATTGACAGACAAGGGACTTCATATTTGAGCCAATGGGAAAACATGATGTTAAATCCAGGGGAAATGACTTAGCCTCAAATAGAGTTCTTAATGCCAGGATGAAAGCAAACAAATGTGCTAACGATCTTTGCTCCGAATCAGACTGAGATGGATTGTGATATATTCTCAGATGGAAAATATGCCAGTTCTCCCTGGTCTGAGGACTGGGCACTAAAATAAGGAAATTATTAAACGAAAGTCAGCAAAAACACTGAGATGTGCTTTACATTTTCTGGAAAATTAGAAAGCAAAACACATAGATAATTGATTTTTCAAGGAACCAGATCTGTAGAGTTTGTAATTTCCATATCCTGATTGTCCAACTGGTATTTATTGCCACCTACCACAGACCTAGGTCTTTCTTAGGTATTGTCAATGCAGCAAAAAAAAGAGGCACCGTTCCTGATGCTGTGATGTGAGGAAGAGACAAGAAGTAGTTACAGAAGTATATAAGTCAGATCAGGAACAGCATTAGGGCTTTTTTTTTTATTTATTTTTATTGATGCTTTGTGTATTTCATACATCATTTTCCAATTCAGTTCAGGCATATATCCCCTTCCCTTCCCCCCCACCCCACCCCTACCCATCGCAGATCGTGCATTCTGCCGTAAGTTTTCTGCATCTTTCTCTGCTTTTTTGTTTTGTTTTGTTTTCATTTTTTTTAACAATAGATGATAATTTGTGAGTACAAGCATCCTTCATGTAAAACCAATTTGCAAGCAGTTGTGCCCAAACCCACACAGCTCATGGGTCCCACCATCCTGAAAGGGGGGGCTTGTATGTTCAATCAAGTTGATCAAATGAGTGTCCAGTCTATATTGTTGTAGTTTCACCATTAACCCCAATCGAAGCCCTTACATTCTACCACGCCCCCTCTTCCGCAGATTGTTCCCTAGGCTTAGAAAAGGGGCACAGGTGGATGAGAAGCAAAACACTCTACTTTCTCTAGAGCTGATGTCTTGGTCTCTAGTCAGTTCTGGCTGTTTTCTTTCATGGGCTGCCAGCTTGTCCAGGCTTAACCTTTCGATCCTACTAATGAAGCACATGCAATTAGATATTTAGGTATTTAAACAGTATAATATATAGCCTTTTGATCCTACTAACGAAGCACACACAATTAGATATATGGGTATTTAAACAGTACTAATTGTTATGTTAGGTTACTTTGGTATAGACACAGATGTTTGGATGGTATGTCAATTCATGATCTACATTTTCTTCTGTCAAGTATGGCAGGGTCTTTGTGTGGTTTATAACATCTCCTAACCATTAGAGGATGTAAGCTTGTGACATCAGCCGTGGGTTATTCCTCCAAGGAGAGAGCCAATAGCCAATTAGATTTGGGATATACAGACATATGGCTGCCACTGCTGCACAGTATTTCCAGGCAGATGAGGTGTAGCTGGTGCTGACGGAGGAGTCTTGCTTGACTCAAGGAGACCTATATTTGCTTTATTGGTTTAGTGGTCTTTGGTAACACTCTCTGGCATCCCAGAGACCATCTGTATACTTGCAAGTGCGGTCTCCATACATCTTTTCCATGTTTGTATCAGGTCTTCAACAGCAGGGCCTTATCGCCTCTCTTCCTGCAGATATCCCAGTTAGGAGGCAAGGAGCCTTTACCATTTGTGGGGGCTTGGATCCCCTGGCCAACATCTCCTTGGTAGAAGAGGACCCGGGTTCGATCCCCAGCACCCACATGGCGGCTGAGAACCGTCTGAAGCTCCAATTCCTGGAGAACTCCAGTTCCAGGGGAATCTGAGACCCTCTTCTGACCTCCGCAGCGTTGCACGACATGGGTGCACAGACTTGCATGCAGACAGTACATTCATACACATACAGAAATAAATAAAAAAAATTAATAAAAAAATAAAATGACATAAATTTATAAAAAAAAAAAAAGAATAATCCATTGTTGATGTCAGAGCTCCTGTATTGATATATTTTGTTTAGGTGCATAGCTTAAGGAGACTTTAGCATTATATTTGGTTCTGAATAGAAAATAATCCTTTTCACAGTTTCTATGTCCATTAGTCAATTAAAGAAGGCAGTTTTACTGATTTTACAAGAGAACACTTCTATAACAGCTGGTTCCAATCTACAGCTGGAGAATGACCTCATCATCCTCTTATTTCTCTTTATTCTATGGGGGGGGGGAGTTAAGAAAGTCTCTTGTATTAAAACCTTTGCAGCACCTAGAAGGTAAGCTTCATTAGGAATCATTAAAAAATAGTTGTTACTAGTAGGATCCACAGAGGGGCCTGATGTCTGCAGCAATCTGAGGCATTTCTTCCCTTCAATGCGCAGAGGAGTCAATCCTTCTGCTGGCACTTTCTGGTACATCCTACTCACTGCAAAGCTGCATTTTCTTTCTCAGCCATTAAGTTGGTGATACTCTGGCCTGTTGGAACATACAAATCCTTTCCCATAGTTAGTTTTAAGATTTGGGTTGCAAGGTTTTGTTCTCTATAATTTTGCTGTCATATAGTATCACCTGGTAGCAATCTCTTTCACCTATAGGATGATTTAACTCAAAAATGAACTTTGTTTCCCAAGTTAATCACATACAGTAACCCAAAACAGCATGGGTGAACTTGATGAAATCTGTGCCTTGATTCCACCCTATAGGTATGTATAAAACAACTGCTTTTTTGAGACTCATGGGTCAAAAATAAACACCTTAAATAAAAAAGGGGAATATAGATATGAAAACTTTTTTTTTTTTGAGACAGGGTCTCCCTGTAGCCCCAGCTGGCCTGGAACTCACTCTATAGACCAGGCTGGCCTTGAACTCACAAAGATCCGCCTGCCTCTGCCTCCCAAGTGCTAGGATTAAAGGCGTGTGCCACCATGCCCAGCTCCCAGGATTTTTTTTTTTTTAATTAAAGGCTGACGAGATGGCTCGTGGGTAAAAGCACTTGCTACCCAAGCATGATGATCTGAATTTAATCACTGGGACCCATGGTGGAAAGACAGAACCAACTCCCCAAACTTGTCCTCCGACCTCACATTCACGCTGTGACATGCATGTACCCACACTCATACACTCAAGCATATCACACACAATATGAATTAATTAATAATTTTTAAGCAAATCATGGTAAGGAGAAAAGAAGTGCATGGTCCAGGGTAGAATGAACTGAGGTGTGTTGCTATGTCATTTAGTCTGGAAGGGAGAAGTTCTCATTGATAATATTGCATTTGGATGAGGAAACTAAAGCTGTCTTAAAGGCACATCAGTATTTGGATAAAGGGTGTTCTGTGCAGGGAAAAGAATGAGGTCAAAAACTACGAGATGTGGGAGTTCTTAGAGAGCGAGAAATTTCCAGGAAGCTAGCTCAGTTGAGTCAGAGTCAGCGAGGGGGAGAATGGTCACCCATGTGAGAAGAGGTGGTCAGGATACATCATAGAAGTATGGTCTTGTGCAAGAGAAGACAAGGCTCCTCTTAATCAGTGGAGACACGTTTATGTTTATATCTGCACATTGACTGTCATACTGAAACTATAACCAAAACAAATGGGCAAGGACCCAGATGCTGAACAGCAAGTGGATTCCTCATTATAAGTCTACATTTCTTGCAGGATCATACTCCTGCTGAATGACCTCATGTAAACACACCTGACAACACTTTATATTTTTTATTGTGAAACAGGTGAACGAGTTCTAAATCACTTAAACCATAAGGTTGCAAGCTACTGTGAATAAACAGCGAGGTACTATTGCTTCTAGGCCCTTTGATAAGATCAGGTAGAAATATCTAGTTACTATCTCAATTTTAGACAGTAGGCCTTGCTGACCTCTATGGCTGCTCATTTGATATATTAGTTATTTTTTCTCATTGACATGACAAAGTACCTGAAAAAATCAATTTAAGGAAGGAGGGGCTCATTTTGGCTTGCAGTTTGAGAATATGATCCATCATGACAGAGATGTGATACCAGCAGCTGGAGGCAGCTAGTCACATGGCATCCACAGTCAAGAAGCAGAGATGAAGGCTGGTGCTTAGTTCCCCTCCTTTTTATACAGTTGATAACCTCAGTTCCTGGAGTGGTACTTTCCACCTCAATTAACCTAATCTAGAATCTGCCTCAGAGGCATGCCCAGAGGCTTTCTCTTAGGTGATTCTAGATCCTGTCAGGATGCAAATCAATATTTACTATCCCAGCTGGGATCCAGACCATTACCATTGCCCACCCTGGCCCTGCTTTATCTCTTCCTTCTTTCTCAAGTTCCATGCAGTGAACCCAGGGCCACTTGATTTCACTATTAGCACATCAGTCCAAGGGAGGAAAGGAGTCTTTCTTAATGGTTAGAGTGACTTCTGTACTAGCGTAGCCAGAACAGTCATTCGATCAAATAAAAAACAGTACTTCCTTGATGTAAAGGTGGCACATCTTGAATTTCCTAGGGCAGTTGCCTAGTGTGCAGGAGGAGAAGAAGGTGCCTTCCTGAGTGATGGAGTAATCACAAGTCTCAGTACATCCAGACAGTCTTCAAGCACAACTGTTAGCACAACTTAATTATTAATTGCATATTTATCCTATCTCAAAAGTATCCCAATTTGTGGGTCAGTCCACTATAGTACAAAAAAAATTTGAAATACTGAGACTCAGGTTCACTGACCACTCACTACCCTGCCTTAGATTCAGTCTTCCCTGAAATCTTAAGAAAGACTTGTTTGACTGAGAGTAAGGGCATGTGTCCACCAAAGAATAGAAGCACTGTTATCCCAAGAGGTGGGGTAGTGGATTCTGGGTGGCCAAAACCACAAATGTCAGTTGCAGTTCCCCTTTTCCCCTTAGACTGTTTGGTACAATTTACTAGTAAATTGAAAAAGACTGGGTGTTGGAAAAACATGGACTTGAATCTTGGCTTTGTTGCTTCCTCAGGATTATTGACCCTGGTTAGATCATCTTGCCTTTCTAAGCCTCAGGCTCCTCATATATAAGGAAACCTAATCGTATCTGCCTCCATGAGTTATAATGAAGATCATGTCAACTGATGAATATAAAACATTTACGACTCGGGAGGCAGAGGCAGTTCAAGGCCAGCCTGGTCTACAGAGTGAGTTCCAGGACAGCTGGGACTACAGGGAGACCCTGTCTCGAAAAGACCAAAAAAAAAAAAAAACCACTTACCACAAAACTTGACACATTTGATTCTCTAAGTTGATAGTTTTAGAAAAACAATAGCTGGGACAGAGATGAGCAGACAGTAGGTGGTCAGTATCTGTCTAGAGACCGATGATTAAGATAGGAAACAAGCAAAAAGAATAATGACTCTCTCCTGGACTTGGAGGTCTCTGGGTAGGTTTAGATGAGAGCTGGTTGCAGAGGTGAAATCAGTGACCAAGGAATGGGGTTTTAACATTTGAAAGTGAGGGAGCTAGATTGTCATCTAAGTGAAACCTAGGAGAAAATGCAACTTGCAAAATGTCCATTTTACAACCATTGGCAAGAAATGAGAACTCACTGAAATCTAACACAGTCCAAACTACTTGTGAAAGGAAACACTTCTATTTAGACACGCAGACATAAACAAGAAATCCTGCTCTAAGACATTTAGAATCTAAGGGAAAAGAAAACCCATAGATACAGAGATGTATTCCATTTACAATTAATATATAATAGGTGTGTTAATTGGCTTTCTACTGGTGTCCTGAGAAAATCAACTCAAAAGAAAAGGATGATTTATTTTGGTTCAAGGTTTAGAAGTTTTCATCCACAATGTCTTGGTCCTATTGCTTTAAATCTGTGGCAGCGCCAGTATATCATGGCAAAAGTACACAGGGGAGACTTGTTTACCTCAGGCAACCAGAGAACAGAGAGAGAAAGGAGGAAGCATGGTCCCAGGGTCTCCTTCCAGGGTGCACAGCAACAACCAGGAAGTAGGTCATTGCTGTGCACCCTGGAAGGAGATCATCATCCAAATGATCCTCCATCTTCCCAATAATGCTGCAAGCTAGAGAACGTGCCTTCAACACAGCAATTTTTTAAATAAAATATTTTTACTGGTGTTTTGTGTGTTTCATACATCATTTCTCAGTCCAATTTAGACACACTACCTTTTCCATGCCCCCCACCCCACCCCAGTTCCTGCATTCTGTCATACATGTCTTGCATCTTTTTCTCAGTCTTTTTAAAGATTTTCTCTGCAGAGGTTTATTGTTTGGGCAGAAGTTAGCTGTTTCAGTCAGTTCTTTGATCCAGTCCTTTTGTCATTATTCTTCCCTCCCATTTGTATTGTTCCAAAATATGCCTATATATACATCACATATATACTAAAATTATGACCTTTGAAAATAAACTGTATGCTAATTCCAAAATATGTTTAGGAGTTTACATTTTTCCCTTTAATTTTATATCATTCTAATATATAAATACATACCCTCCATTCATATACCTCAATTACAAAGTCTGAAAATAAGTGGTCAGTTAATTCCAGAGCCCGTTAAGGAACTCACGTTGTAACAGCATAGTTGCCTTCAGATAAAAAGAAATATAACATTAACTTTTCTCAGCTTGCTTTTCAACTAGGCATTTGGCACTAGCATCCACAAATGAGGGATACCATTCGCTGTTTGTTTTTCTGGGACTGTGTTACTTCACTTAGCATAATGGCTTGTAGTTCCATCCATTTACCTGCAAAGTTCATGATGTCATCTTTCTTTACCGCTGCATAGAACTCCATTGTGTAGATGTACCACATTTTCTCTATCCACTCATCAGTTGAGGGACACTTGGGTTGCTTCCAGCTCTTTGCTATTGTGAAGAGATCTGCAATAAACATGGCTGTACATTTATCTCTGCGATAGGATGGGTCTTGTGGGTATATACCCAGGAGTGGTATGACTGGGTCAGGTGGTAGGCTCATTTCCAGTTTCTTGATTTCTCCACACTGCTTTCCATAGGGGTTGCACAAGTTTGCATTCCCACCAGCAGTGCAACACAGCAATTTTTGATTGGGAGAAAAATAACATTGTGAAAGATACCCAACTAAGTGCTCTGAGGGGTTAGAGAAAAAAGAAATCCCTTCCAACAAGGTAGAGTGTGAAGGCTGTAGGGAGGTCATAAGAATTGGGTCTTGAGTCTACAGCCATTCCACCCTGAATGCGCCCGATCTCGTCTGATATCAGAAGCTAAGCAGAGTCAGGCCTGGTTAGTACTTGGATGGGAGACTTGGGTCTTGAGCGCAGCTTGCTTTCCCACATAGAGAAGATAAAATACTGGAAGTCTTGGATATGCCAAAGGCAACCCTACCTTTGTGCTCTTGTTTCTTCTGCCAAGGGAGGCTCCTGCAGCCATAGAAATCACTTTCTTGAGTCTCTCTTTTTCAAATGTCACTTCTTTGTAAAGACTGCCCTTCCTCCCCTTGTAAAATGGTAGCAACCACCACTTCCCACTCAAGACCTCTTCTCTAACATCTGAAACTCTTTAACATACTATATACTTTACCTGAAGTTTATCTTCTTTATTGTCTGTCTCTGCATTAAAATGACAGCTCCACGAAGCTGGGCATGGTGAAGCATGCCTTTGATCCTAGCACTTGGGAGGCAGAGGCAGGTGGATCTCAGTGAGTTCAAGGCCAGCCTTGTCTACAGAGTGAGTTCCAGGACAGCCAGAGCTATAGGGAGACCCTGTCTCAAAAAGACCAAAAAAAAAAAAAAAAATGACAGCTCCACGAGAAAGAAAAAAAAATGACAGCTCACTGCTACATCTCAGGCACCTAGAACAGTCTTGGCACATAGTAGATGCCCAGCTTTTATAAAAGGCCAGGAAGAAGTGTCTGGCTGGGGAAAGCTATGAACCAGGGGCAGAGAGAATGTAATTGTGGACCAGACATGGTGTTCATGCAAGTTGACTGGAATATGTGTGCATTATAAATGTATAGTGTGGGCCAGGCATGGTGGCACACGCCTTTAATCCTAGCACTTGGGAGGCAGAGGCAGGCGGATCTTTGTGAGTTCAAGGCCAGCCTGGTCTACAGAGTGAGTTCCAGGACAGCTGGGACTACAGGGAGACCCTGTCTTGAAAAGACAAAAAAAAAAAAAAATATGGAGTGTGAACATGGGAGTGGATGTGTGAACAGGAAGCATGTGTTGAGATCAGTCGTTACACTTGAAGCCTAAGGCAAAGACTTCTGCTTTACTGTGCATGAAATGGACACTATCAAAGTCTTCCCTATAAAACTGACCCAGAGCTTTATTTCAAGAGGATTGCTCTGACAATGACGTTTCTGTGGACAGTAGATGTGTTAAAAAAAATGGAGGCAAGAACACAAGCTAAGCATGACAGTAAGTCATGGGAGAAGCTATGCTGACCTTAACAAGTGGGAAGGAGATGGAAATTGAGAGGATGGGGGGGGGTTGATAGAACAGTAGCCAAAGAGAGAAAGTTAGCGACAGCTTTTTGATAAAAGGAATACCAGAGAACACGTGGTAGTGGGTGACCTGCATGTGCTGTGGGCGACGTATGAACTGATCTAGCTTTTGCAACCAAAAGGATGATGCTTAGGATGCTTAGGCAGGGAAAAGTGCCGCCTTCTCCTTAGGAGCAAGTCCTTTACTGAAAAAACTAATATTTACAAATGGTTTCTGCTCCTTTAACTCTCTTTTTACTAATCAGCACAGCATAATAACCATTTAGTTAGTATCGGGAGACCTTAACATTCATCTTCCTGAGACATAATTGGAATCATTGCTGAAAGTTAAATATCAGGATATTGCTGCCCCTGTTACTCCGGATTTCTCTTTTCATAAACAAGTCTCCTACTAAAAGGAACTGCAGATTTGTACATTTGGAAGACTTAGTTGAGAAACAAAGACTAGGGTATGGGACTGTCCAAAAGCAGAAGCAGGCAGCAAAGGGGTTTGAGTCTGGAAATAGAAAGTATATATCCCGCTGCTTTTCCAGGAAACTGTGCGTGCATTTTCAAATAGCGTTTAAATGAGTTGGGAGAAGAGAGAGAGAGAGAGAGAGAGAGAGAGAGAGAGAGAGAGAGAGAGAGGAATGAAATGAGATATCTATAGAATATATATATATATATATATATATATTCATTCTCAGGGCTGCCAAGGAAGCATAGAGCCCCTGCCCTGCACAACTCAATGAGGTCCTCTTCTCATACAATATGTGGACAATGATGCTTTCTGGAGATGGGCAGCAGATGGTTCTGCCTGCCACAAAGCAAAGAAGACTGACTGAACGTGGAGAAGAGGGAGAGCAGGTCTCTGCTTCTTCAAAACAATCCCACCCTCTCAGATCCTGAAAAGGCTTGTTCTTAGAGGTTGATTTATTTGGGTTACAGCAATATAAACTAGCCCATACAATTGTCCTTTTCTGTGGCATAAGTACCCAAAGTATTCTGAGAAAGCTTAGAAGAAACATATGAAAAAATAAAGACTAAAGACAAGGAAAGTTAGGCTGGAAAGTGGTGGACTCCAGCAATGGACTTGGGCTGTTGGCATATACCATGCAGAATTGATCCAAGGACTGCTCTGGTCTGAGAGACAATGGAGAATTAGGTTGAGATGGGGAAATAATACACCTTCAATGAGAAGCTAATCTAGGAAATAGGGACCCACTGAAGATGTTTAAGGATGAAAACTGAAGGAAGCACAAACCAGTCAGCCCTTCAGTCTCCAAACATCAAATGTAAAAATGATCCACAGACTCCTGACTGTATATTTCTAAGCAATGCATTGTTCTCCTCCTCATGTTCATCCTACTATGCATTGGATGACTCATCCCTGTCTACTCTACATGCTACATATTTACTGCATACACAGTATATATCAGTGCAATTACGCTTTTCAGAAACATCTACTAAAAGCACTATTTTCTGGCCTCCCTTCCATTCTGAATATTTTCTTTCATTTCCTCTCGTTTGCAATGTCTTGGGTGACATTCCATCAGGAAGTAAACTTTCCAAGTACTGTCATGTTAGAGCCTTAGGAGAGAACTGATGTGGCCAAGAGTGTTAACAGGGGCGCTCTGTATGATGAGAAATGTATGTTTTCTTTCCTCTGGCCAAATTTTTCTAGACCAGAAAATGAAGGTTTTCAAATATTAGCATGTAGTATATTTAACAAAGTGCTTACTGAAAATCCCACAAAATATGTCTTTCCTGCATATTTTTTAAGCGCACAGGCGCTCACCTTGGTTTGTGTAAGCATTTGGTGGTGCATGTTATACTTTATTTTGGCTGATGTGACACATATTGGAAGGGTGGCTCTCTTCAGACTCTGAGTAAAGTTGGCAAGCTCAAAGTTGGTCCAAGGATAGGATGGCTCTAGTAAGCTCTGTACGAGAGCCTTCGCTGTCTGCTCTACAAATACATTAGAAAATTTAGTCCAGGTTATCAATTCCCTTGGCTGCCTAGCCAGCAATGGTCAAAGGTCTCATCCTGTGTAGCTCAGGATATGGCCATAGCCTACCTTCTGGCTGTCCCCTGACTTTAGTCATCTCTACCTCTCCTAATTTGGAATATTAGACAAATTCAGAAGGTAACTCCTGTTTTTAAAAACATCTAAGTCACTCTGCGGGACTGACTAAAAATAATCCTTTTCATGGAGAGTCAGGCTGTCCCCAGAGAGATGCATCAGAGCTGGTTGGGAACAAGATCAGCATGGCTTCAATAGGCACATTTAGCATCAAGTACTTTGAATTTATTTTAAATTTTTAAATAATATTTGTGAACCAAATGTGATATATATTTATTATAAGTGGGATAACTGGGGGTTGGAGAAATGGCTCAGTCATTAAGAACACTTGCTGTTCTTTCAAAAGACTAGAGTTCAGTTCCCAGTACCCACATAGTGATTCACAAACATCTGTAACTCCAGTTCCAAGGGATCTGACACCCTCTTCCAACCTCCTTGGGCACTGTGCATACAAGGTACACATACACACATGCAGGGAAAATGCTCTTACACTTAAAATAAAAATAATTCTTTTAAATAAGTGAGTTACTGATCTCTAGGAAGAAACCCAAACTCCTTGCCTGTCATTCAAAGCCTTACAGTGCAGTACATGACTAACATCCCTAACAATTTCCTTTTCTCAGAATTTTGTGATGATGATGATGCTAATGTTCTTTGAGTGACTCAATCTGGTTGTAGAGCTACATGCATAAACCTTACTTAAAGTGCTCTGAGATGTACTATAGAGATGTGTATGCACATGGTAGCGGTAGAACCACAGAAGAGCCCAGCACATTTGCTAGATTGGAAGCTGTACCATAAAGGGCAGTAAAGACAGCTGGGCTCAAGTCAGCTTTTGAAGTGGAATTGGAAGTTCTTAGGAAGACTCTCTCATAGGTCCTAATGGAAAAGAGAAATAAGTTGGTTCTCATGGACCCCACTATGATTCCGTGTGAGTGGTAGTGCCAGTAATCAGAACTAGAGAACATACTGAGAGGAGCAGGTGTCAGCAGAAGTTAGACTCTAGGGGTCTGGAGCAATGGCCTAGCGGTTAAGAGCGCCGACCGCTCTTGCAGAGGACCCAGGTTCGATCCCCAGCACCCACATGTTGGCCGAGAACCATCTGAAACTCCAATTCCAGGAGAACTCCAGTTCCAGGGGAATCTGACACCCTCTTCTGACCTCTGCGGCATTGCACGACACAGGTGCACAAACCTACATGCAGACAGTACATTCATACACATACAGAAATAAATAAAAATTTAAAAAAATTAAAAAAAAAAAAGAAGTTAGACTCTGGATCCTAGAAGGGATATGTGGCCTGTGATATCAGTTGTGGGTAATCAGTGGAAGACACAGGTGTACAAAGTATCCAGAATGAATGTATGAGATAAGAGAGGATGAGGCCAAGGACACAGCTTGAAGGAATATCTTCAAATGGTATTTAAAAATCCACATCAAATTTAAGAGAATGTCTATATTTCTATTTCTATTTCTATTTTTCTGGAAGGGGGAAGTTATTACTGCTGTTTAACTAAACTGACATAGCATCAAACTGCCTTCTAATTATCTAGGTTTATACCCAGAGACAAAAGCTAATCTTGGCCTTTCTCAGAAAAGCCCTTCTTTGCCCTGAACAGTGGTGAGCATAGAAATTCATGCCTGTGAGAGAAGCTGAGAATAGGTGTGGTGGTACATGCCTTTAATCCCAGCTCTCTGGAGGCAGAGGCAGGTGAATCTCTGTGAGTTTAAGACCAGCCTGATCTACAGAGCGAGCTCCAGGCCAGGTTGGACTAACGGGAGACCCTGTCTCAAAAACAACAACAAAAAAAAAGACAATTAAAGGCTAGATCTAATAGGACATTTATATCAGGCCATCCAAGGCAGAGGGAACACTGCAGGAGAGAGTGTGGAAAGAATATAAGAACCAGAAGACAGGGAGGCCTACAAAATCCCTTCCTCCAGGCAGAACACAACTCTTGTAATCATGAACTCACTCACAGCAGCTACAGTTGCTTACATTGGGCTTGTACAAGACTGGCCCTGCCAACAGTCAATTATGGATGTGGGAAGGGCCCATAGGACCCTACCCCTTACTCACAGAAAGGCAGCAGAACCACTGTCTTCCATGATGAACCCACTGGCGACCCCACCAGGCTCCAATGGAAAGCTCCAAATCCATGGATAGCCCTGGTTAAACTCAGTGGATCACAAAACAAAACAAGAAGAGAAGAATATGAGAAAAATATTTGTTAGGGACAGAGAGAGGATCAGGAGTTAAGAGAGAGCAGTGGGGTTAGAATAATCAGTTTGCGTCATATACGCATTTGACATTGTCAGAGAACAAATTTAAATAATTAAAGGAATAAAAGCAAATTAAAACAGAGAGAGAGAGAGAGAGAGAGAGAGAGAGAGAGAGAAGCTCCTCACAGCCAAAAGCATTTGGGGAACTCAAATTAGATCTTTAAAAAAATATGTAGAAATACACATTTTAAAAAATAGAAAAATAATATTAGAGAACATGAATTTGGGTGGGTAGTAGAGTGAGGGCGGAGGTGATGCATGCAAAATGCATATGCTCAGAATACTTTGTATGACATTCTCAAGAAATCAACAAAAATATTCTTTTAAATACATATATTTCAAAACCTTTCCCTTGTACCTTTCCGTTTGCCAACACTGGCCCCTGCATAATTAGAATTGTCTATGTAATTAGATGCCATCTATGCCATCTGGTTTACCTTTTGGGAGCTAATTCTACCAATTTCATGAGCCGCAAACTCTTTTGTGAACTCTAACATTCACAACTTTTCATATTAGAATAGATGATGTAATACCGTTTAAATAGCAAAATAGCAATCATTTTTCGGAGTGGTGTATAAAGTGATCTTACAGTTGTTAGCCTGTTCAATTCAAAGTCATAGGGTAATTGCCTTGTTCCTCCTACTCTGGGCAGCCACAGGGTGCCCTTTGAGAGACCAAGATGGAGTGGCGTGGCCCACTGCGCTCCTTGCCTCCATTTTCCACCTGACCCAGACTAGCTGACTCCCTGAGGTGGCAGACGGAGGAAGGAGGAAAAGCAGCAGCCTAGCAGTGAGCGATGTGACCAGGACCTCAGCCCCTCTTAGCCTGAGGCTTTGCAGGTCCTGTGATGGCTGGGAAAAGCAACAACCTACTGACCTCGTAAAACAGGAGCCCCTGCTTTCACAGAGGGCTGCCCTGTTTTCTGAGGGCTCTAGTTGCTAGCAGCAGGCTGTAACTCCATTGGGACTTTCTAGAAGGAAATCTGGTGCTGACACCACCTCTCGTGGAATTTATTGGAAGGAAATCTGGTACTTACAGAATCAACAGGAGGCAGAAGGAACAGGCTTTCCAGAGGGGCCTTAACCAGGAGAATTCAGACATGGGACCTTAGGAGCAATCTAGCCAAGATATTGGGCATTAGTGCTATCACTTTATGTACCCCCAAAGGATCCTAACTGTGACTTCTGTTTTACCTCCTGGGATCTAAATACAAAAATGTGAGTTGGGAATGCCCAGTCTGTCTGTCCAGGTCCTATCTGTATCCTGGTCAGGACACACACAGCAGAAAAGTTTTGTCTTTGGACTTTGGGGGAGGAAAGTTGTATCCTGTGTGCCACAGATACAGAATTACTGCAGAGGGGACTGTCCCCTTGACCAGAGATTTGATAGTACATAACTAAGCAATGATAGATGCCCCACCAGACTCACTTTCCAACGTCTCAACTCTGCAAGGCTATCAGAGCCAGTCAACAGTGGGAGGGCTGTGGCCTAGTAAAACTGGCTGCCCTGGCTTTATCTGAATCAAGGATTAACAGAGGAAACTAACTCTTCCAGACCCTGTACACAGGGCGGGTCCTGTGCTGAGCATGGCCGATAGGATTGCTGCATAAATGCAATAGCTCACATTTGTAGTCCTTCAAAACATCTTCAGGAGAGAGGACAGAGATTTCCAAACATTTTTCCAACCAGGGAAATGATTGTGGCAACTGAAGGTAGCTGAACATGGGTGCTAAATAAAATAATGTGTGTAAAAGATGCCATTGTATGAAGCGAACCCCTTGGACTGACAGGTAATTAACTTCTGCCACCAGTTTTAATTTCTCATGTGGACCTGGCTACAGGAAACCATACACGGGTGGTAAGGGGTTTTTTCTCCCCCTTCAATCTCAGAGGAAATGTAACCGGGTATGAATGAGAGGCCCAACTCATATATCAGTAGTCTGCAGAGGGTCTACATAAATCCTTTTCTTTAAAGTTATTGAACTGTTTTGAAAACGGTCTCAACAGAAGTTATTCCAGTTGCACCAGAAAGGAAATCAGAGTCTTAAAGAAAAATATACTCTCTTTGCTGAGCAAGGCAAACATATCAGTATGCAGAGAAACAAACCAGGCTCTTGTGTTTGATTTCCTCAATGAATCCACTGAATCGCTCGCTTACTTTATGTCTTTAAAAGACTGATAAACAAAGAATTCTGTGGCTACTAAAACTTAATATCTACAAATGGTTCGTAACCACTTTAAAAAGGCAGGTAAAGTTTTTTCCCTCTTGTTTATAGTAGCTTATTATGGCATTTTGCATATTATAAACACAATACATATTATTGTGATTTTTTTTTAAAAGAGATTGAAAGCATACTCTCTTGGGAAAGATTTTCTTCTGTTTAAGGAATTAGATAGAGTACTATTTTCCTGCATACTTCTATTCATAAACCAACACATTGTATCACAGCCTTTTGAAAGCCAAAGCTCCATATACAATATTTTTTCAATAGGCTCTCAGTGACTTTCGGTCATGATATTTAAAAAATACCCTCTTCTAAGAATTAATGTTTGAAATAAAAACCTTTATATCTGTGAAGATGAGAAGTTGGAACTGATTACAGATGACTAATGCCCAGTCATTTGGTAAAATGACTTCAGTTTGAAGAACTTGAAGATGCAAATGTGCCAACTAGATGGCTCTATTGAAAGTTACCTATGCTGCTCAGTAGAACTGGAAAGAAATTAATCTGGACTTGACCCCTGGGTCCACAGAACAAGAATGAAGGAACTGATGGCTGTGGTCTCATTTCTCCTGGATCTTTACACCACTCACTGTTCAGCTCCTTTCAATTTTCTCTCAAGTGTCTTCTCAATATGGCCTTTCTGGCAACCATTTTGAGCTAGGATTCACCCCTCTGCCAGAATGTCAACTCCCCCTTTTCATTAATGACCCACTCTCTCCATGGTTGGTGAAATTTGAGTTGATATGTCTTTGCATTTGTTGTGATCAGGTTAGAACTTTCCACAGAGCTGGAGATATTACCCCCTAAAATGTGTAAATATTTGGTGAATGAATGCATAGAAGATAGGGGGAGAAGTGAAGTCATTTCTTTTTTTTTTATTTTATTTATTTTTTGTATGTGTATGAATGTACTGTCTGCATGTAGGTTTGTGCACCCGTGTAGTGCAATACCGCGGAGGTCAGAAGAGGGTCTCGGATTCCCCTGGAACTGGAGTTCTCCTGGAATTGGAGTTATAGACAGTTCTTAGCCGCCATGTGGGTGCTGGGGGATCGAACCCGGGTCCTCTGCAAGAGCAGTCAGTGTTCTTAACCGCTAGGCTATCTCTCCAGCCCAGTGAAGTCATTTCTTTTAAACTCCACGTGAACCAATGAAATAAACCACCCACCATAAATGGAATGCTAAATTCAAAATCAGTTAACTCTCCGTGTTTTGTATCATTTTATATCTGTGACTTGGAATTTCTTGTGACTCTTTGTCCCCTAAGTCTCCTATATTTCTATCTGTGATCTGAAGCACTCCATAACAGAAAGGGCCTAGACAGGTGGAGAGAAGCTTTCATTTGCATGGGTCAGAAAGAGCACTGTAACATCTGGCTGTGTCAGTTGACTGGATCCATTTGTTAGTACTCATTAAATTCACATTAATGCATGAACTACTCTGAATGTGGACATGCCATTGGGGTGGGTTGTTATCTCCCAGCCTGCCGGCATTGACTTTAGGGATCTATCTCTTGTTGTTTTCTTGCCAGTGGCATTTGACCTGGGGTCAGATCTGTATTTAATCCTTTCCTGTAGGTCAAAAACAAATTAATTTGGCAAGAATGAAATTGGAAATGAGTCATCTGCGAAGCAGGTGTCCGTTGAATGGGAAGAGCTCCAGGTGGAAACATTTTAGGATCTGTTCCTGGGCCATCTCTGAAGAGCTTCAGAGGTCAAGAAGGCAATTCCAAGGCATCTCACATGATCAGGGCCTGGGGAGGAATGTAACAGGTGCCTGTTTGGAGTGGTTTTTCCCAACAGGTTGGGAGACTTTCAAAGAGATCCATTTGGGGGATAATTTATTCATATATTCATGAACATTTGTCCTGAGCACTCTCTGTGAAGTGATTTACTTAGAAGTTGCCCTAAATGATGGGAACTTTGCCCTTTACCCTACCTCCCACCATCAACCAAGGACTTTGATTTCAAGAAAGAAAATATTGCATTTTTCTATTTCATTTTTCTAGAGGATGAGGAAGATGAAGAACTGGTGGAACCCAAAATCGGTCATGATTCTGAACTGGAAAACCAGGACAAAAAACAGGAGGTGAAGGAAGGTATGGTATAGGGGTGCACAGGATGGGGGGTCCATTGGTTTTAGCAATGTAAGAGTGACGGAGGTAAATAAAATTTAAGCTTATATTCCCTCTGTTTAATGTGTGACTATTCAATACACTGCATTTAGCAACACAAACTATACTCTCCAAAGTAAGAATTATTTATTTTTAGGTCAGAATTATTTATTTTTAGTTCGACTAAACCAAATAAAGTAGAAAACACCTGCATTGTCAGTCACAATTCCAGTAAAATTATCACTAAATAGCGATAAATTAAGACAAACTGTGAATTGTCATGTTAAAAATAATAGATAATTGTGAGGAAAAAGAGAAGATGTAATTATTTGATCAACTAATTCTGAAGGTTTGCAATCTCTACATGAAACATTGTCAACACTCATTACTGTTGACTCTGCTGTTCAAAGTGTTCTTCCAGAGCTCTGCTCAGATGAGGAGAAATTACCTTATGTATTCTGGTGATAAGAAGAAGTAACCTCAGGGATTTAGTTTAGTGGTAGAGTACTTGTTTCTGTCTCCAAGGAACCAGCAGAAAAGAAAAAAAAAAAAAAAAAAGACGGCAAAATAGGAACAACTAATATCTCTTAAGGGCTTACAATATAGTTGTCTCCCCCCTAAGCAGTCAACAAATTCTGCTACTACTCAGAACATCCTTTTGAAACATATTCTGTTGTTATTTTCATTCCACAGGGAGAAAACTAAGAACCCAGATTTAAAAACTTACCTCATAATACATAATTTCTAAATGTATGACCCAATACTTATGGTTAGATCTACCTCCTGTACATTACCCCACAGTGCCATCCTCATGACATTTCTTTTAAGATCTTTTTTTTTATTATTATTTTGAGCCTTTAGTTCACTGAGGACACGGAACAATTTTATATTTGTCACTTCTCTTTAAATTTTTATTTTATATTTTTTGTGTACAAGTGTGTTCCCTGCATGGATGTAAGTGCACACCCATCATGCAATGCCCAGGAGGTCAGAAGAGGGCGCGTAGATCCTCTGGAACTGAGGGTTCCAGGCAGCGCGTTAACCTGCATGTGGTGCTTGAAATCAAAAGCCGGCGGGTCCTCTGCCCAGTTTTTTTTTTTGTCTTTTCGCGACAGGGTCTCCCTGGAGCCCCCAGCTGTCTGGAACTCACTCTGTAGACCCAGCTGGCCTTGAGCTCACAAAGATCCCGCCCTTGCCTGGCCTCCTGAGTGCTAGGCTTCAAGGCGTGCGCCACCATTGCCCAGCTGGGCAGTCGCATACACTTAACCTCTGAGCCATGTCCCCATATCCCTTGTATAGTCACTCTTACTGAAAATGGCAAGCAACACCTGAGGACTGACTGCAGATTTTAAATGGTTCTTCTTACTTCCAACTAGGTTTTTCAGTCACAGATTAACATAATTCTAATGAGATACTAAGTTGATAGTTAAGTTGTAAAGCTAGCCATAGCTCTGACACAGTGCATGGCAAGTGGTTCATATCAGGAGGTTTTGGAGAATTTGCATATTGAACCTATATTCTTGATCCAATTGCTTATGCTCTCTTGAAGGTAAAACCAAGCAGTCTGACAGCCCATGCAGATCATATCCACTTACAGTTTAAATATTCATAGATAAAATATGAGGATACTTCTTAATTAAAAAAAAAAAAAACATAAAAATGCGCAGGGCTGGAGGGAATGGCCTAGCGGTAAGAGCGGCCGACCGCTCTTGCAGAGGACCGCCGGCGGTCGCACCATCCCCCAGCACCCACCAATGGCGGCGCGTGAGAAACCGATTCCAGGGAACTCTAGTTTCCAGGGGAAATCCAGAGAAGAATAACTCTTCTGAACTTCCGCGGCATTGCACGACGCACGGGTCACGCAGACCCCTACCATGCAGACCAGTACATTCGTAGCCCAACATACAGAAATAAAAAAATAAAAAAAAATAAACATTAAAATAAAAATTATCAGCACTAAATAAAAAAAAATGCCTCCTGTTAAGGTCTTATTTGAGTTCTGTGTGACTGTGTGTATTTAATTTGGTTGATTAGTTTTATGAGATCTCAGTTTCCTAGAAGCCAGCATACAGTTGTGAAGAAGCACACAGGTTCTGCTAAGACTCCCTAGATAGCTCATCAGCTGAATGATTAATACTAACTTACTTAACTTACCTTTTGGGGAGGGCCTCAGTTTCTCCATCCGAGAAGCAGAGACACCACCTACCTAAGTTTGGGAGTTTTTAGGGGGGGTTGTTTTGGGTTTTTTTGGTCTTTTTTGAGACAGGGTCTCCCTGTAGCCCCAGCTGTCCTGGAACTCACTCTGTAGACCAGGCTGGCCTTGAACTCACAAAGATCCACCTGCCTCTGCCTCCCGAGTGCTAGGATTAAAGACATGAGCCACCACGCCCGGCCCTAAATTTTTTTTTTATAAAAGACTCAAAAGGGCTGGGCATGGTGGCACACACCTGTAATCCCAGCACTTGGGAGGCAGAGGCAGGTGGATCTCTGTGAGTTCAAGGCCAACCTGGTCTACATAGTGAGTTCCAGGACAGCTGGGGTTACATGGAGACCCTTGTCTCAAAAAGACCAAAAAAAAAGTACTCAAAAGGGCTACTATGAAACAACTTGACATGAAATAAATGCTGCAAAAAATTGCTAAATTGTCATTAGCAGTCTTGCCTTACGGGACCAGGTCTGTAGCTGTGCTGGGTCTCTGGTGCTACCACCCCGTGTGCCCCAATTCTCTGTGCTTGGCTTTGCCTTGAAAACAAAAGGTACAAGAACTTCTCAAGTCTTTGGAGAACTCGGAAGGTGGTTTCTATGTCAGCTTTCTGGCACTGAGGAGGTCAAGTGTGGGGAGTGACTGGGAGCAAAATTCTAAACGGATTTGATGGGAGAGATTTCACATTTAAATTTCTACTTAAAACTTGTTTAAAAAAAAAAAAAAGCTGAGGAAGAGCACAGGCCCAGCAAAGGTACAGAATAAGCCAGGGCCTGCTAAAATGCACTTTCCTCCTCCTTTCATAGAACATGCTTCAAAATGCTCAGTGATAAGGAACCAAGGAGCTTTTGTGGGGCTTGGCAGGGATTCCCCACTGCCACGCCACCCTCGACTTCAATCTCCAAACCATCTTCCTGGCAAAGCCAAGCAGCCTCCTTCTTAAGTTCCAAGCAAAAGCCCCCTTTGGTTTTAAACGTTCCCCATGCTTTATGGAATTGATTAAAGCCATGCTGAAAGTCAAAAAGAAGTTTGAAAGAACATTTCCTGTACTTGCAGCACTGTGTGCCTCATTCTCCATTAATGGCTTTTCTGAAAATTAGCACATAATGGGTTAAAAGCATGTTTATGTTGGCATCCCTCAACTATACGGTTTTTTATTTTTTTTTTTTTTTTTTTTAGCCCGACTAGCGTCATTATTGCAGACTTTTCACAGAATCTCTACACAGCTTCCGATGTTGGTTGGTCCTTTACCCACGACATGCAGAGGGAGACGACGGGCGTATCGCGTGGCAGGCTATGCCGGTCTCACCGTTCAGCTGTGTCAGCACTTCCAGAAGGGTCCCTGCCTTCCAGGGCTTTATTACTCTGCCATAAAAATTTGCTCTGGGATGAAACTTGATATATGCAGCTTCAAACCAGGGAACACATTTCTGAGAAATCTGTTTGGCACATTGTTGTTGTTGTTGCTGATATTTTAATATACTTTAAAAAAAAAAAAAAAAAAAAAAAAAAAAAAAAAAAAAAAAAAAAAAAAAAAAAGTGTCTGGTACTTTTTGATATTTTTCCCATCTGACATCCAAATTCATTTAAAATAAAGAAATGTCGTTTTGACTGATTATTTTTATTATATTCACTTTTCTTCCACAAATCGAGAGTATACAAATCTTCCCGGATCTTTTTAGCTTTGAAGTCAACCACTTAGGAAATTCCTACTATGCATTCCATATATTTCAGCATCATGTTTGGAGATCCAGAATAATAGAGTTGGAGTCCACACTCTTGTAAATTCAAATTAAGCCATAAGCCTCACATTAACTTCAGAGATGGATGTCCGTGTGCATTAGTTTCATTTGGGTT
Source organism: Rhizomys pruinosus (assembly GCA_009823505.1). NCBI lineage: Eukaryota > Metazoa > Chordata > Mammalia > Rodentia > Spalacidae > Rhizomys > Rhizomys pruinosus. The sequence continues at coordinate 3,379,853 of VZQC01014082.1, forward strand.
TCTCGCTTCTGTTTATGAACTGATCGTTCTGTAAACTTTCCATTAGGGCCATTGTCCCAATTTCATCTGATGCTCTCACTGACTATGTGGAGGGTGAATATATTTTATTATGTTTTTAGATATTTGTGCAAAATACTGTTTAAACACACAATATTTTTAATATCAAAATGCCAAGAAATGCTAGAACATGGAAAAACAAGGGCAAGCTATTCTGAAGGAGTGGTTGTGCTCGACCAACTAAATGTTTTTTTCTTTCCTTTTTGTCGTGTTTTTGCGCCGGGGGCTCCCTGTAGCCCCTTTCTGGCCTGGAAGTCAGTATGTAGATGAGTCTGGCCTTCAACTCACAGAGAGATCTGCTGCCTCTGCTTCCCAAAGTTCTGGGAGGATGAACAGCGTGCACCGTCACCGCACAGGTCTACAACTAAATCTGAACCTAAATACAGCCAGGTGAATGTTCTGTGAAGCCCACGCACTTAGCGATTGAAGTTTCGTTCCCAGAACTCTGGATGAAATAAAAACAGTCACCGCTGCACCCACATCCCTTCATCCTAGACACTGGGGCGGCAAGGAACAGTCCTACTGTTGAGAAAACACTCCCACCTCAACAAAATTAAGATGGAAAAGCCACACTGATTACGGGCATGACACCGCATCGCCTTGATTTCTGGGCGCTACACAAGGTGAGCGATGCCATGGTACACACACACACATGCATGTATGTGTGGGTGTACACACACACACAGGTATACCCACCCACATGTACATTCAGACTAGCCATTACACACCCACACAAATGGGCCAAATACAAAAAAACGACACCTATCCCACACATGGGCCTGGAGGCTGGACCCTCCCTAGCGGTTCCGAGCGGAACGCTTTTACAGAGGACCCAGGTTCGATCCCCAGCACCCACATGACAGCAGAGAACCATCTGAAACTCCAATTCCAGGAGAACTCCAGTTCCAGGGGAATCCGACACCCTCTTCTGACCTCCGCGCATTGCACGACATGGGTGCCCAAACCTGCATGCAGACAGTACATTCCTATACATACAGAAATAAATAAATAAATAAATTACACACACACTAAAATATGCAATATAAAACAAGATTCATTATGTACTTTTTGTCTTTATGGAAACAGTGTTTTAATAAACCTAGAAATCAAAAGACATGGGATAAAGTAAATATTGCCAGCTAAAGAGAAGCTAAGTACCTATTAGGCCAATAAGAAAAGTCAAGACCGGGCGTGGTGGCCACACCTTTAATCCCAGCACTTGGGAGGCAGAGGCAGGCGGATTTCTGTGAGTTCAAGGCCAGCCTGGTCTACAAAGTGAGTTCAGGCCTGCTGGGACTACAGGGAGACCCTGTCTCAAAAAAAAAAAAAGAATAAAGAGTAGACAGACCCTAAATAAAATTTATATTAGATTTTAACCTGGCAGGTCACAAACTTATAGAAATGGTTTCTAATATTTTAATTAATTTGTTTTTATTTTTATGCATATGAGCGTTTTGCCTCCATATATGTTAGAGTACCTGGGCATGCAATGCCCACAGAGCCAGAATGATCCTCTGGCACTGCGGTTATGGCTAACAGTTGTTAGCTGCCATGTGGGTGCTGGGAACCAAATCCTGATTCTCTGTAAGAGCAGCCAGTGCTCTTAACCACTGAGCCATCTCTCTAGCCTCTGACTTTCTAACTTTTTTATTTCAATTTCTTAAAATTTCATTTATCTGATACATCTCTTTCATAAGCACTATTAAAATTATAATCTTCTTATTTGGATGATATGTAAATCTGAGCCATATATTCTACTGTTCATATGGGATCCACTTTTAAAGGGGCACTTTAAATGCATGAAGCATTGTTAGCTGTCAGCTCCTGAAAGAAGTTCTCAATATTTTGTGTTGTGAAGCCAAGCACACATAAAATCTGCTATAATACCATTTTTCTGCTTAACAATTAAGAAAAATAAAATATTGCCTGTGCCCACATTTTACACTGATATGTCTTTTGCTACTAAATTAATTTCTACCTTTTTATACATTGAACTTGTGTTTTTTTTAATTCATTAGGTGTGTAGGAATAAACAAAAGCTACAGAAAGAAATATTGCAGAGGAAATTTGGGAACACTTCTTAGAGTAACACAGTTCTGATCCTATTTGTTTGTATCTATATTTTGAACTTTGTGGATTCCATTAACCAACACTTTATTTTCTGTCCAGAGAGGTTTTATTTCTCAGGGCATCTTTTGGTTCTGGTTCCTGAGTCCTCCATTATTTTTTCATTATATCATAATGACACTTATCAATTTAGAGATTTTTAAGTAATAGGAGATTTGTTTTAATCAAAGATAGCTGTGGCCTTCTTTAATTCATAAGTTGGATATTGTTTATGACTTTTTGAAAGTACTCATCTGCACATGCAGTTATTATTTTGTGCAAACAAATCGTGCCATTTGATCCTTGTTAGACATCAAAGCTTAGTATAAAGTGTATCCTTTGTTTTGGATCAGTGGCAATTTAATTTCAGGCCAAATATTGTATTGTTAAACATAGAATCTGGAGAGGCCCCTGCTTCACCTACCTGAACTTGGCCTCTGCAAGCACACTTTGATCAGCCATTTATGTTTCTCTTAGAGAAGAGGTTATATATCTTGAAAGCCAAGATCAAAGTGACAATAAGCTATAGGGAAGAAAAAATTACAGAAAATTACACAGATATTTTTTTATTCAAGGTAATAGACCTTTAAGAAGAGATACAGGTGAAATAGATGTGACTCAAAAAGATAAACAGAGACTATATTTTCTCATATCAAAAAAGGAGTAAAGAGAAAAAGTTCCTACTACTTTACTTAAATTCAAGTGTGTCTCAATTCACCAAGGAACAGTGGCCAAGGCTGAGTCCTTTTAAATAAGATAGTCTGCCTGGCCCAGATCCTTGTTCAGTGATATTCATTCATTTATATAACAGTATTAACTGAAACAAGTGGACCTACCATTGTATATATTTGCTTTTTTGGGTCTTTTTCTGGTTATATATAGCCTTATTGTTTTCATTAATGAGACTATTCAAATTTTGCAAAGGAGGTTTAGAAAATACATTAATAAATTACTATTAGATGACTAATTATTGAGTACTTATCTATTTGCCCAGTCTATGTGTCTTCCATCCTTAAATTGGACTGTTGCTCAGAGTTTAAGCTCCAACTAATAACTAAATGAGTCAGATGTAGTAAATGGCTAGAAAAATGCTGGTCATGTAGAGTTCTTTTCATTGCTAATGGCTTCCACCAGTCCCCCAATCCCTAACTGAAGTCTGAATCTATATACCACCAGCTTCATCATTTCTCAAACTGGTGTCTGAGCAAGACTTCACAGTAGAATTGGATGGGACCTTTGCAGAATCCCAGTACACCTAACAATCTTAGGGCTCTGGAGCCTTAGACATCAGAGAAATATTTCTAACTCTGTTTAGGACTGCCACAAATAAAGGGTGAACTGTGTTTGCAAGTCTTCTGTATGGTAAAATGATGAGTCACATTTTACCATACTATGACCTGGGCAGAATTTCTGAAGATTTGAACTAACTACATCAGAATCATTCTAGATTCTTGAACAAATATAGTCTTAAGTCTCTTTAGAACCCCAGCCTCATGGTCTGAAGCAGGGAATGGAAAACTGAAAAGGGAGAGACCTTCTGAACACTAAAAGTTTGAAATGGGAGCTGTCCCCATGGCACCTGCGTTTAATTCCCAGCACACAGAAGGCAGAGGCAGAAATGTTAGAGTGCAGCTGACTGCACCTAAAAGAGTCCTCTCATTACGACCAGAGAAACAGTGGGCCTGGTTGCAAGTGTAGATTGGAAGTATTTGGGAGACTGATTTCACCAGGGATCTTGCTGTGATTTTAATTGGTGACCCTCCAGTAAGTTAAACTTCAGGAGCTTATTTAAAGAGTAATGTTCCAAATGGTTACTGAAGGCTGACTGCTCAAAAGTAGAATTGGGGTTTCTGGAGAACAATAAAGGTTCAGCTGACAGCTGCTGTCCTCAAGGGTTCTCCAGTCTGGAAGACGTCCTGATTCTTCCACAGAGTTTTTGTGTTTTTTGTCTTGTTTGTGTTGTTTTGTTTTGTTTTGTTTTGTTTTGTTTTGTCATTACAGAGTCCAGGCTGGCCTCAATCTCACAGAGACTCACCTGCCTCTGCCTCCCAAGTGCTGGGATTAAAGGTGTGCACCACCATGCCCTGCTTCCTCTAGAGTTTTAAGCAAAAACTGCCACTGAAGGAATTACTTGTACACTGCTGCTGACTGAGGAGAGCTGACCTTCAGGCTCCATCAAATACTGCTGGTTCTGTCATCTCCAGCTCTCATTTTGCATCTTCAAATTTAACCAGATAAGATTAACATGCCTAAAACCAAACAACAGAACAGCACATCATAAAAGTCCAGTGTTCCTGGAAGCATTTGTTGATTACCTGGGTTTATTTAAAGGCAGATGGCTTATGACTGCAGAGCAAGAAGGCCATGCTCAGTGCTTGAACCGAAGGCTTTAAGCATGTCAACTTCCCAACTAGCCATCCAACATAAAATGAATTTGCCTAGTGGGAAGAAGACTGTCTGGATCATGTCATAGCTAGCTTCTAGGTGCACGATTTTATGAATATGTCTATTCAGCCCTATTTGAGACATTTTTTTCCAGTTTAGCTTGATAGAAAAATACCATTTAGAGCTGATAGCTAAAAATATGCCAATCTATTTTCAGGTGTAATAATTTTTTATTATTTTTATTTTTATTTATTTATTTTCTATGTGTATGAATGTACTGTCTGCATGTAGGTTTGTGCACCCGTGCCGTGCAATGCCGCGGAGGTCAGAAGAGGGCGTCAGATTCCCCTGGAACTGGAGTACTCCTGGAATTGGAGTTACAGATGGTTCTCAGCTGCCATGTGGGTGCTGGGGATTGAACCCGGGTCCTCTGCAAGAGCAGTCAGCACTCTTAACCGCTAGGCCATCTCTCCAGGCCCCATGTGTAAAAATTTTTTTAATTCTTCAAAATAACAATACGATGATATAGGAAATCTTTTAGAGCAAATATGTGTAAAAGCCTTTGGCATGAATTTGACAATAATTTATTATCCTAATTAAAAATGGTTTACTTTACTATGCCTTATCTCCCCCTGGATAAACAATCTTTTGAGAGTTTGCATTTCTCTGGAAAAGTTTTTAATTGTCCTTTTTTTCCTCTCCCAACAATCTCTCTCCCACACAAAGCCCCTCCAAGAGAGCTCACAGAGGAAGAAAAACAGCAGACCCTGCACTCCGAAGAATTCCTCATCTTCTTTGACCGAACAATACGGGTAATTGAAAGAGCACTGGCTGAAGACGCTGACATCTTTTTTGACTACAGTGGTCGGGAGTTGGAGGAGAAAGACGGGTTAGTTGCATATGTGCACTTTAAAAATATAATGTGATAAGTTACTACTCCCTGTAATGTCTTAGTGTTGTTTTTAATTTTATCTATTATTTTTATTTTATGTGTGTGAATGCATTGCCTGCATGTATGTAAGTACGCCTGTGCTGTACAAAGCACACAGAGATCAGAAGAGGACATCAGATCCCATGTACCTGGAGTTATGGGCAGTTATTAGCCACAGGATGGGTACTGGGAATTGAACCCAGGTCCTCTGCAAGAGCAGCCTGTGCTCTTAGCCACTGAGCCGTCTCTCTAGCCCCTTAGTGTTGTTTTTAGAACATAGGGTCTCTCTGCATTGCCCAAGCTTGTCTTGAACTAGGCCCACGCCATCTTTCACTCTCAGCCTCTGCAGTGCTGGCAAATACAGATGGCGACCAGCACATCAGCTTCATTCACTGTTTCTCAGGACATTCATGTTCGAACTAGGAAACTCCAAATCTAACAAATAAGAGGAAGGCAAAATTCCAGAATTGATCTTGCCAAATAGCTTTGACTATGGGCTTTGGTTGTCACTTCTGGCTTAGAGTTTCCCTGTAATTACCATGTGCCTCTATGAAATGCTTTTGAACTTGCTATGTGGAGCCCAGGCCAGGTGCTAGAGACTGACAGAGTCACGAACACTGTCCTTTGAGAAAACATTCTTCTGTGCAGCCACAGGAGATTTGTATTCTATCCACTAGACTGCTTCTTGTTGTCTAAGCAAACTGAAACCTGCACAGCAAACACATCCTGGGGGATAATAACTGAGGTAGGAACAACAAACTAGGACATGTCTCTTTAGATCCTATAAGCTTAATCATAAGATATGTATATTTTAAAGAACATATATGGCAAAGGGCTATATTTACAAATAAAACAAACAAAAACTAGCCAGTAAGAAAAGGGCCCCACTTGATTTTTCTTTGACTATGGTGTATGTGTTGTAATGGGCTGTGGCTGTCAAACACCCTCATAGGATAACAGGAGGCACTGTGTAAGACTCCTAAGTTATACACATAGCTAGACTTTAAAAAAATTTTTATTACTTTTAATTTTATGTATATGAGTATATTGCTTGCATATATGTAAGTGCACTCATGTCATGCAGTGCCTGCAGAGATCAGAAGAGAGTGTCAGAGCCAAGCCAGGTCCTCTCTCAGAGCCATGTTTTCAGCCCCCAAACTGGATTTTTAGCTATAGATTTCTTTTCTCCAAGAACAATATGTGAAGAAAAGAGTGCCTTTTCATCAGATGTGATTTTTTAATTATTCCTAAACCTCAAATGCATTCTTTTTTTAATGTTTCTTTATTTTATTTTATTTTACTTATTTATTTATGTGTATGAATGTTCTGTCTGCATGTAGGTTTGTGCACCCATGTCGTGCAATGCCGGGGAGGTCAGAAGAGGGTGTTGGATTCCCCTGGAACTGGAGTTCTCCTGGAATTAGAGTTACAGATGGTTTTCAGCTGTGGGTGCTGGGGATTGAACCCGGGTCCTCTGCAAGAGCAGTGTAGTGCTCTCAACCGCTAGGCCATCTCTCCAGCCCTCAAATGCATTCTTAAAGGACAATGTGATGTCATCATTGAGGATACTGAAAGGATGTAACAGAAGTTGAGAAAATAAGTTCAAAAGAAGTTTTGAGGGTGGAAAGATGGCTCAGCAGTTAAAAGCACCAACTGCTGATGTAGAGGACCTGGGTTTGATTACCAACATGCACATAGTGGCTAGCAACTGTCCATAACTCCAACTTGAAAGGAGATCCAATGTCCACTCTGACCTCCACTGACATTACATGACATGGGTGCACTTACATACTTGCAGACAATACAGTCATACACATGAAATAAAAATAAGTAAAATATTTTTAAAGGGAGTTTTGAAAATATTCTCTACATTTGGCACAATTAAACTACACTGGAGAGAAGAACAATGCTCTGAATATATGTACTCTGCAATGTTTGTTTTCTTTTCCTGGCAGGACTCAATTACATGTACCTCTTGCCCAAGTTTGTAATGGTAGATCTGACAAAGAATTAGTAAAGGAAAAAGAAGGTCAGGGGAGGAGAAGGAATTCATATTAGGTCAGCTGAGCAGAACTCAGAGAAGAACTGAAGCTAAGTTATTCAACCTGAATAAGCACCTTAGAGGATGAATGATGCTGGGGGTAACCCAGTGGAATAAAAGGAAGAGAGGAAAGTGAATGCAGAATTCCTGAACTGGGGCCATTTAGGTAGCTTTGCAGATGCAGTAGCTACTGGCACAGATCAGGCATTACTCAACTTAAGCACACAGTCCCTTGGAGCAATTGTATGACCAAAGCAGAGTTCTTCGAAGGCAGTGCTAAGACCAGTCGAACATTCACCAAGTAAACACTGACCAAAGTATAATCAGTCCTTCTAGACCAAATGTTCTTTCAGTCCATGGCAGACATAATAAACGTCTAGAACACTCTCATGAATTCCTGACTCTCCACCATACTCTTCTAATAGCAGAAAGCATCACCTACTCGAGGAGGCAACTAGGAAGACCAATCGCAATTTACAGATCAACAGAAATATGTAGATCATTTCAGGTCTAGTGGCACATGAGGGAAAAATGATACCAAAGAAGTTCCTTTATTGCCTGTGTTCCTTTGCTAGCAGGGAGATTTTTCAGTTTTTTTTTTTGTTTGTTTGTTTTGTTTACTATTATTGTGTATGAACGTGGGTGTTCACATCGAAGTCAGAGGACAACATTTGGGAATTAGTTCTCTCCTACTGTAGGATTTGGAAGTTGCACTGAGGTCATCAGATCTGTGCCACAAGCAATTTTATCTGCCGAGCCATCTTGTCAGCTCAGGGAAAATTTTAATAATTCTACTTGAGGCTAGAATAATTAGAGGGAAGAAAATGCTTCAAAACTTACCAAGATGAGAACCTGAAACAAACAAGACATTTCATTCCAGACTCAGAACAAACAGGTGGAAAGCTCTTCTGGGCCCAGACAAGGAGCATTCCGTGAAGAGCTGCTTTGGTTCATCCCCCATAATCACGTGTTGCTGTCTAAATTGGTGCCCTGGCTTCAGAGAGTATTATGTGCTATGCTTTGGCCACTTCTGTTCCACTGTGAACGTCAAGAAGACAAAGCTCTATTATGAACCCTCTTGTTTATCTTTGCTGTTTAAACCTTCCTAGGGATGTGCAGGCTGGAGCCAATCTTTCTTTCAATCGTCAGTTCTATGATGAGCATTGGTCCAAGCATCGAGTGGTCACTTGTATGGACTGGTCTCTCCAGGTAAGAATTAGTACTAATGGGACAAACTTGAATTTTCTTAAAAAATAAGAGATTTGTTCCTCTATTTTGGATATTTACTCTCCTTTCTCTTTATGCTCATTGGTTTTCTTTCAGATTTTTCTGGTTTCAGTTTTAATATTGAATAATTAGTATGTTCTCACTTACAAAAAGTCAGATCATTCTATCTACAAAACTTTTCTAACAAAAGTCACCATTGGTTTCCTACTGATCACATCCTATGGATATTTTCTAAGCCTTCATGTAGTCTCATTTCTTTTTCTACCAGTTTATCTTCTCTGTACTTTTAGAAATAACTTCCTTCTTTGGAGTTCTCTCTACTCTACTCTCTTAGAGTTCTCTGACCTCTCTAAGTAATCAATCTCTACCCTTCTTCTTGACATACTCACAGGGGTATATTTCTTCTAAGACCATAGTAAAGACAACCTGTTTTTGTGTCCTACCCCAATGTCCTCCTGAATTCTTTTTATATCAGACATATCCATGCAGATGTCTCAGCGAATTAAAAAGTAATCATTAGCTAACTTTTACCATATATCCCCAATCTTCTTTTACATACCACATTATTTGTACATTAAAGGCATCAACTATAACGAAGAGCCTAATGCAGAATTATCATCATCAGTGTTACCAGCATCTTCTTCCTCTTCCTCCTGACCCAGTCTATTAGCAAGACAGTCCGTTTTTCTAAAATATCCATTATCTTACACCTGCTGTGTTTAAAAATTGTATTCTACCTCTATGTTTATACACTTAAGAGTTTTCCCTCTTATACATATAACCAATCTTACCAAAATGCAAATCTAACCATGTTATTCCTTTCCTAAAAAAAAAATAAAAATAAAAAATAAAAAATAAAAAAGCTCAAGCTTGAAGGGTGGCATTTGAAGTATAAATCAGGTAACCAAAAGTTGACTTGATGAGTGAGCACCCTAACTAGTTGCTGAGAAGTTACAGAACATGCATACATTAAAGCACACAGCTTAGTTGAGGAAAGTCAGAATTTGAGTGAAGGTGATCTGAACTCTGTGCTCATGACTTAATCTGTTGTTATTATACAGCTTACATTCCCGTGTCAACTGTCTTCAAGGCTTTATTTTATTCCACCCTCAAAGAATCCTATGAGGCAGTCACTATCAATATTGTCATGTTATAGCTGAAGAAAATGAAGCTCAGGAGACCAACGCTAAGTAACTTGCTAACCATTAGTCTGCTAGGATGTAGTATAGCTGATCTCAAGCCTTGTGGCATTCTCTGTGTGTATTTTAACCACTTCTTCCCACAAAGTGCTCTTCCTGAACCCGAGACCAGGAGCGTTGGTGGGTGCTGAAAGGTGTAGATAGGGCAGTAGCAAGTGCTCAGAGTTCAGTGGAAGCTGGGATCACTCTTTGGTCAAACAAGGCTTCTTATAAGACTGGGGTTTAGGCCAATGGGGGGAGAAGATGATCCAAGCAAAGAAGTAAAAAGGGATATTGGGAAAAGTCTCATTTAATCCTGTTGAGAAACTGAAGGGAAGTATAATGTCAAAAACCCAAGTGCCGGCAGCCACCAAGTGTGGTGGGGGTGGAGTTCTCTTCCCCTTGAATCCTCTTTGACATCCAAACAACAGAGCATGATTGTACAAGGTCTAAGACAGCAGGGTTTGCCCAGTCTCTCTGCAGTATGTGGGTGGTCTGTGAGCACACCCTGACGTATGCAGAGAAATCAGATCCAAGCCTGAGGAAACACTTAACTCGGTGTGTTCACTTATTCATGGTCTGGAAATCACACAGGAACTTTATCTGACACACTCCTCAAGCAAGGCAGGGTAGTGGTTCCCAAGTCAGCTGCTAATGCTCCCCAGAGAGACTGCTGGGCTAGCACCGGTGGGGCGGTAGGGCTGCTCCCGCCTTATTGAACCGTATGCTTATATTCAAGTGTTCGTGAGTTTGTTTCCTATGTGCTTTCAAAGAACCAGCTTTCCATGCTTCTGACATAGAGGGAATTTCTGAATTGATGAAGCCACAACACAGTGATACTAAGAAGAGCTCAGGGTATGAGTAACAGTGGGTGTGCCCAAGGGACTCTCCTGTATGAAACAGAATGGAGAAAAAGAAAGAACTGTAAGATTTCTGGGTGATTTTGCTTTTAGTCTCCCAGATTAAAGAATAGTTTTTAACTTTGCAATATTTACAAAATACCATGTCAACATTAGCTTGGGCTTGTGGCACTCTGTCAACTCGGCCATGCATATCAACAGTGTTTAGCACAAGAACAGAGTCCACATCCGAAGTGACAGATTGTCCAGATGTGTGTAAAAACAGACTCATGATCTTGCTTCCACCTCCCATCTTCTCTCCTATGAAGATGATGTTCTCCGTCATCTACAACTATCTTTGATAGTTCATTGAGTTACTAATGTAGTCAGAAAAAGATTCTTACTGGCACTAATTCAAAGTCATTAACACCTGGATTTGACAAGCACTTCACACCATATTCTACTTCTTGCTTATAGTAAAAAACAGATTCCTTTCTGGTCTTCCTGCTTTATGTCTCTGCACATTAGAGTTTTTATAGGTACTTTTATCATTTTTGCAAAGATCACATGTGCTTTCTGTGTAGTTAGAAGTTAGGCAAGTTCCCCAACTTCTCTTGACCTAAGCTTCTTCATTCATGAAACACAGACAATGAAGATACCAAGATTTCATGCTTAATGTGGGTGTTAAATGAACCAATATACCTAGTGGACTGAGCATTTTAAGTGTCTGGTCCATAGGAATTACTCAATAAATGTGACACGGTAGTTACTGTAGTAGTAGCAGTGGTTTTAATAGTTGAGGAGTATCACCCCTACTCCCTGCTGCCAGGAATAAATGTGAAACTGGTTGACCTGGACTCAGGACTTTGGTGATGCAGCTCTCAGCATTTCTAACCATTTCTTCTTTGTCACCTCTTCACATAGGCTATAAACTATTGCTCTCTGAATATCTTCTCTACTCTATTAATAACTAGTAATAATAATTTTTGGAAACTTTATCTCTGGCTAGATTAAAGAAAAAGGGGGACTTATTGGTGAGCTACTAAGGTAACTGAGGATCCACAGAAGAGATGAAGAACTGCAAATGAGGAGCTAGAAATATGAGCAGCTTGAGAAGCTTCACCAATAAAACCCTGCCGTTAAGCAATCATTCGCCAGTCCACAGGTTCTGGGTCTCATTTCAAAATGATCATCTAGGCTAGAGAATATCATTAAATTGCCTTGGCCAAGTATCACCCCTGAAATGAGTCCATCCCTGGGACACTTGATGCCTATGTATGGTGGGGTGCATCCCAACAGGTGATCTATGAGCCAGGCAGATCCAAGATTGTACATGGAGCTGCCTCCCTCTTCTCTCCTTGTTAGTTCACTTAGGAACCAAGGCTCAAGACTCATTTCTTCTCAAGAGTCCCTTCCAGCTCTTTCCCTGAAATGCTCACCTCCAATGCAAGTGGCTGCTTTCCACCCCCACCTTCACCACACCCCCGTGCTTCTAAGAACCTTGCTGTAAAAGGCTCTGTAGAACCTCCTTCCTACCACATGCCGTTCTGCTTTGGTGTTTGGGCTGTACTGTTCCTAAATGTATCTTGCTTCCCACCAGCTAAGGGTGAGATCCTATAGAGCAAAGCATGCTGTCATGGATGTTCTTGTCCCACATTGTACATGGGGCTGTATTTTAATTATGTCCAGGCAGCACTGGACATCTGCGTTTCTCACTTCCTCATTCATTAGCAGTATGACTTGGAACAAATCACTTACCTGATGACACTTGTCTTCTTTGTCTAGAGAAATAAGTAAATCTTTGCCTTCTCTAGAGAGTCATAATCAACAAATGAGTTAAGACATCACCCAGCTCAGTGTCTAGAACATAACGGGTACTTAAAGCGCACTGTTGGTTTTTTTTTTTTTTTCCCTCACTAGGAAATATTAGATTCTGTTTCTCCTTAAGGTCAACTTGATCTTGGGAACAAAGATAGTAATTTTTAAATATGAGTTCTCTAAGCCAAATATTGGGTAATATAGTCCTTATGAGTAAATGACCACAAATTTCACAATTATTCAAAAGCACGATTTTAAACATTTCAGTTTAAATAATTGCTTGGAGATTTGATAATAAGAAAATGTGACTAGTCATGCTCAAACAAAAAGTAGTAAAAGAAGACACAGGAGAGGACACTTGGAAATCATAAAAGCTCCTATGAGATAAAGATGTTCCTCTATGCCTTGTAATTCCACTTACAGAAATTATGCCAAAGGCAGTTTCTAGTGTTTGACTAAGGCAGTGACTGTTTTCTAAAGGAACTTAAAAGCCAAATAAGTTAAAAATATTTTTAAATGGAAAAAAAAAAAAAAGAAAACCTGCAAGTGGGTGCCAGCGATGAGACCCAGATGTGGAGCTGTGGGATGTTATTCCAGACACATCTGGCCGCCCCTGGCCCCTGTGGTAGTGCTGTTGCTGTTTGCAGACTTCTCTTGTCACATGTGACATAGTTAAACTTCAGATGGACAGTCTGGAGACTTCTGTGTTTATCTGGATGTTAGTTTCATTGAATGGGCGCTGAATCAAAGGCCTTGCTTAATAGGCTTTGATTCATCTGCTGAGAAGCATTTTCTAATAAAGAATGATGACTTCCCTCGGTGGCCACATCCATGTGTGTTGTTGCACCTATACCTCGTCTGTAGCAACCAGCGAGCTGTAACTTTCTGCAGCTGAAATAATGAACAAAGCTACATAGATGAGTTAGATTTAATCATGTTTCATGGAGGGGGGCAATCTTCACATTTATATGAGTAATATTCAGTTTTAATATATATATATATATATATTATAGCATATATATGCTATAATATATATATTATAATATTTAAATAGAGATAGTATAATTATATATATATATAAATAATATTATATGAATATATAAGAGAAGGAAGAGCAAAGAAGGACAGGCAGGAATATAGGAGAAGAGAAATAACTACGATGAGCGCAGTAGAGATCGCTGGGGAGTGGAAGAAGGTCGAGTAGGATGCAAATGAAAACGAGAGATATAGAAAAGGAAAAGAAGAAATAGAAACCGGCACACAATATTCTCTAGAAATAGTCACACCTAAACACATTGATAGCATCCACAACAATCTTTAACAGAGCAGCTCACGAGAAGCCTAGGTAAGAATGGCATTTGTGTGAAATGTGTTCTAACTCAGATATCTCCTACAACACTCACTCTGTTTATTTAATATACTCAGGACAGAAGGTATTTGCAATACCACCATCCCTGCAAAGGCTTCCTCATTATAACATGGATTATGTTTCTTACATTTTAAGCCTTCATTATTGGTATTCTTTGGTGACAAAGGTATCAAAATGTATGCTGATCATAGAGTTGTTGAAATAGAAGAGAATTACTAAAATAAAATCTAAAATATTTAACAGATTTGGACTTAATATATAATATACTGGAGTGTATCAAATTATGGATTTAGATGTGAAAAAATAAAATAAAGCTAGTCCCTATTTTCAAAGAATTTATAATTTAGTGAGAGACACAGTGGGGGAAAGTATGTTCTTCTTATACCAGAGCTTCTTTAATGGGGGCCTTAAAATACTAAGGGTGCTACAAGGACAGACAGAGGTAGGTGGTTAGGACTGTCTGGAAGACTCTGTGCCTACAATTAGTCTCACAGGATAGATTCATGATATAAATAGCACAGAAGGGCATTCCAGAAACTGTAAGATCAGATTCATAGGTACAGAGGCAGTACCTCATGGTTAGCTGGTCAGATTAGGTAACAGGGTATTCAGGGGTGGGAAGAAAAGGTTGTAAGACATTAAACAGGAACAAGAGAGAAAGATAGACTTGGATTTTCTCTTGACAGCAATAATGAACTTTTAATTTTTAAACTGAGTGTGACTTACCAAAAGTATACTTCATAATTTCATCCTGACAAAGTTTGGAGTAAGGAGGAGGTGAGTGTAGGTGTGGAGAGGCTAGCCACAGGAAGTTACTTAGGAAGCTGATGCCTAGACAAGAAGTTAATTTAGGTGTCTCTGTTCTTAAGAAAGGAAAGAAAATGTAGATTCAAAATGTATGGAGAATTTAGTGAGCAAGAATGATAAAAAGGAGTAAAATGAAGATAGGACATCTGGCCTGACCAGCTAGGTAGATGCTTGAGCAAGGCAGTCAGGGAACACTGGGGCGGTAGTAGGCTTTGTGGGACAGTACCTCCTGGAACTGACACATCTAGACATTCCTGAGTAAACCCCAGGGGGCAGTCAAATGTTAATATCTATGACTCTGAGAGATAACAAACTTAGAGAGAGACTTGAACATTATTAAGACATTAAGCTTTAAAAAGCCATTGAGATTGATACACCTGGGAAGACTGTAGAAACAAAAGCAAAAATAGGAGGCCGGAGAACACCTTGACTTGGAATGTGTGGAGCAAAGGGGACACCTGCAAGGATTTTAAAAAGTATTAAAGAACATTATGACAGAAGGTTGTCATGGAAACCAACACAGAAGAAAAGAGAGAATAGCCCAAAGTGATAGATGCTATAGGATTCAAACGTGCTTCTAGTCTGATGACCAGGCAAGATCTGGAGAAACAGCAGAATGCAGCAATTTGATATTAAATGGGCCACAATTCAAGAAGAAAGGTCCACTTGACATGCGTGATACAACATGAGTGGGTAGGAATGAGAAAATTTTAGTGTTCTCATAATGTGTTCTTGTGATCCCTTCCATTTAGTACCCTGAGCTGATGGTTGCTTCTTACAACAACAATGAAGATGCTCCCCATGAACCAGATGGAGTAGCCTTGGTTTGGAACATGAAGTTCAAGAAAACCACACCAGAATATGTCTTCCACTGTCAGGTAGGAGTCAGCAGAGTAAAAATACCTCACAGCCCCTACGAGACCAAATATAGTTCATGCTGCATTGCATCTGTCTTAGGTCGGGAGGAAGAACTGAGTTTAAAAATGGAATTGTTGACAATTTTGGAAAATTCCCCCACAGTAACCTAATGTTTTGGGAAAGTGGCAGCCCTCTCAAATGGTTAGAAAGCCTGGTCGGGGACTGTGTGTCATTTTCTTTCTATTTAAAACAGCCCCCATGAGGGTGAGTTTATGAAGACCTCGCACTTATGAAGAACTTGTGGCATACCACTTCCTCTGCTTAGTGGCAACATATGCTTGCCCACCCACGTGGATGTCCTCAGAGCACTACCATTTCAAGTCCTTCCTGTCTCTAAAACACACGTCAATGGATTTTGCCAATTCTAAGTTTATAGATGCCATACTGTTTTACAGATAGTACTGCTTTCAGACGTGGGTTTGAGAAATGTAGGTGCCGTTTCTACCTTGCAAGTTCAGACTCTGTCACATAGTTTGGGGTGTTTTATCGCTTGTTTCTGATGACAAGTATCTTCTCTTCCACTTGACACACAAGGACTGAAGTTAGGCTTCACTTGCAAACACTGCTTTGCTCTGTTGCCATGGCCGTTTAAATGACAGGCCTTAGCAATGGCCATGCGTCAACCCCTTTATTAATGCTCCGGTCCTGTGATTATGCACAGGAAAATGGAAGTAAACATTCTGCCTCAAAGTCCCAACTTCTCCAATGTTACAATTCAGAGGTTCTGGTGGTTCTCTGAACACACACATCTGAAGAGGAAAGGAGGGAAACCTGGTCATCTTAAGAAGCTTTGTGCCACTTTATAGCTAAGAGCTGAGTATCTTTTTGAACTAAAATATGTTTATACTTTAGAACATTATCAGATACAATTTGGGAACAGGAGCTGCTGGAATAGAAGTCCCAGCTTCCACATGATTGAGTAACCTCTAACTCAGGCCATGTTTTTCTAATTTACTATCTCAAAAAAACAACTTAACAAGAAGTCTAGGTCTACATAGTAAATAACCTTTATTTTCTAAACCTTTGAAATAAGAAGAGTTTTTTTCTATTCATTTTTTTTAGATTATCAAGTTTGTCAGTCTGATAGGCTCCTTTTGTAAACATAGAAGCATAAATTCTAATTTTGTTCAGTTTTAAGAGGTTTGCTGAATTGCCAGGAAAATGCTATAAGGATTATCGCATAAGGAGAAGCACATTTTTAAAAAAACTGGGACTTTTAAACTATTTTAATATTGCAGAAAGCACATCTTTACTTCAAAACATCCAAGAATTATCCATGTCATTTTAGTCAACATATATGATATTTATCATATTTAAATTTTTAAAGTTCTATTAACTGACTATTGATGGCCTGTGGCAATAACATAATATGCTTATATAGTTAGTATTTAGAGCATGACACAGTAAACAGGCCAATAGGATCATGGTAACATTGGACAAAGAAGCAAATTCCAAAGGCTTTTGAAATTATCAGAATTTTTTTAATTCCTTAATTCATCGTGTCACGATAGCTAGTAACCAAAGAGGGAGTCCTTTCTTCCCTTTGATGGTGGCTTTGGGCTCATTCACTAAAAATTTAAAGAACATTGAGCTTTAGTTTTCATTTCTCACTTAAATGAGTCAATATATGTGTTTTAAAGAAAATACAGTTTTAATTTTTTTATAATGTCTACAGTTATAATTTTTTTATGTGTATGAGTGTACTGTCTGCATGTAGGTAGGTGCACCTGTGTTGTGCAATGCTGCTGAGGTCAGATTCCCTTGGAACTGGAGTTAAAGACAGTTATTAGCCACCATGTGGTACTAGGAATCGAACCCAGGTCCTCTACAAAAGCAGTCAGTGCTCTTAACTGCTGAGCCCCCAGTTATAATTTTTTAAGTAGCCAGAAATACACTGAAAAAACTAACAACATAGTCACAGATGTGATACCAAAAGATGCTGAGTAAAATCTCTGCAATTTCCAAATTGCTTCTGATATCTTTAATTCATCAAGTGAACAGAAGCAGATGGGGATTCCAAACTCTACCAGTGATGTATCTGGGAAAACTGATAATGCTTTTTAAACCTTCAGTTTGACCTGTAAAAAAGACCATGAAGGCTTTGAGACTTGAGGTGTCAAAGCAAAGCTTTTCAATTTAGCTATACATGCATCTAAAGATATTTAGTAGTAGAACTATGCTTTCAAATATAAAATAGGTAGTTCCTATAAGGGATCCATAATATTCATGAGGGACACATTTAGAAAATCACAAAATCTAAATTGCAGAATACACTCTACTAACTAGTTTCTGCCATTGAATTGCTGGCCTTTAAGTGATCTAACTATAAGAACTGGAGGAGGCAGAATGCAGGACAGGCTTTCTGGAAGGTGAAGGGAATGAGCTCTGACCCCTGGAAGGAAGGAAGGAAGGAAGGAAGGAAGGAAGGAAGGAAGGAAGGAAGGAAGGAGGGAGGGAGGGAGGGAGGAGGAAGGAAGAAGAAGGAAGAAAAAGGATGGAGGGAGTAAGGGAGGGAGAAGGGGAGAGAGGGAAAGCCAAGGGAGGGGAGCGAGGAATGCAGGAGGTCATCCGTGCGACAGCCGCTGGTGCCTACGGATCGGCCAACCTAACTGATAGGCGTGGCGCGTAACGCGCCAGCGGGGGCGCTCTTTTCGGAAATCTGAACTGGCTGAGTTGCAGTAATAAAAGGGTGGCGGTGCGGGTGGCGACTCGGGTAACGTTCATGGGGCATACCGGGGGCATGGCGCGGAAGAAGAGAAACAAAAAACAGAGCTAGGGGCAGGCGCTAGGAGAGAGAGGCATAGCGGAGGATGGGGGAGGAACGTGGGTCGATGATAAGGGAGTGTGGAATCCGGTATATACCGGGCGCCCTGTTCTTTTGTTTTTTTGTTCTTTTAATGGTGAGATCGTGGATGGTGTAACAATCCGCGGGGGTTTTTGTGTGCAGTCTGTCTGAAAGATTCCTCGGTTCAGCTGTTTCTTAAGAGGTAGACGATGTGTTGTGTGTGTTGTGTTTTTTGTTTTTTTCTGGCGGTTTGTTGCTTGGAGGGGGAGGGGCACTAGGTAAAAAATGATTAATCAACCTTCTAATGATTTTTTGTTTTGATTTTGTTATTTGTGTGATACTTATTTATTTATTTTATATCTAATATTATATATAATCAGATGATTTCATGAAGTGTTATGAAATCCTTACACAGATATACTAGAGATGATATAATTAATATCCTTCTTTTACATTTATGTATACCTTCTTTTGATAATTTGTTTGTTGATATTTCCTTATTCTCAATAAAAAAATCCCAATAGATTTCTTTATATCTTCTATTGGGTGGGCAGGCCAGTGGTCGGTTTTTTCTTGTGGTAAAAGATTTGTACTGTCTTTATTGTGGAATTGTGCAATTTCTATAGACTTGTCCTAGTAATTTAGATAGCAGCTATGTGGTAGGGCTAAGTTGGTTCATTTTTACTTCAGGCCAAAGTTAGGACTTCCCAAGCTGCCAATAGAATTAGTTCTTTACATGAAGGATGCTTGTACTCATGGAATATCTAACTAGCTTAAAATGAAAAAAAAAAAAACTGAGAGAAAGATGCAGGACAGATGGCAGAATGCATGATCTGGGATGGGGTGGGGTGTGGGGGAAGAAAGGGACAAAATGCCTGAACTGAATGTGAAAATGATGTATGAAATGCACAAAGCATCAATAAAAAAAATGTTAAAAAAAAAAAAAAGAATTAGTTCTTTTGTGGGAAACACCCACTTTTGCTCCTAAGATCTTCAACAAATTGAATGAAGCTTTTTCATTACCCTAATTCATCTTCTCTCTGTCTCTCTTCTTTCTCTCTTTTTCTCCCCTCTCTTCTCTCCCTCCCTCTCTCTCTGACACAAACACACACACACACACACACACACACACACACACATATTGACCATATCTTCTTTACTTTCTTTGTCATAAACTCTCAATGAGTGTAGATGAGAAACTGGCTCAGAGGAATCATAAAACAAGACATGTACCCATGAATGGCAGCACAGCTAGACTTGAAGTCAGTTGATTTTTTTTTTTTGAGACAGGGTCTCCCTGTACCCCCTGCTCACCTGGAACTCACTATGTAGACCAGGCTGCCCTTGAACTCACAGAGATCTGCCTGCCTCTGCCTCCCAAGTGCTAGGATTAAAGGCATCTGCCACCATGCCTGGCTTAAAGGCAGTTCTTAGCTGCCATATGGATGCTGGGAATCGAACCAGGGTCCTCTGCAAGAGCACTCGGTGCTCTTAATTGCTGAGCCATCTCTCCAGCCCCAAAGTCAGTTGATTCTTATTCCAAAGACCATATCCTATGTCACTCTACATCAACAAGGGATGCAGCCATGTAAGAGCATGTGTGGCCTTGTGACATGGAGGGAGGAGGCCAAAAAGAGAAGAATTGGAAGAACTGGGTTTCCACCCTTACTGATCATTAGAGTCATCTGGATAATAAAACTCGAAACAAACAAACAAAAAAAAAGAATGACTGATATCTGGGTTCTGTCCTCCAAGCTGATTTAATTTGTCTAGGGAAGAGATGGGCAACAAGGGAACTGTTGCAAAGTTTATGCAGTCATTAAAGGTTTCTTTCTGGCAGTCCAACATTCATAGAACATTGGGTAGATGTGGCTACCTCCACCATTTTATAAGCCTACAGGGAAATTCAGAGAGCCCACGGAATTCAAATTAGTGTGAGAAGCCAGGCTTTGTGATAACACCCCTGCAATCCTAACACGTGGGGACTGGGGTAGGAAGATTAGGAACTCAGGGCCAGCTTTGACTGTACATTGAGTTACAAGGTAGCCAGGGCTAAGAAGTAAAAACAAAAATATGAGAAAATGAATACCCTGGCTCGTGACATATGATTTCTCTCCTATACCATTTCTGGTCTTTAAAAATCTTATTTTTAAAAACTGGTACTTTCTGGACACTAGTTCTTCAAAACCAGATCAGCTGAATCCACTCTTTCTATGGCATTCCCATAATGTGAAAATTAGATGGTTTGCTTAGTCAGAAAGAGGACTAGAGACTAGAAGAAGGAAGGGCATGTCCTATGACTATACTTTCATACTTTTAGCTAATCATTTCTTCTGTATCTCTACTGGTTCTCCATATTTTTCTAACTTATAATGGCCAACAATTCCCAGTGGCTCATAAAAGCATTGTTTCAGGCACTCAAAAGCAAACACACAAGAAACAAATATCAACTCAAGTTTCCTTCGGCAAAGTTTGACAAGATTTTAGTTTAATCATAAAAAAAGATTTCATATGAAGGTTCATTTTCTCTGTTATGAGTAGGAAGGCCAAATACCTTCTCCTTCCATGGGCAGCTTTATGTGTTTACTAAACTAAATTTTTCATGTGGGCACTAAGCCTGCATTTGCTATTTTCATTTCAATAAAAGCTGTCTATACTTGGAAAATATCAGTGCACTCTGCATAGAAATCAGTCCCTCGGCCCCATCCCAGCCTGGCAGTGCTCCTGCAGCCTTCTGTAGTGGCTTCACACACTGTCATTAGATTATATGTCTGACCACCCTGCATTGCTTACCCTGGTGTCCTGGTGTGGTCTTTCTCTTTTAAATGAAATGAATAGAATCAGAAATATATATATCTTAGAATTATCTGCATTGAAGTAAATGCTTTATTTAGTGGCTTAGTGTGGTCAGAGGTTTTTTTTTTTTTCATTTTTATTTTATTTCTATTTTTCCTGATTTGGCTTCTTTGTTCATGGCATCCTCTTTTCGAGGATGATCTGGCAGTCACCTTCACTGTTTCAGAGAGCTGGTGCAATGGGAAGCAGGGTAGTGTCAGCTGACCATACTGCTGCCAGTGTTTGAAACTATCAGTTGTACTTTTTTCCTATGTGTGGCTTCACTTCTCATTAAGATTCTAAAAATAATTACAGATGAAATCGCAACTGGAGGCCTCAGCTGCCCAGCGTTTGTTTTCTGCCTGAGGCTCCCACTAACCTAGAAGAGAATTCTGCCTGTAAGGAATGATGGTAACCCAGAAGGGAACATGGGCTTGTGGTTAAGAAAGGGACAGAAAGTTGATCTTCCAGCTCCATTCCTGGCTGACCATACTGCTGGGTGACCCTCAGAGAGTAGGGAAGGCTGTGCTGTGCTCCCTGATCCCATAAAGACAGGCCTTCTTCAGTCTCTGGTGGACATGTGATGTTTATTTCAATAAAGTTGATCTCCCACCAATTTTTGTCTCCTCCAACCGGGATTGTGGTTCATAGTCCAAATCCGTATAGCAACTTTATGTATAAAGTTGTTGGACACAAAGATCTAAATTAATTGTTAATTTTCTAAAATATGATTTTAAAATTGTAGTCTTTAATATAGAAGGATTAACTTTCTTATTGCTTCCCTGATAAAAAGGAAGAGGCTTTTAAAGCATCTTTAGGATGTGCTAAAAAGAGGTTGCTGAAGATTTAAAAAATAAAGGAATAAAAGAATATAAGATTCTTTCAAAGTATTCAGTTTGAGTCCTGTCATTCAAAATCAAAGCTCAGGACATGGGAAAGATGTCTCAGCTGGCTGCTCTTCCTGGAGACCTGGGTTCAGTTTCCAGCATATACGTGCTGTTTAATGACTATCCATAACTCCAGGTCTAGGAAATCTCACATCCTTTTCTGGCTTCCACATGCACTGCTCACACACGGTACACACATACATCCAGGCAAACACTCATATACCTAAAAAATAATTAAATAAATAAATAAATAAATAAATAAATAGCCAGGCATGGTACCGCACACCTTTAATCCTAGGACTTGGGAGACAGAGGCAGGCAGATCAAGGCCAGCATGGTCTACAGAGTGAGTTCCAGGACACCTGTGGCTATAGGGAGACCCTGTCTCAAAAAGACTAAATAAATAAATAAATAAATAAATAAATAAATAGTTTAGCACATGAAAGCTCGAACTCTGTCTTCTCTGCGCTGGGAGCAGCTCCCCTGCCTTGCCCCATCACCCCTGATAATGTGTGCTGCTCCGGTTCTTCTCTACCTGATCCCTGGTGAGGAGCGCCTCTCAGCTCCTGAGTCATCTGCCTTGCGCAGTGGTGTTGAGCCGACCAGAGACTAGCAGATGAGAGCTTCAGCAACTCGGCAGTCCCATGTCCTCTGATCTCACCCTGCCCTAGCTATAGCTTCCAAATCAGCACCATCAAGGGACATCAAACAGCAGCCAAGTTTATTGGGGCTGGGACTTCATAACTGGGGTGGCTGGGATTGGGAACTGTGTTTGCAAACTTCTTCATTGGTTATGGAAGAACCCTTATCTGAAACAACAGCTCTTCCATGCACTTCTGGGCTTTGTCCGCTGGATGCCATGGGGCGCTCTTCCCTGATGGTGGCCTTTCTTATCCTTTTCCTGTGCCATCCAAAGAAGTCTGGGGAAAGTGGTTGGCTCAGGGTTTGACAAAGAGAAGACAAATGAATACTGTATTAATAAGAAAAAAGTAAAAAATAATAAAAATAATAAAAATGAAAGGACGTAGTAGATGCTTCGTAATTGGAAAACAAACTCTATGCTCAAGAGCATGCAAACCAAAGTAAGATCCAGGCAGGGTGTTTTTGTTTTTTGTTTTGATTTGTTTATTTTATTAATTGATGTATTTTTTTCCGGTCTTTTCGAGACAGGGTCTCCCTGTAGTCCCGGCTGTCCTGGAACTCACTCTGTAGACCAGGCTGGCCTTGAACTCACAATGATCCGCCTGCCTCTGCCTCCCAAGTGCTAGGATTAAAGGCGTGCGCCACCATGCCCGGCTAATTGATGTATTTTTATGTGGGTGCTAAGAACCAAACCCAGATCCTTTACTAGAGCAGCCAGTGCACTTAACCAGTGAACCATCTTTCCAGCCTCATGCCAACAGTTTCAAATGTGATATCTGATGTACCTCAGAGTCAGAAAACAAGAGGAAACTTCAACAATTGTTCTATTGATTATGATGCACAGTTCAAAGAACAAAATTATAGATATATTAATAACAAAAAGGTAAAATAACACCTTACCAAAAAATATTAAAATGTCCTGGGTCAGACAAGAGGAATAGCAGCTGGGCATCCTTTTGGAAAAGGCCTAAGAGACTTTAAATGTCCATGCTGAAATGAAGCACAGACATTCAGAAACACTTCTTGTATGTCAGTTGAGGACAGCTGGTCTGATGACTGAGGCTCAAGCTGGATGCTGGCTCTTATTAAACAACAACAGCAAGAACTCCAATGAGCTGGAAGCAGAAAGATTATGCCAACTTTCATTCCTCATCTACCCACTGGAATCTTCTCCAAAGAGTAACACAAGGGGGAGGCATGGTGACACATGCCTTTAATCCCAGTACTCAGAAGGCAGAGCAGGTGGACCTCTGAATCCAAGCCCAGCCTGCAAAGTGAACTCCAGGCCAGCCAGAATCAGGTCTGCATTAATGAGACCTTGTCAAAAAAAAAAAAAGAGGAACACAAGAAATAGAGATACATTTAGAGAAATTAGAATTCTTGGATACAGGGAGATAGAATCCAAGGTGATTCCTCATATGAACCCATCAGCGGAGGGCGGGAAGGAAGGCTGTGTATACCTCTCTGAGTACCAGTGATTAGCTGGGCAGTGAGGGATTTAGTACAAAGCATCCAGCTTTGGGAAAACTGTGATAAATTGTATTCTTTGTCTCACCATACTGAAAATGATCAAGCTCAAGTTTTCTATTGTTAAGAAAACTGGGATGAGCCGGGCATGGTGGCACACACCTTTAATCCTAACACTTGGGAGGCAGAGGCAGGTGGATCTTTGTGAGTTCAAGGCCAGCCTGGTCTACAGAGTGAGTTCCAGGACAGCTGGGGCTATAGGGATACCCTGTCTGGAAAAGACCAAAAGAAAGAAAACTGGGATGGGGCTGGAGAGATGGCTCAGTGGTTAAGAGCACCAACTGCTCTTGCAGAGCACCCAGGTCAATTCCCAGCACCCACTTGGCAGCTAAGAACTGTCCTTAAGCTGGGCGTGGTGGCACACGCCTTTAATCCTAGCACTCAAGAGGCAGAGGCAGGTGGATCTCGGTGAGTTCCAGGCCAGCCTACTTTACAGAGTGAGTTCCAGGCCAGCTGGGGCTATAGGGAGACCCTGTCTCAAAGGAAGGAAGGAAGGAAGGAAGGAAGGAAGGAAGGAAGGAAGGAAGGAAGGAAGGAAGGAAGGAAGGAAGAAAGGAAGGAAGGAAAGAGGGAAAACTGGGGCTGAAGAGATGGCTCAGAGGTTAAGAGTACTGGCTGCTCTCACAGAGGACCTAAGATGGATCCCAGCACCCACATGGTGGCTAACAACTGTCCATAACTCCAGTTCCAGGGGATCCAATACCCTCTTCTAACCTCTATGGGCATTGTACAACATGGGTACACTTGCATACATACAGACAATACACTCATACACATAAAATAAAAATAATACATTTTGAAGGAAATTAAGGGCGCCCCATTAGTGCTCATATAGATGTAGATATCGAGTCCCAGAATTATCCGTGGCATTCATTCCCCTAAATGTGCCTCCCTCCTCTTCCTGTCTATGTGCTAGAGCCATTTGAATGGGATTTTTCTCCAGATGTTTAAACCAGAAATTGCCCCCAAGAATTGATGACAGTGAGAACAGATGACAGGAACAAGTTCTATGGCCATTTTCATTATCCTGTCCCTTCCCTAGCTTTTTACTGAAGTCAGAGAAATCTGGTTTTGGGGGGAAATGTGAGGGAGGCTGTTCCGTTGTTTGTTGTTTTGTTCTGTTTTAGCTTGGATTTTTGTTTATTTGTTCTTTACTTCACTATTCACACTGATGGCCTCAGGTTCAGGCTTCATAAAGGAACCACATAGCTCTCGTGGCTAAACAGAGTCTTGTGCAGACTGAGCTGACCATCTGCTAGCTCTCCTAGAGATGTGCATGAGTGAGTCCTCATGGTGAGGCCGACTTTGCAGATTGAGCATTCTTATCCTTATTCATATAGGAGGGGGCAGGTTTAAGAGAATATCACAAGGTATAGAAGGAAAGAGATGTCTCAGAAGGGCAGCATTCTCCCTCAGAGCCCCATGTGTATCAGGGAAACACCATTCTAAAAAGGGCTGGGGAGGGGCAGGGAACGGCTGTGAGGTTTCCCCAGGCCTTAGTATTGATCTGGGTTGAGCAATAACCACTGCCACCCTCAAGAGGGTTGCCTCTGCATGGCTGTCATATCCTTTTTTTTTAATTTTTTAAAAATTTTATTTATTTTTGTATGTGTATGAATGTACTGTCTGCGTGAAGGTCTGTGCACCCGTGTCATGCAATGCCGCGGAGGTCAGAAGAGGGTGTCAGATTCCCCTGGAACTGGAGTTAAAGACGGTTCTCAGCCACCATGTGGGTGCTGGGGATCAAACCCAGCAAGAGCAGTCAGAGCTGTTAACCGCTAGGCCATCTCTCCAGCCCCTGTCATATCCTTATATTCTAGGAACAGAAACACCTTTGGGTCATCTGTTTCCAAAATATACATTTTCTTCTCTATGTATTTGTGAATGTTTGAGTTGCCTAATACCACCAGAAGAACTGAGCTGTTTGAATTCTGTTACTAATAAATTCAAAGATTGGTATCTCTTAGCCACACAGATCATCAGATAGTTTCATCAGAACTGAATTGGCTTGGCAGAGGGGAATGATATTAATTAGTGGTGTCGCCACTGGTACATTGATACATTGCCCCCAACCAAGCAAACTATCTCCCACCCATGCTTGTGCAGGAAACTCTCATGAAAGTAAAAGGAGGATGCAGGAAGAAGAAATTTGGTAGGAGAGAGAAACTGACAAGATGGAACAATGAGGGGGCTTTGATCAAGGAACATTATAGATATATGTAAAATTGTAAAATTTCGTATATATATGAAATTGTAAATTAATACATTTTTTAAAAATACTTAATTTTTAAAATTATTTGAAAGCATTTATTGTCAAAGAGAATTTGTGGAAATAGAGCCATCATCTTTACTTCTAGGAAAAGATTTTCAACTTTCATTATAACAAGCACTCTGCATTTCACTTCTCCCATGTTTACATCTGATTACTCTTGTTTCAATGGCATGGTTATTCTTAGCTAAAAATTTAACAAGGTGTTGTTTGCTCTTGGGTTAAAGATTTAGATTGGTTATATTTACACTTGATCTTAGACAAAAGGCTGAGATGCTGTTGGATTAGTTATTTTTAGCTATAATTTCCTCATAAGTATAATGTGTCTTATTCACTAAAATCATGGTTGACATAATCATTTTACAATTTTTGCTCCTTTATTCTAAAGCTTATATGTTTTGTCATTGACTTGTTTAAAAAGTACTCAGTACCTAGGTATGATAATGCATGTTGTTTACCAGTGCTTCTTTTCTTCTGCAATAACTTCATCTAGGGTTATGTTGACTAATTGAAATTATATTTAGGTATGCCTTATCTACAACAAAGCCATTAAAATAAGTTTACTACAAATATGTTCTTCTGAAAAATGCACAGAAGGGGAGTAAAATGTGGACACAAGTGCCCATGTTCATGTAAATGCATGCACACACACTCATCCAAGAATCTAGAATCTTAGTCAAAAGCTATATTTCATAAAAGAGAATTATAGTAATGTTGATGGTTTGCCAAAACCTCAAACAGTGACAGAATCCACAGAGTGTCCTGAAAGGGATGCCTTTGCAAAGCCACGCCTCTCCAGATGGTTCAGATTAGAGATGTTTAAAAACACATGGCAGCAGCATTAGTTTGGTTTAAAATTCATAGTTAATTCAGTAGATAGAATAATGCAAATTTGAAAGCCTATCCTGTATATCAGAAAAAATCATCAAATCTTATGATTGCTCTTAGGGGAGGTTGCTATGTAATGTGTTGATTTTTAAATTATCTAATTGAAATAATAAAATTAACCAAGAATGGTTAAAAGGGATTAAACTAGGAGAATAGATGTTAAAAACTTTCCTCTCTTGCAGATAGTTATTTCTTTAAGCTGTCATATCCAATCAATTTGTATGGGATACGACAGCCAATTGTCATTTCCTGAGATATACTATGTAAAAGGGTCATGTTACAGAGGCAGCATGAAAAAAATGGAAAAAGTAATTTCAGAGCATGATGCCAAGAGAGGCCAAAATGTCCTTAAAGACCACAAAGTATTGCCCTGATCCCCTCAGCTTGCTAATAACAACAGAGACAGCTTATAGCCAGGTTCTCCTTGGGCTTCTTCAGCATTGCCTCTAAAAGTGAGGGTCCTTGGTCCATAGTTCAGCAAATTCTTTTGCCTTATCTGTGATTTTTAAACTTGGTCAGGACAATCATGTTGAACATGGAGTCCTGTGGCATAAGATGTTGAGCAATTACTACAGGACTCCAAAGACTCTCCGCAAATAACCTAAGTCTCACTGTCCCCATCTTCCTGTCTAAAGATAACTTGCCACCTCTGATCCCACAGCTGCACAACCTGTAACCTACTCCTTGGAAGAAACTGTAGAATAGTGTTAATTCTGTAATGTATGTTATCATGTACAGTATGAATAATAGCACAAATAAAAGTGCTCAACTCAGGGGCTGGAGAGATAGCCTAGCGGTTAAGAGCACTGACTGCTCTTGCAGAGGACCCGGGTTCAATCCCCAGCACCCACATGGTGGCTGAGAACCGTCTGTAACTCCAATTCCAGGAGAATTCCAGTTCCAGGAGAATCCGAGACCCTCTTCTGTCCTCCGTGGCATTGCATGACACGGGTGCACAGACCTACATGCAGCCAGTACATTCATACACATACAAAAATAATGAATAAATAAATTTATTTTTTAAAAAGTGCTCAACTCATATGTTAAAATAGCCACTAGGGCAATGTTCACTCAAGGATTCAGTCTAGTTCCTCCTAAGAGTAACACACTCTAAGAATTTTCATGCATAAAAGCTAGAATTGTATTTTTAGTAACTAAATAGAGCCTTTACAATCAAAGCAAATGTGTTTCTTTAGCAACAAGGACAGAGAGAGAGAAAGAGAGAGAGAGAGAGAGAGAGAAAAGTTGAGAGACCTATATGCACAGAATTAGTTGAATTCATGAGCATTTTTTAACTTTATTTTAATTAACACAACCTTGCACATATTCACAGGGTAGAGTCTGATATTGAGGTATATGAGTGCATTGTTTAATTATCAATTATGGTAAGTTAACATACCCTTCACCTCCTATATGTTCCACTTCTTTATAATGAGAACATTCAAAATTCTCTATTCTATTATTTTGAAATATTCAATGCCAAATTTTAATCCTAGTCACACTATTGAGTAACAGGACATCACAACTTATTCTTCTAAGCTCTAACTTGGTCCCACTGACCAGTCTCTTTCTGCCCCACTCCCATCTTGCCCTCCTCTATCAGAAATCTTACTTTATCTTAGCAACAGAGACATTGTGTTTGAGATGTCTAATTTTAATTTTAACTTCTGATCAAACATGATACATATTTACCAATTTAATACTTACAACTGGAAACTATGTTTTATTCTTTTACGTTCTAATCATTTTTATTGTTTTTAATTTATTTATTTCTGTATGTGTATGAATGTACTGTCTGCATGTAGGTTTGTGCACCCGTGTCGTGCAATGCCACAGAGGTCAGAATAGGGTGTCGGATTCCCCTGGAACTAGAGTTCTCCTGGAATTGGAGTTTCAGATGGTTCTTGGCCACCATGTGAGTGCTGGGGATCAAACCTGGGTCCTCTGTAAGAGTGGTCAGCGCTCTTAACTGCTAGGCCATCTCTCCAGCCCCTCTAATCATTTTTAAATAAATGGAAATGGATGGTGACTGATAAAGAAGATGTAGACATTTGAAAGAGTTTGGACATTGTCCCCAAGGTATACCAACACTAGGCCTTCCACGACTAAAATAGTGGAAAGGACAGTTTTGGGGGAAGGTACTAACAGGAAAGATGCCCATCTATAATGCCCTCTTCCCAAGCCATACTCTAATCAAGACCCTACCAATCTGGTGGCAATATCATTGGTAACGTCGGTGAGGACTTGACCAATTCTTAAAACTAGATTTCACCCCAGAATCATATCTAACGACCTATTCCATAGTTACAAATGATGATGAAATATAATGTCAAGATTATATGATAAACTTGAACCTATGATCAAACATTGGGTTTTGCCTACTTTAATCAAGAGTTACGGGTATTTTATTGTTTGTGTATCTCATAAGCAGATTTACCCAAAGAAAAGCATTCTAGGGGCTGGAGAGATGCCACGGCAGTTAAGAACTCTCACTGTTCTTTCAGAGGACCCGAGTTTGGTTCCTAACGTCCAAGTAGGACAGCTCACAACTGCCTCTAACTACACTTTCAGGGGATCCAACACCCTCTTCTGACCTCCATGGGCACCTGCATACCCATGCACATACTAACACATAGACACACACACACATTCACATAAATAAACAATAAAATGGACACATAGTGGCACACACAGCTTTGATCCCAGCAATTGGGAGGCAGAAACAAGTAGATTCCTGTGAGATAGTGGCCAGCCTGGTCTACATAGTAATTTCCAAGCCAACAGAGGCTAAAGGAAGACACTGTCTCCATCTACCTCCCTTAAAAAAAAAGAAAAGAAAAACACTGGAATCCCCACACAGAGATTAAAAAAAAAAAAGAATGGAGGATTAAGAAAGATGGTTCAATGGTTAAGAGCACTGGCTGCCCTTACAGAGAACCCAGGTTCCATTCCCAGTATCCATATGGTGACTAACAACCATCCATGACTCCAGTTCCAGGAATCTGATGTCCTCTTCTAGCCTACATGAGCCTTGCTACATGTGGTACACTTACATACATGCAGACACTCCTACACATAAAATAATGATAAATAGATTATTTTAAAATTTTAAATGAGAACAACATATTTCAATTGACTAGTTCACATGAATCAAGCTAAGAAAGATGATGTGATGTAAGTTTAGATAAAATATGGTACAGACAGCAAGGCATGTATTAGCGCCTCCATTCCTTGGAGCCTGAATTTTCTTCTCTCTGGTTCTGTGTCAGAAGGGCTACAATCCATTTCACCAGTTTAGTAGCCAGTATCATGTGGCCCAATGGTCAGGACAGACCAAGAGGAAAGGGGAAAAGGAAGCCCATTGAACTGTTCCCATCCACACGCACATAAGCCATTGGATTTATTATTCCACCAAGGAATGCTCTAGAGGCTGCTGTAGAAGCTGATCTGACCAGGGTGGGATCATAGGCATCAGGTATGCCATGAACAACAAACCCAGATTCTTAACATATGTTTAATTTGAGTACCTCTCCTCCTTTAAAATACCTCTTGATTCTAAATCCACATCCTGATTTGCCCACTCTTGTTACCATTTTCTGCTGCCTGTTCTGAATTAATCCTTTGAGGTGGTCATTCCCCGGAAAGAAAAAGGAAAATGAGAAGAGAGATGCAGAGTTGGGAATGTGAATGAAAGAGAATGGGAGAGTGCAGAGGGAAGGGGTCATTAACTGGAGTCTGCTTTCAGGAGCTGTGCTGCCTGAGCTGTGGAAGACAGGAGAGAGGGAGAGGAAGGAGGGAAAGACAGGCCAAAGGCCCTCCAAAGGCTGTTGGCTCATATCTTTACCAAAGGATGAAAATTTCTTTTTGCAACAGAGCTAAATCTCCAGATTATTTTGATTTTCTGTCGTACTTCATCTCAAAGAATTGGTATAATCTAAAAGTGGTTAAAATTATTAAAACAGTTTCCATAGTAGAAAATTAAATGATTTTACTAACTGTCAAAGTCAGTGTTTAAACTGAGGTAATTTGAATTATATTTCATATACTGATCATGTCATTGAGATGTCTAAATATTCTTTGTAAAAGTAATAATCCCTGATCCTGATTTCTCACCAACAGAAAACTGACAAAAGGTTAGGAGCATTAGCCACCATTTCCATTATTTGTAAAACCTAATTAGCAGACTGGTTTGCTATGGAAGTTTTATTTAAATATATTTTCTACCTTGGAAGACTTAACCCTTTGGAAGACCTTTAAATCTTTTCTTGAGTAAATTTTCTGCTCAGAAGACTATGAAACTATTCCAAATGCTTGAAATAGATTTGAAGCTCAGATAACAATAGCTTATACTATTAAATTTAAAAATAGAAAATACCTTAATAGATATTGAGAGCAACATATCTTTCTTTAAATCACCAATTTTTTTATCTATCATTTATCTACCTATCTTTTTACCTATCTAATGCGGATTCTCCTAAGCCACACAAGGCTGTTTTTAAAATAAGGCCATATTAATGGTATAGAAAGGATTATCTGCAACTTTGTCACTCTGGACTCTTCAAATACTTCCACACTTGTTTTCTGGAAGTGCCCAGAGAAGGTTACAATTGTGTTCCTGGGTAAAGGTTCCATAACTGGTGTCAATGTAAAGGCATTTTGCAGGGACTCTGTGTCCCATGGCATTTCTCTCCGTGTCCACCAACACTCAAGAACTAGCCTCACTCTCCTAAGCAAGCTCTGCCACTGTGTAATGGTTCCAGTTTACATCCCCATGATGGCTGCTGCTGCTGCAACAGTGGTGAGTCCTGAGCAGTCCAGTGACTTGTAAAATTTCTAGACAATTAGATCAAAGAACATCCCATAAAGAACGGGATAGAAACATTCAGTTCCCCAAGTATGTGTTCTTTGTCTTAAGGAAGGTCAAGCAATGCAAGCTGGGATTCCATTGTCTTCAAAGTTCATAATAAATACTCTTTACATTCTACCAAAATGTAGTTCTGGCAAGCCAGTCTCACCTGCCTGGAATGCTCAGGACACACAAACTATAAACCCTGCCTATGTGCAAACGGGACTATTTAATACTATTTGGGGGATAAAAGTTTTTCTTCAATACTGGGACAGACTACATTTTTCCAAAACAATTCAATAGCTAGTTACTATGCCCAGAACCATGCCAGGTCCTAAGACCACAATGATGAATCCACCTTGTTTCTGCCTTAAAGGAAACTGTCTTTCTTCCAGGAAATCAAAACCAAGAAAAAGGAGCTGGAGAGATAGTTCAGTGGCTAGGAGAACTTCCTGCTCTTACAGAGAGCCAACATTCCCACTACCCACACGGTGGCTCATAACACTTGTAACTCCAGTTCCAGGGTATTTGATAGCCCTCTTCTGGCCCCCTTAGGCTCCAGAATGCACTTGGTACATATAAACTCATGCAGGCAAACATACTTTCACATAAATAAACAAACAAACAAATAAATCTCAAACCCAAGAATGAGCTCATAGTATAAAATGGAAATAATAAGTTCATTACTTACCCATAACAGCCAGTCAATGTCATCACTTGAGTTAAGACACTGGGAAAGGCTGACCATGGAGTAGGTGTAGTGGTAGTTTGGTTGATGGCAAAGGCATCTGGAAGACCACCAAGCTAGCTCTCATTAGGCAGGAGAAGACTGCACATGAAGCATAACTTACCCTTTACCTCAAGATCCTGAAA
The DNA here is from genome assembly GCA_009823505.1 of Rhizomys pruinosus. Classification (NCBI taxonomy): domain Eukaryota; kingdom Metazoa; phylum Chordata; class Mammalia; order Rodentia; family Spalacidae; genus Rhizomys; species Rhizomys pruinosus. The sequence continues at coordinate 3,413,081 of VZQC01014082.1, forward strand.
ATGGTCTGGAGATGGTGGGTGAACCACAGATATTTCTAAGAATGGTTCTTATTAGGAAGGGAAAACTAGACACCTGCCTCTTCCTCATCCTTGCTGTGAAATGCAACCAGTGAGGTCAGCTCCTGTTTACTTAAAGTAAGTGAATGCTATTCATTTGGGAGACACTGCTCTTAAGGAGAGATTGTCCACCAGAAGTCACCAGAGGGAGAATGCAGCTATGAACCATTCAACACAGAATGATGGACTACTCTGCTATGCAGTTAAGTCCACCTAATCAAAATCATAAGGGAAGCCTTGCCTTTGCATATATGTTTTGTTAGCCTACAAATAAAATATGTAGCTCAAACTCTGGCACGATGGTTCTCCACGCAAGACCGAATGTTTGAGGAAGAAAAATACCTAAGAGAAATTTGTGTTAGCAGATGCTTGGCATCACGTAGTCAAAACATTTTGAATTTGTTTTTAAAATACTCTTCCAGATGTATGACAACTTGTGCTAGCCCTGGGCTTTCACATTTGGGAAGGGGGTAGGCAACCTGAGGTAGTTTCTCAACCTATAGAAGAAAACAGAACTCTTACTGCCTTCCTAGTCTGATTGCCTTTGGGGAAAAAGTTTGATTTTGATTTGGTGGGGAGAGGGGGTCTTTCTACAAGTTTCTCAATATTTCATCTAAATTGAAAAATTATAGTGAGAGAAGAGCATCTATTGTTCCCTGTGCTTGTCATAGCAAAGGTATCATTGTCACCAAGTTTCAATGTTTTCCAACTTTGAAAGTAACCAAGTTATTCAGAAGTCAAATTCATTTTGTGCTTATTTCCCCTACTTCTTGATATTGTTTTTAGTTCCCTCTAAAGATCAATGTTCAGTTGGACCTAGAGATGGCTTGATGGTTAAGACCGCTGGCTGCTCTTACAGAGACCTGGGGTTCAGTTCCATAACTCACATGGTAGCTGGCAACCATCCATAACTCCAGTTCGAGAAGACCTGATGCCTTTTTCTGGCCTCCATGGGCATTTCATGCGTGGGTGCACTTATATACATGTAGGCAAACACTCGTACACATGAAACAAATTTTAAAAGCTTAAATACTAATGTTCAAGAACAGATTGAATAAAGAAAAAAGCTAAAATATAGTAGAGCCCTTTTAAATCATTGAGCAAAATTTTCCAACAGCAATTCATATTTTTCATTGTTAATTATGAGCTCTCCTAACCCCACCAGAGGATATTTCTAGGTCTATTGTATAGGTGCTAAATAGTCAGTGATCTTCTAGAAGTGAAGGAAAAAAATAGTTCGGTGGAATTTTTTTTTTTCATTCTGCCAAACATGCTTTCCATCTCTTAGTCTTTCTCAATATTTTCCATGGGGAAGTTGACTGTTTTGAGCAGAAGTTCATTGTTTCAGTCAGTTCTTTGATGCAGTATTTTCTGTTGTTGTTGTTGTTTCCAAAATGCATTATGCCCAACTGCTTTGTACAAAAGCTCAGGGGGCCCTACACAAGAAATACTTACAACTAGGTAATTGGCACTAGCATCCACAGACGAGTGATACCATGCATCGTTTGTTTTTCTGGGACTGTGTTACTTCACTCAGCATGATGTCCTCTAGCTCCAGCCATTTTCCTGCAAAGCTCGTGATGTCGTCTTTCTTTACTGCTGCATAGAACTCCATTGTGTAGATGTACCACATTTTCTCTATCCACTCGTCAGTTGAGGGGCATTTAGGTTGGTTCAAGCTCCTTGCTATTGTGAAGAGAGCTGCAATAAATATGGCCATGCATGTATCTCTGTGGTGGCGTAAGTCTTGAGGGTACATGCCCAGGAGTGGTATGGCTGGGTCGGGAATTTTTACCTTGTGAATTTAGACAGATATTTCCTCTAAGCTTAGAAATATTCTATTTATTCTTTTTTCTCTATTTGTTCCTAATATCACTGTGAGTAAACCCAGGGATCTTGTTGCTGGTATAATATCATTGTCAGGTTTCAGATAAGAGGATTCCTGGTGGTAAATCTTGAAGTGGTATTGTGTGCCAATTGAGTCTTCAGTAATTATATCTTTCTGCAATCAAACTAAGTACAGTGTTCAATTAATTTTCAATTTGTCCTAATTTCTCTTTAATGTCTTTATACATGATGCATTAATCTAGATACCATTGGGAAAATATAATAGATTGTGATCCTTTTCTGAGTTCTACAGTTAAATTGCAATTAAGAAGGGACTCCTACAATTGTGCTGATAGAGAAGTTTGCCTAAGCAACACACTCATAACCACAACATGCCAACCACTCCAAAACAATTGAAAAGTTAAAAGTGAAAATCTCTCCAAGTTACCTACCAAAATCATCCAGAAACCTCATGTGCATTTGTAGGTGGCAGTGAGAGGGAATGTTATATGCTTTAATGCTGGAAGGACAAATTTGCACAGCTTTGACAGATGGCATACTTACTTGAAGTGATGACTGGGGGCTGAAAGAGTTGTTCAGAGTCTATGCCTAGATTTGAAAGATTCAAAGGGAGACAGTCTATGACTCAGAGATGGTTAATAAATATACAGTTTGAGGTTGTGGTCCTGGGATTCTAATGTGCTGCACCATCACTCCTACATGACCACCACCTTCTTCCTTGATAATTGATCTGTTTGAAATGGTAAGAGGAGAAAGTTTAGCATGACTCAGGATACAGGGGACAGTTCACATGATCTGGTTAGGGAACTCCATCCCAACAGACTATATTCTATCAGGAATAAGAAAGTAGGACAAAATGAAGGGTATTTTTGAGCCAAAATATTGTGACAAATGGACACAAGCTTGAATGGATCCTGTTTAGGCAGAATCAGAAGTATACACACAGCAGTTACCTTGATTATTGATGAGCCATGGGGATTAGCTAATCCTACACCTAGTAAAAAGTGTTCGGTTTGCCATTTTCTCAAAATATCTACAAATCTATCAAAACTTTGTTGAAGACTGTGGGAGACTAAATAATGAGCACCCAGGGTATCCAGGTCCCGAGACTGTAGTCTTCTGTGGCAAGAGAGGCTCTGCAAATATGAGTTCAGTGAACATCTTAAAGTGGGGAGATGATCCTGGGTTAGCTGGTAGGCATGTGTAATCACAAGGATGCTTATGAGTGAAAAGGGGCGAGAGCATCGCCTCAGAGAATCGATGACGTTAGAAAAGAATCCACCAGAGGGCAGTGAGGCAAGAAAACTGGACCAGCCATGGCTGGCTTTGACAAGGAATTGGGGTGGCTCTAGACGTTGGGCACACAACAAAGAAATGTATTCTCCTCTAGGGCCTCTAAGAAGGAACACAGCCCTCTGTACCCCTCATCTTGACCCTTGTAACCTCTAGCAGTATAATATAATAAATGTTTGTTGTTTTAAGACTTTGAATAATTTATTAGAGTAGCAATGAGAAACTAATTACCCCCCCTCCCCCACTCAGCACCCGTCCTGGGTACCAAGACCAACGAAGATGAATCAAGGAAAACCAACCCAGCTCCTGCATCTGTGAAACATACAAGGCCCGCAGGTCCATTGCATTTTGCACATGAAGAAATTAAGCCTGATAAAATGAGCATGATTATCCCATAAAAAGTACATCTTGATTCATAGTTCATGGGTCTTTCCACCAGTTCTGCATCCTGCAAATATGAGGCCTTAGAGGGCACATGTTGTCACACAGTCTGTTACCCTAAGAGCTGTACTACTTTCCTCTTGCCACAGTGTTAATACCAATCTAGTTGTTTCTATTCAAGGACCAAGACCATCTATAGAACATAGCCCTGAAGGATCAGAATAACCTAAGCCCCGATTGGAAGGACAGTGGCCTTTTCTCTGCGGCTATGGCTCCTAAGTGAAAACTCTCTATCCCGGAGGAGATAAATCACAGGAACAAAGTGGCAGAGCTGGAGCACAAGAGCACTGCTAGAATCGGAGTTTCCAACCTGCTGCCTTACAGTCTCAGTTCCTTCTCCCCACAGACAGTACGGTGCCCCGGTTCCAGCTGCCTTTTCAGAATCTGAAATAGGAGAGCATCTTTGCTAACCTACTTCCCAGCACACTGTGGATTACAAAGGGAAATCATGTGAAGAAACCTTTGGAAGCTACAGGGACCATGTTCCTTCTCTTGCTTTATTATTTGGCTGGAGATGTTGGTGTCATTTTCAAATGTGGGGTTTGATTTACTAGAGAAAGCCAACAACCATAGATCTCATCAAATGGGTTCAGAACATATATAATAACTTTCAGTTGAGGGGGACGTGGGGAAAGCCATAGAAATATTTTCAAGTTTTGGAGTGGTCTGACCAATAAAGCAAAATATTTTCAAAGGGAGCTGAGAAATCTTGTTTTGCAGGGCTGTTAAAGTCCCTCTGTGAAGCACTGCAGACAATCGTTATAATTTATCGCACTGATATTCTTAGATTGGGTGAAGCTCAAATAGAACTAAGTTCAATGCATATTAAATTACCTCTTACTTAAAAAGAGGGTGGTCTCACGAGGGTGGGATGGAGCTCATTAGCAGCCTGAGAAGCTTTCCTTAACTCTTCATTATCTGCTTTCACGTTGTCCCTCGTTCCCCAGCACGAATGAGCACCCTTCTCTTTCCAACTCTTGGAGAATCTTACTAGTTGCCAATTCCAAAAAAAATGATAAAATGCTCATCATTGCAAGTCTATAAACAAAATACAAATTACTACAAAAACCTTTCATGAGGGTAGAGAGATGGCTCAGGGGTTAAGAGCACTGGCTACCGTTCTGGAGGATGCTGCTTCCCAGCACTCGCATGGCAGCTGACAACCATCCATAACTCCAGACACAGGGGACCTGACATCCTCTTCTGCCCTGCAAAGGCACTGTACAACACAGGTACATTTACAAACATGCAGGCAAAACACTCATACATAAAACAAAACCAAGTTTTTAAAACATTCATATTCTTTTTTTATTAATTTTATTTATTTCTGTATGTCTATGAATGTACTGTCTGAATGCAGGTTTGTGCACCCGTGTCGTGCAATGCCGCAGAGGTCAGAAGAGGGTGTCGGATTCCCCTGGAACTGGAGTTCTCTTGGAATTGGAGCTTCAGACGGTTCTCGGTCGCCATGTGGGTGCTGGGGATCGAACCCGGGTCCTCTGTAAGAGCGGTCGGCACTCTTAACTGCTAGGCCATCTCTCCAGCTCCAACATTCATATTCTTTATGTAAAATCAGATGTTATTTTCCAGGTTTAAAGTAGAAAATATTGTCCTCATGTATTTTTATTTAGATTTGCATGATGCTCATTTAATAATAAGTAACTGGTGTGCTTATTAGATGTGCTGTAGCATATTTAGAATTTAGGGTCACATTTCCAGCAACCAGCACTACCACCTACATCACTCAATGGAACCCTTGGTCAGGTCAGAACTATCCTCACACACACACTCTTTAATATGCCTCCTCGCTCCTTCAGAACTCAGAATTTCAAATGCTATATAAATGCCCTTTAATTTGTGTTTCCTAAGCCTTATGATTAGAGATAGATTTAATCCCCTGTAGTCTAAAAAACCTCCCTGAAGAACTTAAAATTTAATCAGTTGATCCTAAAAGAATTTTTTTGTTTATCCTTTAGTTTTGTAAGGCATCATATGAGCAATGTGTTTCGTTGACGTTTTTATACACAAACACCATTAGACTTTGCCTTCATTTACCCCCTTCCCCACTGCTCTCCCATTACCCCCTCCCGGCTGTTGGTCACCTTCCTTGTCCCAATACTCCTTTTCTGCTTTCATGTCATGTGAATTCTCTTACCCTACACACACACACACACACACACACACACACACACAGTTGCCATCTCTTCCCCTCCGAAATGCTTTTTATTCACTCGAATTCCTTTTTCTCTTTATTATTATTTAATCTTTTAAAAGCTAGCTCAGGTTTATACTTACCTGGCAGAGGAGATACCATGATCAAAAACTAGCTCAGGTTGAACTCTTGAGAATGTGATTACTATTTGTCTGTTGGCCTTCTTAGCATACAGAAATGTTGTGTCAAGAGGGGATATACCTGAGGAGAGAAGGGATCCCTCCAGGACAGATGACTGCCCCCTCTACACTCAGGTCACTTGCAGGCTTTGATGACCCATGAAACATCAAGATTCTTCAGTGGAAAATGCAATGAGGTATAAACAGGAGCCTGAGAACTGGATGAGTGGCTTAGCCTTGACTGTGCCCTACACTTTGTTGGATGTGGAATTTTAATTTCCATTTGCTTCCCTAAGGTCTATACTGGCCAATAGTTTTAAAGAAAGAAAAAATTCTTTCTTATTGAATAATTCCATTTTCTCATTAAATTTAGAATGATCTGCCGGGCGTGGTGGCACACGCCTTTAGTCCTAGCACTCAGGCGGCAGAGGCAGGTGGATCTTTGTGAGTTCAAGGCCAGCCTGGTCTACAGAGTGAGTTCCAGGACAGCTGAGGCTACAGGGGGACTGTCTCAAGACCAAAAAAATTTAGAATGATTTCACTGACTGCATGAACTGTTACAGCTGGCAAAGCCACCTCAGTAACCCAGACCAACCATGTGAAGAGTCTGTGCATAGTGGAATGCTTTGGGTTTTTTTTCTTTTGCTTTTTTTCTTAATGGTTCCCCTATAATTTCTGACCTAAGTGGCTTAGTAATGATCTAATGTGGGATATTCTGTGACTCTTTGGGTGGATCCTCCAAGTAAGGATTTAATTTACCAGTGAGAGTTTGTTGAATGGTGTACAGAAGCGACTTTGCTACATTCTTTCTTTTTTCATATGATTAGCCTTTTTATTACTGTTCTTGGAAAGGGGTGGGAGAAGCAAAAAACGAAAGGAAGGAAGGAAGGGGAAGGGAAAAGGAAGGGAAGGGGAAGAGGAAGGGAAGGGGAAGGGAAGAGGAAGGGAAGGGAAGGGAAGAGGAAGGGGAAGGGAAGAGGAAGGGGAAGGGGAAGGGAAGAGGAAGGGGAAGGGAAGAGGAAGGGGAAGGGAAGGGAAGGGGAAGGGAAAGGAAGAGGAAGGGAAGGGAAGGGAAGGGAAGAGGAATGGAGGGGAAGGGGAGGGGAAAGGGAGGGGAAGGGAAGGGGAAGGAAGGGAAAAGGAGAGGAGGGGAGGGGAGAAACTGATAACTGAATTCTTCTGGGTTCTATAGCTAAAGGCCAAAGAGGGGATCATAGTAAGCCCATTCTTTATCTACCAGCTCTGTAGGGGTTGGGGAGGGGAATGCTACTATATTTCTGAATGCTGTGTTCGTCCCTTTGCAAGGACTTAGTGCTTTTTCAATAAAAATAAATTTAATTTGTGGCTACACTTCAAGGAAGATGGTTTGTTGGTAAAAGCAGAGCGGTCCCAGCCCTAGATTTAGAGAAATTGTGTGGCTGAATCCCTTAGCATAACTTTCATGTGGCTGGGTGAGCCATTCTAGAAAAACCTCAAGTGTTTTTGAAGATCCTAAACTGGCGACATTCAAAATTCTTACCTCCTTCTTTCCTATTAATCTTTCGTGTTTTAACAAGCACTGAAGTTAATGCTGCCTACACTCTTTCCTGTCAGTTGAACTTTTTTTCTTCCTTCTTGAATAAAATAATCTGTTTTCTCTGGTTTAAACTCTTATAAATCAAAGCAGTGGGAGGTCAACACATACCATATCCAGATATCAATTTAGTTTTTAATTAAGCAAGATTCAGATATTTAATTCAAATAATGATTGTGCTTTGATGTGCAAAATTTTTTTATTTATCAATTTATTTATTTATTTATCACATTTCATTATTTGTATTCTTACAGAGCAAAAGGTGGCTCTCAATTTATACCACATTTCTATTCTAGTCTTGGTTTAGCAACATGGGTTTCATGTACACTGACCAAGGAAAAATAAGGTAGGTAGGTGGTTAGAAGTCTGTACAGAAAAAAAAATCTTGGACCTCAGAGCATTTCATAAGGTATTATTGTCCTGCCTATTTTTATACATAATACAGTTTTTAAAGAACAGATGTATGAAAAATTGAACATATCATATGATAGATAGATGATAGACAGATTAATAAGTAGATTATAGATAGGTGATGATAGATTATATACAGTAGATAGATGGTAGATAGATGATTTACGGATGGTAGAAGATAGATAGATAGATAGATAGATAGATAGATAGATAGATAGATGATAGATGATAAATAGATAGATAGATAGATAGATAGATAGATAGATAGATAGATGATAGATGATAGCTAGATGAGTGCCAGTCTACTGTTCTAATCTTTCATCAACTGAGCTCAATATAAAAAAGTCTTGTTTTGGTTTGGTACAGAATATTTTGTGCAACCTTAAAAGATCTGTTTGTCTCATTCTGATCTCAAGATAGAAAAAAGAAATCAAGAGATAGCAGCAAAGCAATTCTCAGAACAGTTAAGAAAATGTCAGAGCCTGGAGAAGCCTGAGGAAACAGTGTGTCATCTTGGCTGGGGTCCTAGAACAGGAAAACCGCACATGGTAAAAAAAAAAAAAAAAAAAAAAACAAGGCCATCTTAATGAAGAATGGACTTAGTTTGTAGGAATATATGTGTATCGGTTCCTTAGCTCTGATGACTTTTCTCTGTTAATAACAAGAAGATGGGCTGGGGGGATAGCGCAACCATTAAAGGCTGAGAATAAGAACCATGCAAAAAAAAAAAAAAGATGGCCACTTTTCTTGTTTGTCTTCCATTGCTGTGACAAAACACTCTGACTGACACCAACTTGGGGAGGAAAGGGCTTATTCAGCTTACATCTCCTGAGTCACAGTTCATCACTTAGGGAGCCCAAGGCAGGAACTCAGGGCAGGAGCCTGGAGGCAGGAGCTGAAGCACAGGCCATGGAGGAATGCTGTTCACTGGCTTGCTCCCCTGTTCACTGGCTTGCTCCCCTGGCTCATGCCCAGCCTGCCTTCTTATACTGTACACAACATCCTGCCCAGGGTGGCACCACTAATTGTGGGCTGGGCCCTCCCACACCGCTTGACAATCAAGACAATACTCCACAGATGTGGCCACAGGCCAATCCAATGGAGTCAATTCCCCAATTGAGGCTCCCTCAACCCAGGTGTGTCAAGTTAACACTAAAGCTATCCAGCACAGTCACACTAGGAAAAACATGGCATCATGTATACAGGAACTGACCCTCTATTACTTTCCTAGAAAATTAAACCTACTATAAGAAATTCCTTTTTAAAAGCCATTCTGGGGAGCTGGAGAGATGGCTCAGTGGATATGAGCACTGACTGCTATTGTAGAAGATGCAAGTTCAGTTCCCTGTATCTACTGGGTAGCTAACTACCTCCAGTCTGTGGGGACCCAACACCTCCTCAGGACTCTGTAAGCATAACATACATACATGGTACACATACATACATACACACAGGCAAAACACTTATACACATAAAAATAAATAAATAAATAAATAAAATTCAAAAAGAAAAAAGAAAAGCCCATTCTAATTACTAACTATGAAGGATGAACTGGAGAGAGGAAAGCTACTTTTTCTTCTACAAACTAATTTTGTAAGGGAAACAAATTTGGTCTTTACAAAGAAGGAAACAAAAATTCTGCAAATACTCTGCCCTGTAGCACAGGGTGGGTTGCTGAGCACGACGTACCTCGGAGGTTCCAGGGCACTGAGTTGGGGATGACTGAGGCCGTTACTTCTAGTAATGACTGTGTTGTTACCAGCTTGCTACTAGTTCCTGGTTTTGCTGGTGGCTAGTTTTTAGTGAGAATGTTTTTAAGAGGAAGAGAGAGAGAGAGAGAGAGAGAGAGAGAGAGAGAGATTCATTCTAACCGTGAATTTTTGGTATGCATCTGTCTCGCATCTTAAGGCTCTATAAAGGCTCACCAATGTTACACAATACACTTAAATTTTTCATTCATACTTATCTTTAAACCTTTTTCTGTTCTGTTTTATTCTTAAGACAATGTCTTACTAATTTTGCAGTTAATGGCCTAGAACTTATTATGTAGATCAGGCTAGCTTTGAACTCTCAGAGATCTGCCTGCCTTTGCCTCCCAAGGGCTAGGGTTTAAGACATGCACCACCACACCCAGCTATCTTTAAACTTTCAAAAGTTATAAGCCACTTCTTTCTTCAGTTTCTAAAATGTGACAACTTTGCCCAAGATTATTCTATCTTTTCATGAGTCTATTATAAAAATAAAGATATATTCTTCTTATTTCATACTTCTCCAGTCCGAAAAAATGTCCACCAGCCCTTGTATATTAGCCTCAGCACAAGGAGACTCTTGTTAAAGTACACAGAGGCACTATTTATTTTTTCATACTAATCAATAAGAATTCACCTAATTATCTGAGGAGATAGACATTCCTTTACAAATAATTTTGGAAATTGTAATGGAGTATTGGTTCCATTGCACAAAGATAAGACAAAAACAAAGCATTTCTTCCCAACACAGTGGCAGTAAACAGAGTTTGTTAGGAGAAACCCAACTGGAGTCCTTGCAGCCAGCTGTTCAGTAGACTCTCATGAAATGATTAATTGGCTTCAATCAGTTCTCAGCAGGAATACCCACCACATAGTAAATACCACCACAATTGGTACTAATTAGCTCTGTTGTCACCTGTCACAACTATAGACTAGGAGCTGAGGAAGGAGGGGAGCAGTCTTTGCATGACCAGCTGAAACCCAGCTGAAGAGGGGTCACAGACTGGCTGCCAAGGCCACTGAAGCAACCAAGGGGACCATCAGTCCACTGTGGTCCCCTTCCACTGTGGGAAGGAAGGAGATTCAGTCTGACCACCTCTCCCATTGAAATGAAGAAATCAGAAATGTGGTGCATGGGAAGGGAGATAGTGGGTCTCAGAAAAAATATATACTGGCTTTGAAGTCAGCCAGGCTCTGGTTCAAATCTGGGTTTTGCCACCTTCTATTCGTTTGATCTTAACCTAGTGGTTATATTTCCCCGAACCTAGATTTCCTTATCTAGAATCACGGAGGCAAACTAGTCACCTAACAGGACTGATATAGTGATGTATACAAGCTTAAAATGTAATAGGAACTCCAAAGCCTTAGGATGCCCCAGGGGTACACAGTCATGTGATCTGGAATGATGGCAATAATGTTCATCAGCTCTCCTAACAATAAATAAGCAAAGTGCAGCATGTTCTGTGTGGTCACAGGTAGCCATGCTGAAAGAAGATAGCTCTAACCTATCAAGGTCATTGTCATTTATCATGGTCTAAGAGTCTAATCATTTCAGAGAGGAGGGAAAGCAAAGGAGGAACGTGGAAACTAACAACACTGAAGGAGATGAAGGATGGCATTCTGTCACAGCACTGTGTCACAGATTTCCCAGTTAGGCCAATTGGAAAAGTGTCATGTGTCCCCATAAAGGACATATCATGGGTACAGGGCTACATTTTGTAAAGGGAAATTCACCCCACAGTTATGCTCATCTGTACTTTACTATTTCCTTTAGAACTAGATTTTCAAATTTCTCTAGGATGTAAATTAAAGCATTAGGTTCTTAAATGCACAGACCACTAGGCTTCTTTCTCTGATTTGGTAGATCAAAGCTAGGATCCAGGAATCTGTGTGTTTGTTTTTATCTGACAAAATTATATATGTTTGTGGTGTAAAACATGATGTCCGGGGGCTCTGCAGCGATGGCTCTGCAGTTAAAAGCACAGGCTGCTCTTGCAGATGAACAGGGCTTGTTTCTAAGCACTCACATGGCAGCTCGCAACCATCTGTAACTCCAACTCCAGGGGATTCTACATTCTGTTCTAACCTCCACAGGCATTGGACAAAGGTACACATAAAAAATCTAAAAAACGAAACAAAAAACATGATGTTTTGGTACATGTATATAATGTGGAATGACAGATTCAAGTCATTCCCTCCTATACTCCTGTGTGTGTGTGTGTGTGTGTGTGTGTGTGTGTGTGTTGTCCGTGTGCATTTGTATTGAAAACATTTATAATTCTTTAGCAATTTTTACATATGCAATATAGCATTAACTGTGGTCACCAGGATATACAATAGATCTCTTGAACATGTTGGTCTTGTCTTATTGAAATTCTGTATCTTTTGATCCTTTGACCAACATCTCCACAACCCCTCCTACCAGCTTTTAGTAACTGATCTTTGTTTTCACAGAACTTTCCAAGGGTTTATATTCATTTAAATTTGAGTAACATTAATTTAAAGTAGTACTCTTCACCTTTAACTGAACATCAGACTTTAAAAAATATTGATTCCTGAGTCCCAGCACCAGAAGTGCTGGTTTAATTCCTATGGGATACAGCCTAAGCAGAGGTGAATTGTTTTCTCTAAGTCCTTGGCTTGATACTAAAGTACAGGCAAATTTAGAGTGTTAGTGACTTGGAAAACAACTTGATAGATCTTTTTTAAAAAATAATTTCTAAAATAAATTTTTTAATTTTAAAAACATTTTAATTTTTTACATTTTTAAATAAATATTTTTAAAGTTTTTAAAACTTACTTTATAAAGAAGCTTCCTATTCCAGGACTAACCAGGATCCACTTAAGAGCACAAACTGCTCTTTCAGAAGACATAAATTCAGTTTGCTGGCCAGGTGTGGTGGCGCACACCTTTAACCCTAGCACTTGGGAGGCAGAGGCAGGCGGATCTTTGTGAGTTCAAGGCCAGCCTGGTCTACAGAGTGAGTTCCAGGACAGCTGGAGCTACAGGGAGACCCTGTCTCAAAAAGACCAAAAAAAAAAAAATTCAGTTTGCTATGTAGACCAGGCTGGCCTTGAGTTCACAGAGATCCACCTCTGCCTCCAGAGTGCTGGGATTAAAGGCCTGCACTACTTTTTTAAAAGTAACTTGAGGGCTGGAGAGATGGCCTAGTGGTTGAGAGTGCCGACTGCTCTTGCAGAGGACCTGGGTTCGATCCCTGGCACCCACATGGTGGCTGAGAACCGTCTTTAACTCCAGTTCCAGGGGAATCCTATGCCCTCTTCTGACCTCTGCAGCATTGCACAACACGGGTGCACAGACCTACATGCAGACAGTACATTCATATACCAAAAAGTAACTTGAATGGCACCTATAAATGGCTGACAGGTAAGAATCAGATGTAAAACCACATCACAGATCAGAGATTTCATCTCTCATTTGAGGGCTTAGATGCCTGCAAGAATAAGGACTCAGAAGACAGAACCTGTAACAAGTCAAGACTGGCCGAGAATTGCAGTCAACTTTATATGAGAAAGATTTGGCGGTGAACACAAGGAGAGGAGTCCTCTGGATGTTCCTTATATTTGGAGAAATTTCTTCAAATCAGGATTCAAATCATTTCTAACTGTATGTAGGGCATATTGGCTACCAAAGTCTCCCAAATAAATACATTACTGAACTCTAATTTCCCAGGGAAGGGAGACGAAGAAAATTCCCTTTATGTCTGAAGGCCAAGAACTACCACATTCTTTTTATCAATTAAAGATTGCTAGGTCAGATATGATGGGCACACCTGGAATCCAAGCACTTGAGAGGTGAATGCTGGAGGATGGCAAGTTAAATGGGAACATGACCTGCATAGCAAGACAGTGACTGCAAGAAGGAAGAAAGGAAAGAGAGGAGGGAGGGAGGGAGGGAGGCAGTTAGGTACTGTACAAATATTGGGATTAGTATTAAAAAACAAACAAAAATCACAGAAGAGGAAATAGGAGCATGTGGTGATACTGGAAACCTTGTACTTCATTGTAGAATGTAAAGTAATATGACTTTTAAAATACAGTGGTTCCTCAAAAATGTACAAATGGAACTTCCATATGATACATTCTACTTACAAATATATGTTGAAAAGAATTAAAAACACAATCTCAAAGAGATATTTCATGCCCATATTCACAGAAGCATTATTCCCAAAGAAACAACCCAAGTGTCCCTTGGTAGATGACTCAATAAACCAAATATAGTACATACATACACCAGAACATTATTCAGCCTTTAAAAGGAAGGGAATTTTACACACGCTATCACATGAATAAACCAGGATGACATTATACTAAAAGACCCAAAACACTCACTCACAAAAGATGAACAGTGTATAATTGATTCCACTTAGACAAAGTACCCAGAGACAGAAGAATGGCTACCAGTGTGGAGGAGGAATGGAGAGTTAGTGTGTAATGAGAAGATCTAGTGGAGATGGCTGCAGTAATGCTGGTACAGCAGTGTGGATATACTTAATGCCACTCAACTATGGGCTAACAAGCTGAGAAGTTTTATATTGGGAATACTTCATTATTTTTAAGATAATTTTTTAAATATATCAAAAATATGGGCTGGGATGGCTCAATTGGCAAAGTCCTTACTGCACATGCATGAGGACCTAAGTCTGGATTCCAGCAGCCATGCAACCCAATGTGTGCCCATAACTTCAGCACTGGGGAGTCAGAGCAAAGCCAGGATAGCCAGTCAGTGAGGATCTTCACGTCCAGTGAGAGACCCCGTCTCAAAAAAAATTAAGGTGGAGAGGTGATTGAAGGACACACCTGAAAGTGTCCTCCGGCTTCCATGAAAAAATGCAGCTGCACATGCTTGTACCTGCACCCATGCACCACACACATGTGCACCCACACGCCTGTGCCTACATGAACATGTACATGCACATAAATGTAATAATAAATTTAAAACACCTAAGACTCAGAAGAGTGTTGCTAGTGTGTGTCAGAGTAGAAACTGACTTTTGGAACTAGAAGCATGCTAATCCTCCCTTCTCCCTCAGGGCCTCTTGAGGCCTGGAAACTGAAATGATGCTCACAGAATCAAGGACAATGAATAACTAGATAAAGAATCAGCAATGTCAGCAGTCTCTATAGATGACTCTTCTGAAGATGAGAAGGTCCACAGGTCCGTGAAAGTTGGAAACATGTCTGCACCTTTAAAAAACTGATCCACATTTCAATACCATAGATTCATCCTTTATAATCTGCAGCTGTGTACCTTTTTGCACATTTGCAGTTTCCACTATCCCCTTCCAGCTTGTTCCTCTTAGTGCCTAACATCACTCATTTCTGTTACAGCCTGCACAGAACTTCATGCCTTTATGGATGAACAACATTCACATGGACGTATCACATTTTCTGTAACCCCTCGTTGTGGATGGTCTTTTAAAATTGTTCCTACTTCATGACTGTTATGAGTAATGCCATTATGAACGTTAGCGTGCAAGTTTTCCTGTAGACCTTTGTGCTTCGTGATGCTGGGTATTACTGCAGGAGTGGACTTGCTAGGTTATATGGTAGTGGCTCAGTCCCCAGGAGCAGCCAGAACATTTTGCAAAGCGGCTAGACCATTGCACACGTCCACTAGCAGTTTCGTGAGCATTCCATTTTCTCCGCATCCTCGATGACACTCCTAGTTATCCCCACCTAGTGCAGGGGAAATGGCAACCTCCCTGGGGTTTCCGACCTGCTCTTTTGATTGTCACTACACGGGCAGTGCTGGGCACATGCTAGGCTCTCACTAGTAAAAGTTATGCCAATTACAAGGAATTCTAGAAAAGCTCAGTGGGATGAGTGGCTTCTAACTCTTGGGGAAATCTAATCTTAGAAACAGTGGAAAGGGAGTGAAGTATTGGGCAGCTAACTCAGTCTCTGCTCTGATCAAGTGACGACTTTGAGTACATGGCCATTCGTCATAGCATTTAGAATAATGGAGTGCACACGATGAGATAGGCTCAGAGAAAGGGAGAACACAAACAGAAAAAGTCCTTTCCCTTCATCCTCAAGCAAGTGTCAACTCCTGTCTCCAGTGGCCTTCATCACCTTCACACCTTCCACACGTGAGATTTCGGCAGCCATGTTCTCCAATACATATGTTTCCATTAACAAAAGAAATATCTCTGTGGGTTTCTTAAGTACCTCAGAAATATCTACTAGCTCACTAGTAGCCAGAAGGATCTGATCTGTCTGCCTCACAGCCTTCTGACAGTTAAGCATTTGCTTTAAGGCAAATAAAATGTCAGCCACCATTAGACAGCATCTGGCAACAATATGGCCATACCCTCTCTAGGGACCAACTTCTCCCCAGAAGAGATGGTACTTGAAATAGGAGAGGCTTTTGAATGAGCAGGACCCCCATCCCTCCCACCAGGACAGGGTAGCTGGGGAGTGGGCAGAGTGCCACCCACAGAAGGACACAGGCAACCAGATCAAATGTGAACCTAGGGGGCGAGCTTCCCAGCAGCAGTGACCAAAGGCTGCTCACCCTCTGCATATGGGTCTGTGGTTAAGGGGGGTATGATTCCTAAGCTGGCCTGGATTAACTCTACAAAATGGAAAACAGCCTCCACAACCACTTAAAGAAGGGTTTGGGCTGACTGAATTGAGTACAGTTCAATTCCATGAGTGAAGGGAGACGTTCAAAGCAGAGTCTCCACCCTGTAGAATTCCCCCATGGATGGGGCAAAATAAACTGAGTTCTTTTGAAATAGAGGGTGAAGATGTACAACCCCATATAATGGGGGGGTCACTTTGGGGACTTGTGACAATAGGGGTAAGAAGGGAGGGTCATACCAGAGATGGCTATAACCAGGCAACCAGCTCAATACCGAAAAATAAGCTATTCCTTAAGAAACTTTGGGCCAGTGTATCTGCAGAACATGCCAACAATTGTTAATGGAGGTGGCTTGCTCCTCAAGCATAGTGTCAAAATATTCCGGTTTCTGATTTGGAGGTAACTATGCTCTGCAAATGTGGTGTTCATCTGCTTTGAAACAGCATTCTTCTTGCAACACTGTCTCTACGTGGAATGTTTTCAGGGTCACCAGCTTTGCATCAAGCTTTTTACATATAGGCTTATCATATTTCTAAGCCC
Source organism: Rhizomys pruinosus (assembly GCA_009823505.1). NCBI lineage: Eukaryota > Metazoa > Chordata > Mammalia > Rodentia > Spalacidae > Rhizomys > Rhizomys pruinosus. The sequence goes on from VZQC01014082.1 coordinate 3,429,930, forward strand.
CTGATTTGACCAACGACATGGCCACATCAATGAAATCACTAGCTTTGTAAAAGCAGAGTTCAACTGTTGTGTCAAGAACACTTACTTTGATGAAACAGTTAACATTGTCCAAAAATTCTCACCAACTTTCTGACTTCCCTCTTACGTAAACTACTTGATTCTAAGGCTCTAATGCTTTAAAGAATAAAATATAGTAAGTAAAACTTAAAGATGCAAAAATATCTATATATTAAAAGTATGTGAGATATATATAGAGAGAGAAGGGGGCAAGGAGACTAAGTACATACCTCAGGCTGGCCTGGAATTCTTTCTGTAGCCCAGGCTGGCCTCAAACTTCTGATCCTCCTGCCGCTAACTCCGAAGTGCTGGGATTACAGTCATGATCCACTGTATCTGGCTACATGTGAATTCTTATAGAGCCCAGAATAAAAGGCAAAAAAAAAAAAAATCTTGCTTTCAACTGATTTTGCTTGTCTAAATTTCATTAATCATAATTTAATAATGTCATATTATAATATTGAATAGCTAATATATCATTTTAATATCTAGGAAAGTGGTGAAGTTTTAAAATAATATCAGTGTTAATAAAATGTTTTCCAAAAAAATTTTTCTTCAGAAAATATATTGTTAAAAAAGGAGAAAAGCAGGGACTGGAGAGATGGCTTACTGGTTAAGAGCACTGGCTTCTCTTGCAGTGGACCCACGTTTGGTTCCCAGCACCCACATGGTGGCTAACAACCATCCATAACTACAGTTCCAGGGTGTCCAACGCCCTCTTCTGACTTCCACGGGCATTGCACCACACAGGTGCACTTACATACATGAAGACAATACACTCATACACTTAAAACAAAAATTTTTGAATAAGGACAACAAAAATAATCTTACATTTTTGACAAGTGCCAACCAATTTTTCTGGAATGCTTTTTTCTTCTTTTTACCAGACAGCTGTAACTGGTGGAGATGATGTCATCATTCATACTTTTTACTGACCGACAGTGAGTTCCATGACAATGTCTGGCAGCAACAGCATTAAGTCAGTAGCTGTGTGAACAGCAGGAAGGGAGAGCGGTTACCAGAGCCCCCGCTGAGGGAGGATGGTTCAGGCAAAACTCCCAAATGGAAAGAGGAGCTCTGAGTCAGGGCTGCAGATGGAGCACTGTTCTGAGATTCTAAAGGAGCCTACACATTTGGATGAAAACTTAGAAAATAATTAAGCCAATCACTATTACACCAAACATCAGTGTACTTAAAAACATCTCAAAAATGACTAAATTCTAAACTTTACATGTAGGTAATTAAGATCATCCTGCCTTAGTGTTTCCATATGCCTGATGTCAAGTTTGGCAAATTCTGGAGACTTATGCTGAAGTTTTTATACAGATATATGTAGATTATATAGACAGAGATGGATATGCAAACATAAAGAACATAGAGTGTTTATATAATGTACATTTAGATAAATCAACACATAATGCAAATGCATTGTAATTAGTGTCTTGTGCTTAAAATGTAAGTAAAATTGATTAATATAACCATACTTGATTTCTAAATATAAGATGAAAATAGGTATGTGTGCTTTTATTCCTCATGAAGATGATTGGAAAAATTGTTTTTCAGAAAAACAAAGTTGATTCTGGTGGTAGACCCAAACCCCTAAGTGCTATTACTCTTTTCAGCATTAATTTCACTGTTTATTAAACTTAAATAGAATTCTGAGTTCCAGGTTGGGCTTTGTGATTTTGGAAATTTTTTAAAATGGTTTAGCAGTCTTTGTTCTAAGCATTTGATGAATGAGTGGATGAAGATGGAACGAATGAATGAGAGGTCAGTATTAGAGTCTCATCCTGTGGAGTGAGTTCTAATTTACTGCCCACTCTGTGTTTTAGTTCTAGAAATACCATCACTGGTTGCTGTCCTATGGTTAGACTAGCAACAAGCGGTGAGATTTGGAGAAGTATTTTCTGGGACTTAACTGAAACACGGAAGCAATCAAGTGCTTGAATTCTGGGTTTTTCCAATTGAATGGCATTCCTTTATCCATATTGATTTTGGCTTTGGTAAATTCAATTGTTGATACCACCTGGATAATTTTAAGTCTTTCTGAAGCTTACAAAAAGTTTCCAACATAGCTCAAGGAACATAAGAATTTCATCAATTGAAAACTAAGAATCTTTTCTGTGGGATGTGTAAAACAAGAAGCTGACCAGCATTATTTTCTTTTTCTCTAATTCAGTGTCATTATTGAGAGTTATTCTTGAACTTTATGAAAACCAGATTGGGGCACAAGCATGTTCTCCATCGCATCTTGTTCAAGGAATTGGAACTGAAAATCATTCAAACTAGGAAAACATGACATTGAAAAATAGTCTACATTCTTTCTTCTACCTCAGAGTGCCTGATATTGTTTCTGATTCAGATGCCTTATGTAAATAGATCTCTTTTGTTTTTATTAAGAAATGGACATTTAGCTTCCAGTCAGAAACAAGCTTTTTTTTTTTTCTTTAATTGTTGTTCTGCTGGCTTATCAGTTAGAAGCTTTGATCTTCATACTTGTTTTGCTCAAAAGCTGTGTATTTTCATCATTACTCTCAGAAAAGATTTCTGAATAGTTCTCTTCAAAGCCTTCCCTTGTTCGTCTGGGATACCTCACTAGCCACATTCCCTGCCTGCCTCCTCTAGGATGGCCTAGCCAAGTCAGGTGGTGGGTCCATAACCAATTTCCATTCTCATTATCTGATCTCTTAGAAATGCGTTTCCTTTCCCTGCTCCTTGCTCCCCCTCCCACAGACTTGGAGAGGTAACACAGCCCCTTCCAGGAAGCTGTGTACCAACTCTATCTTTGTCATACTTCTAACTGAAGCAACCTTCAACTTCACCCCTACACACACACACACACACACACACATACACACACACACACACACACCTGTGGTTTAATGGGATCACAAGTCACCATCAAGGTTATTCCTTGGGTGTACAAGCTGTGTCCTCTACAAAGCTGGTGAACTCAAAAGACAACGGGGAAGAAAACTCACCTTCATCTTTACTTGCCAGGCATGCGCCTGCCCACATGACAGTGTCTACACCAAAGTCATCTTTCTCCTTTCTCGATTTCACACAAAGGCACTAGCAGAAGCTCAGCGCATGATTTTCTCACACCCTTTAGCAGAGCTCACATTTATTGAGGGTGAATATCATGCCTCTATTTACATTATTTTTGCTATAATTCCTTCCTTAAATATAGTAAGTGTTCAATGACTATTCATTTTATTTCATCAAAGAAATGAAATGTATTTATTGAAAATACTATTTCTGTTCCTAAATGCAAATATAAAAAGTACTGCAGGAATCAAAACACTTACCAAAGGTGAAAAGCTAACTTGTCTGGTTTTAAGTGCATCGGCTGAGGAATCTCATATGAACTGTAGTCCCTGGCAGTCTTTTGCAGAATTTCAGAAGGAACACTTGTTATGAGAGACTGTGGAAAAGTTGGGCTGAAGAGCATTTCTAGCTGTTTATTAGAACAGGCAAAGGATAATGCTAAGCATTGTCTGAAGTGGGCAAGAGATCATGGAATTCCCATGGGAGGTGAGGGAATTTGGGAAGGAGCTGGTTGGATCAGGCTGAGGTCAGTATACTTCCTAGAAGTTTGTATTGTGCCAAAAACAAAAATGGAAAAAAAAAAAAGAAATGGTAAAGTTCTTGAAGCTAGAATTACTCTGTATGAATGCTGCACACAAATGGGTATAGCCAGGCATTCAGAGTCAAAAACTGCTTTGTGGGGGCCTCAGTGGAGGTTTAATATTGTTTCTATCAGTTTTATTCAAGGGATGGGAAATGTCCATAACACAAGCTTCTCAGACCACAAAACAATGATGTACTTAAGATAGGTTTTATGCCTATTCAATGACATGGTCAGGACTTCAAATTTTAGATTTCAAGGGATAAACCATTGGCTGACCTCTCAAGAAAGCCCTGTGTTGATATTCAAAATTTCCTACTAACTATCCATTTCACAATCCCGGCTTGCATGGCTTTATGTCCTTCAGTCTTTCTGACTTTATGTGATGAGGTATGTTCTGTTCAGGAAGAAAGGAAAACCAGTCACCTTGTCATCTTTCACTGTGCTTCTCCCTCCTTCTCCCTACAGTCCTCTGTGATGTCAGTGTGCTTTGCTCGTTTTCATCCAAATTTGGTGGTTGGTGGCACCTACTCGGGCCAGATTGTCCTCTGGGACAATCGCAGTCATCGAAGGACCCCCGTCCAGAGGACTCCTTTGTCAGCTGCTGCACATACGGTAAGTCAAACTCCTGCCACGGCTGTATCAATTACATAAGCGCTGAGAAAGGAAAAAGCTCACATCACAACCGTGTAGATGTGGCCAGTAATGCTGAGTTAGAAGTATCTAATTTATAAGGATTAAGTTCTGAGTGACAGATAAAGGGCTAAGGGTGATGTTGCATGCTTCTAACCTAGCACTCTGGAAGCTATGGCAGGAGGATTCTGAGTTTGAGGCAATCTGCCCTACATAGCAAGAACCTGTTTCCAAAAGAATAAGTAGGTTAATAAGCATTGGCTTTAGAGAAATGTCTCAACAGTCTAGGGGCAACATAGAAAATGTCACCTTTGTTGTCCCAAAGGTCACCATCAAAGGGGATTATTTGTAAGTATGTGCAAGTATATGCCTAAAGAATCTCTTCACATTCATATTCTGAGGTGAAACACATACTTTCAAATAGACCACAAAGAGTGAGCCTCTCATGTCCAGTGATGGGATGTGGACATTTGCCAACATGCCTTTTCCATTTGTGAATTGAAAGAGTACTGTGACTTTAAATTCTGGAATGTGTGGTGTCTCAACATGAAGTCTACAGTGACAGTTTAATCCCCACGGTTAAAAGTCAACATCTCAAAACCATTACCCATAATTTAGCAGAAGAGGTTGAGCATAGTGTTCACAAGACAACTGCTCTGTCATTTCCGTTAAGAGAATGACAGGTGTGAAGAGCAATTGTTAGGAGGACGGGAAGACAGGCATGTCTCCATCAATCTTTACTACCTTGACATTCAGGGTAGCTGATGTTCTTTCTCTGAAATGCCCAAATTATGCCCGGGGATACAACTCTACTATTGTTTTCAATTTCCTTAATGTGGTTGCTTCATTCGTTTCATCTGTTGGCCTCAAAACCATTCCAGCTTAGAAAAGGACAGCTAGCTGCTTTAGCTAAGACCATGAGGAAGAAAATCCTCCCACTCTTGTGAAGTTTGACAATGGGAAATGACAAATGCCAAGTCAGTCCTCATTTTGAATGATTGGGGCCAAAGACACATGCAGGTGAAGCTCATCTTTGGGAATCTTGGGAAATTGATGTTGCCTACCCCATTTCTCCAAACTAATAACAGAAAATTGTGGCCCAGGAGAAGACCGGCCTGATGCAGGTGTTCTCTCAAGTACTATGAAAACTTTCTTGGCTCTCTGTGAATGTCTGGTGCATTTGTGAACATACCTTCCAAAATTTCAAAAATTATGAATCCAACTACAAAAAATCCAAATAAGAGGAAATCCAAATTCAAGGTTTCTTCCAAAGAGTTTATGATTTATTTTCCAAATAACATAGAAGATGGCCATCATAAATAAAATGTTGTTATTATCAAACTGAGTGGCATTATGTCTGTTAGAAAATAAAATGAAAACAAATTTCTTCTCTCTTTTGCAGTGTTTTGTCTAATTTATAGCTCAATATGTGCAGTTTGTTTTGTGTTTGTCTTTCAACTTCCATTATTGCCTGATTGATTGGTACCAGGATCAAACAAGTGGTTAAAAAAGGCTTTCCACAGATGACTCACTAATTTCCCTTCACACCCACCACACATATGCATTTGGGACAACAGGAAATCATAATTAAAACAAAATCCTTCTGCCACACAGTAAGTTTATTCTTAAAGTCAATAAAAACAATCTGGCATCTCTATTGGAAAAATGATCTGTAATGTTGTCTTTTTCTTTATGTTAGGTAGAGGGGTGTGTGTGTCTGTGTGTGTGTGTGTGTGTGTGTGTGTGTGTGTGTGTATGTACATGTACCCCAGTGTCTGCCTATGTCCAAGTTCCTTTACTTTTCCACATTGAACTCTTGCAGAAAATTCTAGGTAGATTCCAAGTTCACAGCAATGAACCATGCTTTATATTCAAAGAGATAAAGAAAAAACTGCATTCAGTGCAGTGCCTGCTTAGATCAGTCCGACTGAGTCTAAATAAAGCAGCTTTCTTGATATTCATGCACATATAGTCTTCGGTTTTACTAAATCTGCTGTTCTTAAGTAAGAGTCTATTACATTCATTTCCTATTTGATCTCCATACAATTTCATCTGCTGTGTGGTTAGAGCTTGAGTTTGATAGCACACTGCTTCAGGTTCCACAGTACCAGAAATGTGAAAAGGAGCATTGTCTATAATTCCACACTACCCAGTCCTCCTGCTATTTAGAGACTTAATTGGATAACACTGAGTTTCAGATATCTGCTATTCTTACCACTATGTAGATTCATTGATGCTAATACATTGAAAGTGTCAGTAAGCACATAGCATCCAAAAGACATAGGGACTTAGCTACCTGTCCATCAACTTGGGTAGAAGAGGAGACAAGATTGTCAAAAAAGCAGATGTATTCTTATGATGCACTAATATGAGATAAGTTTTATATAGAGATGAAAAAGATAATTCATTGCTATACAGATTTTTACACTCTGGTCAAAATGCAGATAATCTGTTTCATCGTCAGAATTTTACCATTAAGGAAACTCTGATAAAAGACATCATGTTCTGGGGCTGGAGAGATAGCCTAGTGGTTAAGAGTGCCGACCGCTCTTACAGAGGACCCGGGTTCAATCTCCAGCACCCACATGGTGGCTGAGAACCATCTTAACTCCAGTTCCAGGGGAATCAGACACCCTCTTCTGACCTCCACGGCATTGCACGACACGGGTGCACAAACCTACATGCAGAGAGTATATTCATACACATACAAAAATAAAAAAAATTTTAAAAAGACATCATGTTCTATAAAAATGATCAAACTGGGGAAAGTTTTGAAAACCAAGTAGAAGAACTGAAGGAACTGATGATGAGAAGTCCAAGGCAAGACTTAGGGAATATAAAACAGCAATCTACAAATATTCAAGGAGATGTACTGTTTTGACAGGATTGCACTGAAATTATCTCTATGAACTGTTTTTGTCCCCAGAAACAAAACTCTCAGGAGTTAGTGCTGTAACTGCAGCCCTGTAGGCAAGGTGTTCCAGTGGAGCTTTGGACCACTTCTTGGATGAGGCAGTGAGCAGCTTCCTTGGATGATTATCGCTGCTCCTTCTGACCAGGAGTTTATATGATAATAATAGTCTCAGAACCATCTTTTCTATAATACCAGTTTCCCAATATTAAAGATTGTTTCATTGTAGTTGCGGCTAGGTATTATAGACAGTAACTCATCAAGTGTAAGACTTAAACTGTCAGCTGTTTGCACAGAGAAGCATCAAGTAAGTTGTGGTTTGGCCACTCATGGCTGAGATGCCTGAAATCTAACCTAAATTACTGCTAGGTTCTGCTTATGCTAACCTTCCATTTAGTGTTTTAGTGTGCAGCTGCAAATGGTTTTAGTCTAGCATGTAGCAATCTACAGAGTAGGATAACTTATCTTCCAGGGTTATGACAGATGACCAAGGCATCTCGTTTACAGTTCCCTGGATGTATATAAATGACCTTTATCAAACCCAGGCTGAATTTAAGGCACTATACTACTCCAACTGGTATTCTGAAAATTAAATATCTATCTTAGTTTTGCAGTGACATGAAAAATCTAATTTTATCTCACTAAGTACATTGTGCTAATAATTTCACCACCAATATCTCTCTGTCAAATCAAAAAAGCTGATGAATATTAACCATCTTTTTAAAAAAAGAATGCTAACAAATGTTTGGTTAGAATGCATTAAACTCCAGATTTAGTAACATGTATTTCCTTCAAAAGTCTATAGTTCTAGGCCGGGCGTGGTGGCGCACGCCTTTAATCCTAGCACTTGGGAGGCAGAGGCAGGCGGATCTTTGTGAGTTCAAGGCCAGCCTGGTCTACAGAGTGAGTTCCAGGCCAGCTGGGGATACAGGGAGACCCTGTCTCGAAAAGACCAAAAAAAAAAAAAAAGTCAATAGTTCTACACTTTTGAAGACTCTCCTTTCATCATTCACGGGGAGCTTCAAAGCTAAACTGTGTGGTAGGGACTTACTGGAGCAATCCGAGGTCCCCTCCCTGGTTGTTTCTGCCCCAACAACACTCATTTGCTCTCAGTGTCTTCAGTTCTGTTGCATTGTATCAAACTACGTGAGGTGAGGCTTTGTAAGTATTTCCACTACTTCGTGTTGCTACCAGAGTGTCTGCAGAAACCGGGCTCAAAAAGTGGCACATGACTGGAAACTTGTCCACTGGTAGGACTGTGTCACTCTGTAGCCCTGGTTTTAGACCCATGTATTTACCACTCATATGCAATCATTTCCCCCTTGTAGCCACACCTGATCCTCCATGTTAATGCTTTTGCAGCATCCTGTGTACTGTGTCAACGTTGTTGGGACCCAGAATGCTCATAACCTCATCACTGTCTCCACGGATGGCAAAATGTGTTCCTGGAGCCTGGACATGCTCTCCACCCCACAGGTGGGTCTATTAACCCTATACATCCCGGTGCCTAGGCCCAAAGAGATCCCTATTTAGTAGTGGAGCACAGCTCCTAAAGGCCAAAAAGCCTAGTCTCACCAATCTCCCCTTGAAGCCAAAGCCCATTTCCTCTAACACAAATCATGTAATTATTGTAATACGTTAATCTTTAGGTCAGTTTCAAAAGAAAATGAAATAATCCATGTTAAAGCTTGGTGATTACATAAGTCTCCTGCCGTGTGAATTGTACTTACCTTCTGATGTTGGGAAGCAATGCAAATGAGGTTGGAGCTCAGTAGAGCACCCCCTTCTAGGTACTGGCCTTGAAGGAAAAGTATTCCAACAAAACAGAAATCCAAGCCTCAGCTTGTTTCTGTACCCCATAACTTTGTTGTCTGCTCCACATTGATTGTGAATGTGGCCTCTGCCATTGCTTGCTCCATGAATGAGAAGTTGAAAATGAAAAGGCTCCTGTGTTTCCAAACGACTAGCAACTGCAGAAACAGGAGAAGCCAAACAAAGGACCAGACATGGATGAGGATGCTAGAGCAGACATGGACAAGGATGCTAGACCAGACATGGATGAGGATGCTAGAGCAGACATGGATGAGGATGCTAGAGCAGACATGGATGAGGATGCTAGAGCAGACATGGATGAGGATGCTGGATCAGACATGGATGAGGATGCTGGACCAGACATGGATGAGGATGCTAGAGCAGACATGGATGAGGATGCTAGACCAGACATGGATGAGGATGCTAGACCAGACATGGATGAGGATGCTAGACCAGACATGGATGAGGATGCTAGACCAGACATGGATGAGGATGCTAGACCAGACATGGATGAGGATGCTAGACCAGACATGGATGAGGATGCTAGACCAGACATGGATGAGGATGCTAGACCAGACATGGATGAGGATGCTAGACCAGACATGGATGAGGATGCTAGACCAGACATGGATGAGGATGCTAGACCAGACATGGATGAGGATGCTAGACCAGACATGGATGAGGATGCTAGACCAGACATGGATGAGGATGCTAGACCAGACATGGATGAGGATGCTAGACCAGACATGGATGAGGATGCTAGACCAGACATGGATGAGGATGCTAGACCAGACATGGATGAGGATGCTAGACCAGACATGGATGAGGATGCTAGACCAGACATGGATGAGGATGCTAGACCAGACATGGATGAGGATGCTAGACCAGACATGGATGAGGATGCTAGACCAGACATGGATGAGGATGCTAGACCAGACATGGATGAGGATGCTAGACCAGACATGGATGAGGATGCTAGACCAGACATGGATGAGGATGCTAGACCAGACATGGATGAGGATGCTAGACCAGACATGGATGAGGATGCTAGACCAGACATGGATGAGGATGCTAGACCAGACATGGATGAGGATGCTAGACCAGACATGGATGAGGATGCTAGACCAGACATGGATGAGGATGCTAGACCAGACATGGATGAGGATGCTAGACCAGACATGGATGAGGATGCTAGACCAGACATGGATGAGGATGCTAGACCAGTCATGGATGAGGATGCTAGAGCAGACATGGATGAGGATGCTAGACCAGACATGGATGAGGATGCTAGACCAGACATGGATGAAGATGCTATACTGCACATGGATGAGGATGCTAGATGCCATCTTCAGCACATGCACATGTGACATGCACATACATAGCCAAATACGCCTAAACGTAGACTGGCTCATGCTTCCCATACTTCTTAGTGTAAAAATAAAGTGCTTCACTATCGTCCAACTTAAAACCATGAAGAGTTCATTGTTACAGTCTTTGACACATATATGTAGAAATATCCAGAAAATCACAAAAGATCTCCAGAAGATGATTCTCACATTTAACAATCTTGTTCCCTTTCTTAGAAAAACAGCTCTAGAATATCTCACACTCAATTTTCAAAAGTTGTTTAAGTTTCAAAATACATAAGGACATGTGGAAACTACAAAGACCCCTCTCTAAGTCTCTACAGATGTAGAGACTACTGAAACTAAGTTCTTTCTTTATATAACTTGAGGGAGGAAAGAGCACTGGAAAGCGGCTCACAATTCAAGTTCCTGGTTTTGCTAATCCTTTGAATCATGCAGGCCCTCAATTGTGTGCAGATAGATATTTTATGGTTTTGTCTTAAAATTCTCGGCAATGTGTTGTTTTCTTTTAAAAGCATGGAGATTATAAACAGATATCAGGGCAAACCTTCTATTTAGGAATTTTTAATTACCCAGTTTGCTGATTAAACACGCGTTTGTTTAGATGAAACCAGTGGTGCAGGAGCTGCAAGCCCATTTTTATTAGTGTTAGCGTGCCCGCAGACGCCTGGCTCTGCATGGAGACTGAGAATTTCATGACCTGGAGAGTAGGGGCAAGTGGGAGCAACCCGCAGTTTCTCTCTCTCTCTCTCTCTCTCTCTCTCTCTCTCTCTCTCTCTCTCTCTCTCTCCTTCCCTCCCACCCCCACAATTGAGTTATCAACACACATTTCCTTCCTTATTGCTAACTTTAGAGAAAGGACAGACCATCAGACGTTTCCACATTCTGTGTCATCCTATCACAATCCCCTTCCGGGTAGCAAGCAGTCTCTAAGACTCCCTATGTGTGGTTGCCATGAAAGGTCAGCATGGCATAGAGCCTCATGGTCAGCACGTCTGCACCCTGTCAGCACGAATTTCCGATCCATGGACTCTGTGGCTGAACAACTTGGCTTGTTTGCACAGGAAAGTCTTAATTCTCATGCAACTGCAGGGATAGTATGTGCCAGAATGACTTTTTTAAAAGACTTCAGATACCCAGAATAGGCTGTTTGCTGTAAGTAGCCAGAAACAGTCAGGGACGTTGTAGATACTTACTCTTCACTGTCATTAAAATTAATTCAACAGCAAGTCTTTTGACATACTCTCAGTTTAACAAATCATTTTATCATAATAATGACTCTCATGTAATTTTTTTTTATTTTTGAGACAGGGTCTCCCTTTAAGTCCCAGCTGTCCTGGAGCTCACTCTGTAGACCAGGCTGGCCTTGAACTCACAGAGATCCGCCTGCCTCTGTCTCCGAGTGCTAGGATTAAAGGCGTGCACCACCACGCCTGGCTTCGTGTGTGTGTGTGTGTGTGTGTGTGTGTGTGTGTGCATGTAGTATCTTAAGCATCTATTTAAATGCCATTCTTTGAGAACTGAGAGCCTATATGCCCAACAGCTAACTTCCACAGGATCTACTTCCTGTTGAAATCTGGTTTTGATGGCCTGAGTGACAATTTTCTGGTTTAGGTCCACGGTAGACCCACAGTCCCTCTTTGACAAATGTGCTTAGCACATCTGATGTTAATACACGTGTATTCTCACGAACAATTGATTTTCAGAATGTTTGTAAATATAAGGTTATTGTGTGCTTTATTAAAGCCTGGGGCTGACAAGTGTAATCATTACAGTATCATCTTTAGTTTCTGCACCATTAGTTTTAAAATTCTCACCTGTCATCTCTGCCTGGCTGGGGAAGGAGCGGCACATGCTGATGAAACCCAGCCAACCTGAAACCAGAGATACCCAGCAGCCTGAGTGTCAGGGGCAGTAAAGCGTGGTTTCTGGCACAGCCGGGGTCTTTTGTAACGCTGTGTGAAAAGCAAACAGACAATTTAGCCAAATGATTTTTCCGTGCTATCTTTGGCTTGGTAAGGAGTTGACAAATGGAAATGTAACCACACCGTGTTTTGGTAGGAGAGCATGGAGCTGGTGTACAATAAGTCCAAGCCTGTCGCTGTTACTGGAATGGCTTTCCCGACGGGAGACGTCAATAACTTCGTGGTCGGCAGTGAGGAGGGTACAGTCTACACGGCTTGTCGTCATGGAAGGTGATTTTCTGTTTTCTTTCTGATGATATGTTCTTCATTTTCCAAAGGCCTGCTATCTGGCTCATAACCATCTTGCTTTATAAGGAAGTTGTTTCTGAAGAATTGCAAAGCACAGCCTCACATCTTCATTAACTTGAAGCACACATGTGCTCTGGCCCTTAGCCGAAGCACACATGTGTTCTGGCCCTTAGCCGCTTACAAGTCTTGGGTGGTTTGCAATGCCTTTAGAAAAATTGTTCCCACTTCTTATCAGATCCCCTTATGCTACCTGTCCATTTGGAGCCTTGCTTTTTGCAATCCCTTCAAGTTCCCATCATGTGCTCTTCAGGGATATCAACCTCTAAATATCACCTGCCCCACCATGCCCTCACAAGTGGGTTCCTTTCATTTCATCTTCTTGGCCTAGCATTTGTCTTCTTTGCCTAATTCCACCCAGCCATTAAGCACTCATCCTGGGGATCATTCCACATTGAAGTCTTCTAGACTTCCTTGGACAAAGAAAACAATTCCTTCCATTACAGTTTGTGGAAGTTCATCTGTTCTGAGCATTCATTCTTTCAAGGAATTCCCTGAGCATTAGGAACCATCATAAGACTTCATTAAAGTTCAAGACACACCCAGAGCTCATGTGCTAATTAAAGTAAACAATAGATAGGAAAGTAAATAAATGTTTATGGTGACTCACACCATCAGGAAAACTAAAATAAACAAGGCAGAATCACAGGCTGTCAGGCAGATTGTTTCATGGATTCTTCTATGTACTTTTGCATCTGTTGTGTTTTGTTACAATTAGTCATTCATCTGCTGTTCGGTCTTGCTAAACGATTTCCATTTACTTTTGATTTCCTGGCTCAGTCATGGCACATAGTCAAGTAAAGGAATAAAATTATAAATGTGATATAAAGAAAAGGCAATATCTAAATAATCTCAAAACCCACCCTACAAGTCAGAAGGGTTGGAACAGCATGAAATAGACACAAAGTACTATGTAGTTTTCAGGTAATAAGACAAGGGCCTTGATGGAGAGACTGGCAGATGCCTCTGGAAAACAGTGTCATGATAAACCAGATTCCAGACATTCAGTCTGAAAGGTAAAATTCCATGCAAAACTTAACAGGTGGCCTCCCATCTTTTGAAGGGATTACTGTGTTTATTGATGCTTAATTTCTCTTTCTCTTTCACAGTTATTATTCAATTGATTTTTCATCTCCTGCACTCATGCCAGGCTATTTAGATTTAACAAGGAATCATAATTTGTATAAGGTTTATATTCCTTCCAGTGTTTTTGTGATTTGTAAAAATAACAAGTACCCATGGCTCAGCTACACAATTTTTTTTCCATTCCAATAATACAAGCTGTGATGTTTATAGTATTTCTATTTCTGAACAAGCAGTATTTGCCCTGTTCACATGATTTAAAGATGATTTCAGAAGACAGACTTCACATTAAAACTGGGCTAGATGCACTCATTAAACATAAAACAATCTGATCGATTTATTCATTTACTCAAATATTTGCTGCACCTCTCCCTTGAGCATAGTGTGTAACTAGATGCTGTAAACAGACAGGTGCCATTTAAACCTGGTTCTGGTCTTCAGGAAATTGACGCTGGTGGGAGCAACAAGAGCTAGATACCTGCAGGCCCAACAGAATGCCACTGCTGGCGCCCGAACAGAGAGTGCAGTGAGCCAATCCCAGAGGCCCAGCCCAGTCTCTGTGTACCACCATCAATAAGACCTAAACCAGCTACTACCTGGATCTCCTATTGTCTATGAAACTAGAGACCATTGTCATTGATACTTTTCAGAGAGTCACCTTTTGAATGATAGATGTTCCAAAGAATGTCCCTGTGACACACACTGCAGATCTCTCTTCTACGAATTTGGTTTTGCTTTTGACATTGGTCCATCCACTTGAAATATAAAATGCAGGTTTTAGTAAGGTCATAAACTAGCAGGTATTGGCTTTGGAGTAAGGTTAAATGGGTCACACACAGCTACAAGGGTGAGGCGGGGATTTATATTTTTCACCTAACATAGAGAAAGTGCAAATCCACTTCCATAAATTAAACAAGGTCCTCATTTTTCACCCTATAAACCCTTTCAGGATGCTGTTAAAAGCAAGTGGAGTCTCACCAGGGGCCACTTCAAAGATCAGCTTCTTGTGTTCATTAGAACAAATTTCTATGATCATGTGTTGGAACTGCTGTTAGCAGTTTTACTGGGCATAATTTTTGAGTGCTTGTTACATGGAACATACTCTCCAGTGCTTTGCTCGTGATTCCAAATTTTACTCAGCACATTGACATTTATTGGTGCTCTGGGGCCAAATGCTCTAATAACTCAATTCATTTTTACTTTTAGTGACAAAATATTAAGATTCCACAATCCCTACATATTTGTCATATTTATAGCCTCATACATCTGAACTTTTAAAACATGATATTAGGGATATATTTTCTCAGAGGTTCCTAATTGTGTATGACTGCATGCAGACTATTATGTGATAATAGAGGGCTGAAAATAATCCCAGCTTGGTTAAATAAAGGAAGCATGTCTGAGATTCCTATTTCTCAAATAAATGTGCTTTTTCTCTTAAGAGCATAAGTTTGTTTCTTTTTCTCTGTCATTTCACTCAATAAATATTTATTGAGCACTTATTGTGTGCTAGACACTTGGCAACAAGAAATAGAAGATACCTTCCCTTATGGAATTTACAAAATGGATTGCTCATCTCTCTTGCCTTTCCAATGAAATGAAAATATCATTCTCTTCCTATTATATCGATATCATGTATATCATGTTATGATAATAAGGGTTTTCATAAGCATTACATTTTTAGATGTGTCAACTTGATTTAAGAAATTTCCTTTAAGAAATAAATCATTATTCTTCCAGAGATGTATAGAACTTCATAGCCATACACTCCTTGGAAGGAGTCAAACAGAACATGAGTTTATGTCAAGGGTACTCTCATTACAATACGAAAGCTTCAGAGATGTATCTGTGTCCATCATAATAGCTTCTCCCAACAGTGGTAAACTCTGTGAAACTCTTGGAAATATAGAAAGAATGACTTTTTGAATTCTTAAAACTTCTTAATCACCAAAATAGTCCACAATACAATGTCTTCCTCTCAAGATAGCTATGAAAATGGTTTGATTCTTGGAGCAAGAGAGATGGCTCAGCAGCTAAGAGAACTAACTAATCTTGCAGAGGACCAGGGTTCAAATCCCAGCCCCCACATGGCAGCTAACAACCACCTGAAATTCCAGTTCTAAGGGATCCAATGCCCTCCACAGGCATTGTGCAACACGAGTGAACTCATCTGCATGCAGGCAATACACTCACACACATAAAAAAAGAACAAGAAAAAAGAAAATGCTTTCATTCTTGACTATGCATGGTAGTTGTTTTAAAGGATGCAAACATGAAGACTTTTTGTTTTTTGTTTTTTAAAAAAATTTATTGTGGGCTGGAGAGATAGCCTAGCGGTTAAGAGCACCAACGCTCTTGCAGAGGACCCGGGTTCGATCCCCAGCACCCACATGGCGGCTAAGAACCGTCTGTAACTCCAATTCCAGGAGAACTCCAGTTCCAGGGGAATCCGAGACCCTCTTCTGACCTCCGCGGCATTGCACGACACGGGTGCACAGACCTGCATACAGACAATACATTCATACACATACAAAAAAAAATTTATTGTTTTACATATATTTTTTTGTACAAGATTACGTTACAAATCAAATCTAGACCCGTGTCCCCCTCCCAACCCCACTCCCACCCCACCAGATTCACCCTTTCAGTCAGTTCTTTGATGCAGTCTTTTATATTGTTGGTGTTGTTATTGTTCTTTTCAATATGCATCACTCCCCACAAGAAATGTTTACAACTAGGTTATTGGCACTAGCATCCACAGATGAGGGATACCATTCGTCGTTTTTCTGGGACTGTGTTACTTCACTTAATATGATATCTTCCAGTTCCATCCATTTACCAGCAAAGTTCATGATGTTGTCTTTTTTTTACTCCTGCATAGAACTCCATTGTGTACATGTACCACATTTTCTCTAGCCACTCGTCAGTTGAGGGGCACTTTGGGTGGATTCCAGCTTTTTGCTATTGTGAACAGAGGTGCAATAAACATAGCTGTGCATGTATCTCTGCAGTAAGAAGAGTCTTGTGGGTATATACCCAGGAGTGGTATGCCTGGGTCAGGCGGTAAGCTCATTTTAAGTCTTCCAAGGGTTCTCCACACTGCTTTCCATAGTGGCTGTACAAGTTTACATTCCCACCAGCAATGGATGAGTGTTCCCCTTTCCCCACAACCTCTCCAGCACTTGGTATCATTTGTTTTCTTGATCCTAGCCAGCCTTATTGGAGTGAGATGATATCTTAAAGTGGTTTTAATTTGCATTTCCTTAATGATTAGTGATGTTGAGCAGTTCTTGAGGTGTTTCTCAGACATCTCTAATTCCTCGCTTGTGAAGTCTCTGTTCAGTTCTTTGCTCCATCTATTGAGCGGGTCATTTGTTTTCTTTTTTCTTTGTTTTTTGAGTAGTTTATATATTCTGGAAATCAATGCTTTGTCAGATGTATCTGCAGTGAAGGTTTCCTCCCACTCTGTGGGATTTCTCTTCACTTCCTTGATTGTTTCTTTTGATGTACAGAAGCTTTTGAGTTTGATGAGGTCCCATTTGTCAATTGTCGACCTTAATTCTTGTGCAGCTGCTGTCTGATTTAGGAAGTCTTTTCCTACGCCTATGTCTTGTAGTCTGCTGCCAACTTTTTCTTCTATCACCTTCAGAGTTTGGGGTTTCACGTTGAGGTCTTTAATCCATCTGGAGTTGACTTTTGTACAGGGTGAGAGGTAGGGGTTTAATTTCATTCTTCTACAAGTGGTGATCCAGTTTTGCCAACACCACTTGCTGAAGATGCTGTCTTTTCTCCATTGTGGTTTCTTGGCCCCCTTGTCAAATATGAGATGGCTGAAATTGTATGTGCTCAGATTTGGATCTTCGGTTTTGTTCCATTGGTCAACAGGTCTGTTTTTGTGCCAGTACCAGGCTGTTTTTATGACTATAGCCCTGTAGTATAGTTTAAAATCTGGTATAGAGATCCCTCCTGTGTAGCTCTTTTCACTCAGGATTGATTTGGCTATTCGGGGTCTTTTGTTTTTCCAAATGAATTTAAGAACTTTTGTTTCCAAGCCTGTGAAGAAACTCTTGGGGATTTTGATTGGGATTGCATTAAATCTATACAAGAGTTTTGGTAAAATGGACATTTTTACAATGTTAATTTTCCCAATCCATGAGCATGGGAGGTTTTTCCATCTTCTGAGGTCTTCTTCAATTTCTTTCTTTAAGGGTTTAAAATTTTTGTTGTAGAGGTCTTTGGTGTCTTTGGTTAGGTTTGTTCCTAGGTATCTTATTGTTTTTGAGGCTATTGTGAGTGGGAAGGTCTCTTTGAATTCTTTCTCCAGTTGCTTGTTCTTGGTGTAAAGAAAGGCCATTGATTTTCTAAGGTTAATTTTGTATCCTGCCACTTTGCTGAAGCTGTTAATCGTTTCTAGGAGTTTTCTGGTGGAGTTTTTTGCATCCCTTAAGTAAACAATCATATCATCAGCAAATAGGGATAGTTTGACTTCCTCTTTTCCAATTAGTACTCCTTTAATTTCCTTTTCTTGCCTTATTGCTCTAGCAAGTGTTTCAAGCACTATATTGAAGAGGAGTGGTGACAGGGGGCAGCCTTGCCGAGTTCCTACCTTTAAAGGGAATGCTTCTGTCATTTCCCCATTTAGGATGATATTGGCTGTAGGTTTCCTGTATATGGCTTTGATTACATTGAGGAATGATCCCTCCAATCCAATTCCCTCTAGGACTTTAAACATGAAGGGATGCTGGATTTTGTCAAAGGCTTTTTCTGAATCAGTTGAAATGATCATGTGGTTTTTGTCTTTCAGTCCATTTATATGTTTGATGATATTTACTGATTTTCGTATGTTGAACCATCCCTGCATCTCTGGTATGAATCCAACTTGGTCATGATGGATAATATTCTTGATGTGGGTCTGTATGCAACTTGCAAGTATCCTGTTTAGAAGTTTTGCATCCGTGTTCATTAATGAGATGGGTCTATAGTTCTCCTTTTTGGTTGTATCTTTGCCTGGTTTTGGTATTAGAGTGATGCTGGCTTCATAGAAGGAATTTGGGAGAATTCCTTCTGTTTGTATCCTTCTAAACAATTTGAGTAATAATGGTTGTAAGTCTTTTTGAAATGCTTTATAGAATTCTGCTGTGAAACCATCTGGGCCTGGGCTTTTTTTAATTGGGTGGTTTCTTATTATATCTTCAATTTCTTCATGTATTATGGGTCTGTTTAAGCTGTCGATCTCTTCTTGGTTGAGCTTTGGTGATTCCCACAATTTCAGATATTCATCCATTTCTTCTAGGTTTTCAAACTTAGTAGAGTATAGGTTTTTGAAGTATTCCTGTATGATTTTCTGGATCTTTTCATCATCTGTTGTGATATTCCCCCTATCATCATGGATTCTATTGATTCGAAATTGTTCCTTCTTCTTTTGGTTAACTGGGCTAGAGGTCTGTCTATCTTGTTTATTCTCTCAAAGAACCAACTTTTGGATTCATTGATTTTCTGTATGGTTTTCTTTGTTTCCATTTCATTGATTTCTGCTCTGATTTTTGTTATTTCTTCCTGTCTGATGCATTTAGGGTTCATTTGTTTTCTCTCAAGTGTTTTTAGCTGCAGTGTTAGATAGTTCGCTTGTGTTCTTTCTGTTTTTTGATGTAGGCACTCAGGGGTATAAACTTCCCTCTTAGGACTGCTTTTAAAAAGTGTCGCATAGGTTTTGTTGTATTGTATTATCATTGTCATTCAGTTCCAGGAATGCTTTTATTTCTTTTTTTATTTCTTCCTTGACCCATTCATTATTCAGGAGAGTCTTGTTTAGTCTCCATGTGTTCTTGTAGATAGTAGGGCTTATTCCGGTGTTGATATTGAGCTTTAGCACACTGTGGTCTGATAGAATGCATGAAATTATTTCAATCTTTTTGTATTTGTTGAGTTTTTTTCTGTATCCCAGTATGTGGTCTATTTTGGAATATGTTCCATGAGGTGCTGAGTAGAAAGTGTATTTTCTGGTGTTTGGGTGGAATATTCGGTAGATGTCTGTGAGGCCCATTTGGTGTATTGTATCATTCAGTTCAGATGTCTCTCTGTTTGTTCCTTGTCCTGTTGATCTGTCCAAAGGACTTAGTGGGGTATAGAAATCCCCTACTATTAGTGTGCTGGGGTTAATCTGTGCCTTGAGGTCCTGAAGAATTGTCTTTATAAAGTTTGGTGCACCAGAATTTGGAGCATATATATTCGTGATTGTCTTCATGGTCAATTGTTCCTTTGATAGAGATGCAATGGCCCTCTTTGTCTCTTTTGATTTCTTTTACTTTGAAGTCTATTTTATCTGATATTAAAATAGCAATACCTGCTTTCTTTTTGGTGGTTTTTTGTTTTTTATTCCATCACTGCTTTGCACTGAAATTTTGCTCCCCTGTGTTCTTATGCAGCAAAGCAGGCATTGGTGAAGTCTTTGAAGGTCACCAAGGACCGGTGACAGGAATTAACTGCCACATGGCAGTGGGTCCCATTGACTTTTCTCACCTGTTTGTCACATCATCATTTGACTGGACTGTCAAACTGTGGACCACAAAGGTAAGGATATCTCGGAGGAAGTCGTTGGGGAATAATACCCAGGAGAAAAGCATGATTCCCTCCCTGGGGAGCCATAGAAGATGTTGTGCCCAAAACTCCTTCGGATGATGTGGTATTACAGAGTCAGACTGTATGTGTAAGTCCATCTGCCCAAGAGCTAGAAAAGGGCTTTTTGCTCAGTCCATTACTTATTGGAAATATTTAAGTTATACTTGAAAACAGGCTAATTGAAAAAAAAGTTCAAGTGATTCAAATAATGGTGGTGACATCCTCCTTTACTAATGCTGACCCACACACATCAATTTACTACTGTTAATCTCTCTGAGCTCTGTAGCGTTTACATACATACCTTCATAGTTATGGAAACATATGCTTGTATTGTTTGTCTTATTATTTTGGTGAGACTTGTGCTTATATTTTTATTTATTTGCCTTTTTGGTTTGTGTCAGTTTTTGTTTCTTTTTTTTTAATTTTATTTATTTCTGTATGTGTATGAATGTATTGTCTGCATGCAAGTCTGTGCACCCGTGTCGTGCAACGCCGCGGAGGTCAGAAGAGGGCCTCGGACTCCCCTGGAACTGGAGTTCTCCCAGAATTGGAGCCTCAGACGGTTCTCAGCCGCCATGTGGGTGCTGGGGATCGAACCCGGGTCCTCTGTAAGAGCGGTCGGCGCTCTTAACTGCTAGGCCATCTCTCCAGCCCCAGTTTTTGTTTCTTGAGCTGTTGGAGGTTTTGACACTGTTGTGTGACCCTATGTTACTTATGCTTTTTCGAGAGCAAAAAGAGAATCAAAGACCGCCTAAAGAAAGGTGTGGTAGCTTAGAGAAGGAATTTTATTGGCGTAGACCAATATTGGGGGCATTCTGATGGACTGGAGAACCACTTAAGAGATAAAAGCCAAAAAAGCCAAAAGAGAGAGAGAGAGAGAGAGAGAGAGAGAGAGAGAGAGAGAGAGAGAGAGAGAGAGAGATAAGCCACAGAAATGGGTGATTGATGATTGGTTAGGAAGAGTTGTAATAAGACATCATCAGCAGGCACCCAGGGGAACTGGGAAAATGGCACTATGGGCACAGTGCTTGCCGTGTAAGCATGAGGATCTGAGTTCTGATCTCCAGCACCTATGTAAAGCCAGGCATGAAAGTGTACATCTATAACCCCAGGACTGCAGGAGCAGAAACAAGTGGGTCTCAAGAGTCACTGGACAGCCAGTCTAGACAAAATGGCAACCTTCAGGCTCAGTGAGAGACCCTGACTCAAAAAATAAGATGGAGGGCAATAGAGGAAAACGCCCAACACCGAATCTCTGACCTTCACACAAGTACACACACATATATGCACACTTGCATACTTACACACACACACACACACACACAGAACCTAGTGTTTGAGTCTAAGGACATGTTGGAGAAGAGCTTTATATAAGTTGAGCTTAAGGTGCTGGGAGGTATATAAGAGGGTTTCTAGCAGGCAGTTTACAGTATAGAGCACAGAAGGAAGAGCTCTGAGCTACACGTACACACCTAGTAGTAGCAGTCAGAATAGCAATGACAATCAAAGTCATGGGAGAATTTGGAAAGAAACATGAAGACTCAATGTGGAGGAAAAGGAATATTTAAAAAATAAGCAGGAGATATGGAACCAGAGAAGGAAGCTGAAAATCAATTCAAGAAATAGAAAAATAGGGGGGAGGAAAAGGGAAATAAGCCTGAACTGAATTGGAAAAAATGTATGAAATGCACAAAGCATCAATAAAAACTAATTAAAAAAATAATAATAATAAAAAAAATAAAAAGGATGGTTATCTTGTAAAAAAAAAAAAAGAAATAGAAAAATAGAATTTCTGTGTGTTTTCATTTGCCTTCATGGAAAGAATTGTAGCAGGAGAATAGAATTGGCTCTTAACTGTCTGAAAAGATGCAGAACCCCATGTACAAGAGAAACACAAATGAAAGCAATGTTTTGAAATCTAGTTCCAAATATCAGGCTTTAACAAAATCTAACCATTTCACAGCTGAAAACAACCAGCCATTATCAGACATTGCTTTTGGAAATACAAAAAAAAAAAAAAAATTATGGAGAATAATTTGGCAAGATCTAAAAATACTAGTAATGCCAAGATCATTGTGGAACTCAACATCAGGACTGCAATAGTGTTGTTATTTCATTTTATGAATTTGTAGCTCCTTTTAACCTACCAGATAATCTCAGTTCTCAATGACAGTAATGTAACTGCTTAGCTTATCTCACCAGAAAACCTTACCAGTCAGAGCGTCAGAGGCCTTGAGCCCTCCAGCCATATTAGTGGTGTAAGTTTTTTATCTGGTAATGTTTTCCCTGAAATATATTTCTTTATGAATGTATACTGCAGTTCGGGAGTTTAAAGTTACTTCAAACTATTTGCTTTTTAACTACAAAATAATACTTATGTGGTTCCAAAATCAAATGCATAAAACAATGCTTATTCAAAAGAGCATGGATAGCTATTCTCTTTGTTAAGTAGTTGATGTGACTTGTTCATTCTTCAAAATTTCAAAAATATAAGAACAGTTTTTTTTAAATGATTACTATATGCACTTTTCCCTACCTGACTCTTCTTTAGACATATTTCTTTTTTTTTTTTTTTTTTTTTTTTTTTTTTGGTCTTTTCGAGACAAGGGTCTCCCTGTTAGCCCCCAACAAAGCGTCCCTGGAACTCTAATCTCTAGGTAGACCAGGCTTGTTTGAACTCACAAAGACGCCGCCCTCTGCCTCGCAAGTGCTAGGTATTAAAGAGGCTTGCGCCCTTGCACTGCGCATCCATGCGCCCGGCTGACAGATTTCGTTACAGGTCAGTTAGAATTGCATGGAGGAAATCTTCCCACACATCTCCGTTCTATAACCGCCCTTCCCCCTTTGCTTCACTCAGTGCCCTATTGATGAGGAGGCATCGTGCATCTCCCCTTCCATATCTTTTGGCTTTTTTGATCAAATTTCCTCCCATGGTGAACCAATTGGCAGTCGTCTCCCTAATATGAGTTCTACTCTGTAAGATATATACCAGGGATCCCAGCGGAATTGCTGAATTCTATTTCTGAAGCACGCCAAACTACAAAGTTCCTATCAAAGGACTAGGAAGTCTGAGGGAGGACCCTTTCTGGCTGTCTGGAAAGTTTTTTGAAGTGTGGAATGAATCTAAAGAAAATAAAAAATATATAAAATCGTGATAGTAGGTTGCCTTTGAAAAGTAGTAGTACAAATTTAGTGCGGTGCATGTACACACTTTTAACCAGATCTTAATCCTAGTTGGAGGCAGAGGCGCGGATCTTTTGGTATTTAAGGCCACCTGGTCCTACAGAGTGAGTTTCCAGGCTAGCTTGGGTGACAGGGAAGACCCCGTCTCAAAAAAGATGAAAAAAAAAAAAAAAAAGAGATCGCCTAGGGGTTAAGTAGCGCCGACCACTCTTACAGAGGACCTCGGTTAGATCCGCACACCCACATGACGGCCGAGAACCATCTGAAACTCCAATTCCAGGAGAACTCCAGTTCCAGGGGAATCCGACACCCTTCTGACCTCCGCAGCATTGCATGACACGGGTGCACAAACTTGCATGCAGACAGTACATTCATACACATACAGAAATAAATAAAATAAAAATAAAAAATTCTTAAAAAAAAGTAGTAGATAAATCAACTGTTTAGAAAATTGGTAGGCAGAAGAAAGAGTCAAGCATTTTCTACCTTTTTTTCCTATCTATTTTCTACTGGATTTGTGCTCCAGGGCTGTTAAACAGTTGATGACAATTTTTCTTTACAGATGAACTTCACCCAATCTAGGAACATAAAATAATCAAGTTTGAATGCCATTACTTTAAAACCCCTAATGGTTGAGATAATGATGATGGCTGATAATAATCTTAAAAGTGGAGAGTACCTTCATAATTAGGGGAATAGATGTATCATGTTTACAGTTACCTTGTACACAAAATCAAACCTGAATCTTATCAATCCAGATCTCTGAATTTAGAGACAAAAGGAGACATAGATGCCAAATGTTAATAACACAACAGGGCTGTAGGTAGCCATGTCCAGACTGTGGGGAAACTGACTGGACAACAGATTTCATTTCACAATTATCAAAACATAAAAATAAGTTGTAGGTGAAACTGTATATCAAACAAAAGTGAACAAAACAGGACTTGAGATATTTCAAATAATCTCAAAATAGGAACCTTATAGAGATCTTGATTGAAACAATGAACTAGTTTAAAAGACTTAGAAGGCTGCCAAAGACACATGAATACTGAAGTTTGATGATATTTATGAATTTTCAATATGATAATGACATCATACAACATTGTATGTTTTATATATATGTTATGACTTTACTTTTTAGAGATGTGTACTTAAATATTTACAGAAACACTGATTGAGTCTCAACCTTCTGGATAGCACAGAAAATATACTGATGCAAATGATTTGCTCAAATAAGCAATTTGGAAGGGGAGAGCTTATGAATGAACTACATGGTTGATTCTGGTATACTGTGGGTTGGAGTGGACAAGAACAGTGACTAGACTAGGACAGAAAAATAAGATGGTGATTATGGTGAAGGAAGTAAGAGATCAAAAAAAGCAGGAGATGATAAAGCCAGGTAGCTGAGCTTAAAAGAAACAGGACTTTTCCCCAGAGCCCAGGAGCAGCAAAATAAGCCCGGCCCGGAGAGCAAGAAGCTGATTGACTCACTGTTCTGAGAGGGCACACACAGCTTCTTAAAGAAAACGAACAGCTCAAATTAGTCTAGAGTCCACTGAGCACATGGTGGAGAAGCCATCAATGGGAAGGCTGAACACCCAGGAAAGCTTTGTCATGGTTTGAGAGACCCAGCAGTTGACATGGTGGAAATATCTGGAAAGAAGGGACTTGTGAATGACTGGTTAAGGTGAAACATCTTTGAAAGGAGACATCTCAAAAAGAATATCCTATGAGATCCTACAGTGAATAAGAAGGAAGGGATACAAAAAACAGTCCTTTAATTCAAACTAGGAATTCCAGCATCATAAGGACAGCATGAAGCGATTCAGGATTAAAACACATTACACATCCTCCCCCACCCGACTCCTGACCACACCAAGTTTCATCATTAAACCGCTGTCAGGGAGAGCTTCACTGTGAAGCAGAAACTTTGTTGGAGTGGTTTTCCTCACAAACAGAGGGCCAGGCTGCATTCCAGGCAGCTGAGTCAACAAATGCATAAGCAAGCATTTTCATCCAAAGGCTAGAAAGTAAGGATCCAGTTAGGGAACTAGGCTGGAGAGACAGTCTGTACTTCATTGTGGATTCTGATTTTTACTTTATAAGCAAGAGCCAGTCATATGAAATATATTAATCAAAATGTAATTTTAAGAAATTTGCTTTAAGGGTTAGAGAGATGGCTCAATAGTAAGACCACATGCTGTTCTTACAGAGGACCTAAGTTCAGCTCCCAGCACCTACATCCTACAGCTCACAACTGCCTGTGACTGCAGCTCCAGGGGATCAGACTTTTCCAGCCTCCCTGGCCACCTGTATGTACCTCCAGACAGAAACACTCACAGACACACAGACACCCACAGACAGGCCACCTGTATGTACCTCCAGACAGAAACACTCACAGACACACAGACACCCACAGACATACACACAAAGACACACACACATACACACACACACACACACACATACACACACAAACACACATACACACAAATAATTAAAAATACCAAAAAATAAATCTTTTTTAAAAAGAATTTGCACAGTCCCAAGAAAACAAACAACAAATGGTATCCTTCATCTATGGATGCTAGCGCCAAGTACCTAGTTGTAAGGCAAACTGAACAATGTTAATGTTATATCCCTCATGATCTGAAAATAACTGTGCTCTTATATTGTGAATCCCTTAACAGGTTCTAAAACTAAGCTACCATTTATTTTCAGACTTAGGAATTTTTGGTATATGGGTAGAGGGTATGTATGCATATTTTAGAGTAATATAAGATTAAAAGAATCTTATATTACTCTAAGATTAAAAGAATCTTATATTACTCTAAAAGGGGGAAAAAAAGAAGAATTTTCATACCTTTAATCCCAGCCCTCTGGAGGCAGAGGCAGGTGGGTCTCTGTGAGTTCAAGACCAACCTGCTCTACAGAGTGAGTTCCAAGCCAGGTAGGACTAAAGGGAGTAAGTTCAATTCTAAGTCTTGTATTATCATCCAGATAAGGCTAGAATTTAGGTGTGAGCTTGTAGAAAACATTAAAGTGAGAGATAAAAAGCACTCAAATTTGCTGAGCTGATGATTCTGATATTTCTGCCTTAGGCACCTTAGGCATCAAAGAACAGCGGTACTCATGGCCAGCATGGACAAAAACTCAGGCTTAGGTTTGAGAGACAAAATGAGCAGTGTGGAAATTTCACCAAATGTATGCTAAAATTCCTAAAAGGTTATCGAAGATACCTCATGTCAGCTCATTCAGGCTACTAAAACAAAATACCTTACACTGAGTAATTTAGAAACAACACAGTTTGCTGCCTATAGTTCTGGAAACATAGGAGCCTAAAATCAAGGCACCAGTAAATTTAATGTCAACTGAGGCCTCTCTGCTTCACATATAGACCTCCTTCCTCAACAGTCTTTTCTGAGGGTAAGCATCACATTAATGAGGTCTCTGCTCTCATCATTTTACCACCCCCAAAGCTCCTGCCTTTTAATACCATCACAGAGGGGGTGTGGGCCCTGGGAGGGCACAAAATCCAGGCCACAGCAATGCTAAAGCTCAGGAGCATGAGTAGAATTATGTTGATATGACAGTGATCAGCACATAGGTACTTATTGTCACTAGAAGAAAGTGACTGGAAGAGGACATTGCATGCACACTTGGAACAGCTGAGGTACAGAGGCTGGGACATAGGCAGGTGGTCAAGTGCCAGACAACAGAGATGTCAAGGAATCCACAAATAGAAAAGTCAAGAAGAGGGTCATAGTGACCTCAGTGAGAACATCTTCAACAGGGCAGCGAGGACAGATTGTGGGTGGTTGGAGGATGGTGGACAGAGAAACTACAGATGAGTCTTTGGAACAGGAGAGCAAGCAGTGACTAATGGGGAAAGTTGGACCATGGAAGAATGTGGTTTTTATACTATTTTAGAAACCTGAGTATGTTAGGGGCTAAAAAGAAGAGCCAATGAAAATTGTGGATTAGTAGTGTGTGGTTGATAAAAGTAGAGGAACATGATTTCGTGTGCTGTGGGGAAGAGCTATGTGCAGAAAGGTGAAAAGGACGGGGGTAAGACTGGGGGAAGGTAGCAGTAGGACGAGCTGAATGGAGGCAGGAGGGAGCCGGGAGGTCTCTCCTCTCAGGGAAGTCAGAGGCACAGCTGTCTGCTAACCAGGATAAGAACTGTGATGTGGCAGGGAGAGGAAGGAGGCTTATACCAAACTTTGCAAGAGATAAGACAGCTTGTCCTGACTCTGAAAAATGCCCAAACTGCAGACTTGAGAAGCACTCAAGGCTAAATTCAGAGGGCATTTACAAGCAATGTCTAACTTAGAGTTTGCAAGATGATAGAAGAGAGTCCCACCTGCTACTATATTTTCTGATATAATTCACAACCTACTTGTTCTAATCAGAGGCTTGTACTATGAATGTGTTAGATACCCAATGCATCTAACCTTTTGAGGTAGTTGGGGAAGAGCTGTTATAATTGAGACTCTTGACAACATGGGCTAGTGTCTTATACTAGTTATTTGTCCCATTGCTGTGACCTAGCATTGAACAACTTAAGAAACTTTCATTCATATATGTATCTGAATGAAATTTAAATAATATTTTCTCTATTCTACAATACAGTAGCTCTTATGATATTTTTTAGCTTTTAAATCAATTCTGCCTTCAAAATTATCTTATTGTGCCTAAATACAGTTTCTTCAGGGTATCTGTAACAAAATGTTCATTCTTATTCTTTGTATTTTATGATTTCTAATCCACTTATTTCCATTCAGTCTTCACTTTTTGTATTTCTCACCATTTCACAGGAGTCAACATTTTGTTACTTTCAGGTCCTATAGTGCCCTAGGAGATCAGAGCTCCCTGAAGTTTGATTTTCAGCCTGATTAGCGTCAAACTGTGATCTTTGTTGAACAGTGTGGCTACCCCACTTAGCCCTGGTGAGTTGAGCTCAGAAGCTATTTGTAAGCTTAGTTAAAATGCAGTAATGGATTTGTTGTACGCTTCTACTAAATATGCTATTTATTTAAAAAATTACACAATGTAAATTCAACTGCATTAATGCATCTAAGAAATTATGATAGGCAGTTATTACTTTTTCTTCAGAAATAGAAAATTAAAGGCACTTCTTTGTTAATATAAAAACTAAATGTTATAAAATAATTTAAATATATCATCATCAATCCTTCTAAGCTTGAAAATTTAACACACTTCAAATATACTTTAAATTTTGAAAGTTCATTAAGATCAGATAACCAAATGACCATTTTTCATTATGCTTTTTTAAAATCGTATTTCTTCTTGATATCTACTTGTACTGAAATCCTATTAAACAGCAGATCAGAGCTATCTAAATAGACTTTTCTTGTATAAATTTAACTTTACTGTTATTAATTTTGATTTGCTATTAAACATCTCATTCGGATATTATACGATATTATCAGATATAATATTCCACTATGGACATAAAATTAATGTTCTTGACATAAACAAATATTATTGACCTCTTTTCAAATTTCAGTTGATCTATTTATTTTAAGTACTATCTTGTGATTATGTTTTATATTTCGTTATATTTTAAAATATTTTATTAAGAATTTAATGGTACATTATTAAAATATATATTAAAATAACACCTACCCTTATATAGACAAATATTTTAAACCACTATTAACCTTATCATTTTTCAAAATAGTATTTGTGAATTTGCATACATTGAGATTAATAGCTTCTTCAAAACTAGTTTATCTACATCCCTATGCTCATTTTAAATGCCTATACAGGAAAAACAATGGAAGAAAACATGTTTATTCTGAAAAGTGTATTAATTTTTAAACAAAATGAGGAATGGTAAATATATTGAGGATAATAATTTTCATGATTAATGTCAATATAAGTTCAACAGGTGCTGAGAATTTTAGAAGTACTTTTCAGATTAAAAAGTAAATTTAATGTAAAAAATGCTCTATGTCCTTAAGCTACACAAATATTGAAAACTAATGTAAAGAGAGGCATTTATACTTCCATTCTACTAAAATGAAAAATAAATATGACAAAAGTCAGAGGGCTAGAAGGGAAGTCAGTGACACAGATCTTGTTTACTATTTTCAAGAAGAAAGATGTAGGGTTAGATGTGTGGGACATGCCTTTAATCCTAGCATTTAGGAGGCAAAGGCAGTCAGGTATCTGTGAGACCTAGGCCAGCCTGGTCTACATATCAAGTTCCCTGCCAGCTGGGGCTGGGACTACAGGAAGACCCTCTCTTAAAAAAAAAAAAGCAGAATTTCAACATGAATATGGAAAAAGAAAAATAAAAGCAAAGCACAAATCCGGATAATTAAGGCTTTATTATTTAAATTACAACATATATTAAAATAAATATATATATATATATATATAATATATCATATAATATGTGGTGGTGGTTTTGGTGTGTTGGTGTGGGGTGGGTGTGTGTGCGTTAAAATTTTAAGTTACTTAATTGATTTTTTTCAACATAATGGGACTGTTTATTATACCTGGTGTTAAAAACATGAGTATTCAAAATTTTAAGTACCATAACTTTTGGAAAAACTTACGAACGAACTCAGAGATTAGGTAACAGTTTTAAAAGCAAAGTGGTATAGGAATACATTATAATTTAGTAGCCCAACCCCACTTCCGGGCTGGAGAGATGCCTCATGGTTAAAGAGTGCCACTGCTCTTGCAGAAGGACCTGGGTTTGATTCCCAGCACCCCCATGGCGCTAAAGAACCATCTTAACTCCAGTTCCAGGGAATCTGACACACTCTTATGACCTGCCCTCCGCGGCATTCCACGACATGGGTTGCAAACCAACCTACATGCAGACAGTTACCCTCATACACATAAAAAAGAAAAATAATAAAAGGTTAAAAAATTTTAAAAGACCATTCAAAATATAGTTTAAAAAGCAAAGTGGGGTAGCAATAAACTATAGAGTTTAATAAATAACCAATAAAACATTAATACACAATCTATTTTTAATTCATTTAATTGTTTAAACAAGTTATCAAGGTCTCATCCAATGCGGCAAAAGCACTACCTTGAAGCTGCGGCTCCCGGCCTCTTCCAAAGCTGCCCAGGCCAAGCCCGCTACCTCCTCTGGAGCTACAGCTCATCGCAGGATGAGAACAGCACTTTTGAAGAAACATGTCCGAACTGTTTCCAGGTGTTGGTTCTGGGTAACTCTAGAACACGACTCAAACCCAAGGCCAAACTAACACCCCAAATACAGAAACTTCTTAATCGAGAAGCAAGAAGTTACAACACTGATTTTTAAGGAAAAAAAGGCAAATAATTGTGAAAAGTACAGAGATCCGAAAGTTTTATTGGTAATTTTCATCAGTTTTCCAGAAGATACGTAAACTACAATTTTATTTCTCTTGAAAAAAAAAAGATCTCATACAATTTCATTTTTCCTGTTTTAAGGATGTCTTTGAAATCTCAAGGTGTAGTTTTGCAGAGTAATTTATAAAAAGGAATTGACCCAAGTGACCCTCAACTGAAAGTGGATAAAGAAATGTGGTAGACCTACACAATGGAGATCTATGCAGCTCTAAAGAAAGAGGACAACCTGATTTTTGCAGGTAAAGTTGGATGGAACTAGAAGCCGTTCTGCTAATAAAGTAACAAGTCCCAGAAAAACAAATGAATTATGGTGGCCCGCATTTGTGATCCTAGCACAAATCCTTATTGTAAGACAAACAGTATTTTTTTCTCTTTTTTAGTAAATGTAATAACCTATGCTACTATAAAAAATGTACATTAAGGGGGCTAGAGAGATGTCCTATCAGTTAAGAGCACGACTTGGCATCGGCAGAGGACCTGATTTTGAGTCCCCAGCACCCACATGCTGGCGGAGAACCGTCTGTATCACTCCAAGTTCCAGGGAATCCGTTAGGAGCCCACCTCTTCTGACCGACTCCCGCAGCAGTGCACGACACGGTGTCACAAACCTACATGCAGACAGTAATTCAAACACATAAAATGTTTTTAAAAGTACATTAAAAACATAACATCAACTTGTAGGTAACTTAGGAAAGATAAAGTAATTTTTTTTTACCTGAATGCAACATTACTGTTACATGTGAATCCCGAATGTGTGTTGGAATTAACCTATAGTTGATTTCCAGATGTTGAAATTTTGGTATATTGTGTGGAGTATATACATGCATATTTTGGAGCAATAAGAATCAGAGGGAACACAATAAAATACTACGACTTCGTCAAAATGAACTGACCAAAACAATAAAATCTGTCCAAAATAGTAGACATCTGCATGGGAAAAACGTAAAAATAAACTGAGAAAAAGATGAAGACATGAATGGCAGAATGCAAATGAACTCAAAGGAGGTAGGTACGGGAAGGGGGATGGGTCTAAATTTCATTCAGAAATTTTCTATGAAATAAACAAGTAAGCTCAAGAAATTTAAAAAAAAGGAATAACCTTTAATACAAAAAATTTTACTATAAAAAATCACTAACTTTTCTATTCCTCTTCACTTATGTTCAAAAATTTCTCATAATAATTGTTTTCTCCTTCTCTGTTTTACGTGAGCTGAAGAGTTCTCATGACCATGACCTTTTCTATAACTGTATTTTTGTTTTTTGTTTGTTTGATTTTAAGGGATTCCCAATATAGAATGACACAGTTGTTTGCAGATAACATGGATGTTACTCAGTAATGTCATACAATTAGGTAAATTGGTGCATTTTGCAAATATCTACGTCCAAGTGTGAACAACCCAGGGTTCCCATAGTCAAGTTGGAGAAGCTTGTATGCACACAGGCATGTGATCATTAGGAGTCCAGACTATATCCCTGTAGTTTCCTCATGATTCACTCCTATCTCTCCACAGCCCTTACAATCTACCACGCCGCCTCTTCCACAAATTGTTCCCCAGAAAAGGGGCACAGGTGGAAAAGGGGCACAGGTGGGTGAGAAGAAAACAGTCTAAATTTTCGTTGGAGTTGTCATGTTGGACTCTAGTCTGTTCAGGTTGTTTCCCTCATGGGTTGACAGTTTTTTACAGTGATACCCTTTTTAGTCATACTAACAAAGCACAAGGTATTGGATTGTAGGTATTTAAGCAGTACTAACTGTTATGTCAAGCTAAGCTGTGAACATAGACACAGATGCTGATGGTATGCTCATCCGCAAACTGTGGTTTCTATATAAAGGGTGACAAGTTCTTATTGTAGCTTATAGACTTCTCCCAGCCACTAGAGGACACAAGCTTATGGCATCCACTGTTAGTATGCCTCCAAGGAGAGAGCCTAATAGCCAATTTTAGATGTGGGATATATATAAACACTTGGATGCCACTGTTGCACAATATCACCAGGCAGTTGAGGGTAAGCTGATATTGATGGTGGTGTCTTGCTTGTCTCAGGTAGATCAATATTTTGCTGTATGGCTTTAGTGGCCTTGGGTAACGCTTTCTGGCATTTCAGAAGCCAGTTTGTATGCTAGCAGTGACGTCTCATAACATTTTGCTGCTCACACCAGGTCCCCTTTGGACAACAGGGACGTACTGGCCTTTCGCCTTGCATATTCCCACTTATCATAATTTGGGGGGGGGGGCGACATCTCCTAGGCAGAATAAATTCATTGCTTATGTCAGAGCTTTCCTGTAGGAATATATTTTGCTTTAATGACACAACTTATAAACACTTTACTATTGAATTTGGCTAGTGCTTTTTCATGTACTTGGTTAGAGCAATATTAAAGAAACAATGCATTTTGGACAACAGAATGTAAAATATATTAATGAATATAAGTGAATAGGTAAAACATGTGGAATACAGAGTATACCATAGCTAATGGGGTAAATGAAAGTTTTCAGCCATTACACCTCCAAAGGACTGGTTGAAATAATTCAGAAAGAACTGTGATTTCATTATTGTTGGAAAATTTTTGGAATATTCACCTAGCATTTTTTCTCTGTTATTGGGTTCAAGTCCACTTGTTAAGGAGTTATAATTGTTTGTGGGATTCCTGGAACCCTGTTTTTGTATGTTTCTTGAATATCTATTGTGCTGGATTAGCTTGAGTGTCAACGTGACACACCTGGGTTGAGGGGACCTCAAATGAAAATTGGCTCCCATTGGATTGGCCTGTGGCAAAACAATCTCCTGTGGAGTATTGTCTTGATTGTCCGCAGTGTGGGAGGGCCCAGCCCACAATGAGTGGGGCAACCCTGGGCAGGTTGGTTGTGTACCATATAAGAAAGCAGGCTGGGCATGATCCAGGGAGCAAGCCGTAAAGAGATTCCTCCATGGCCTGTGCTTCAGCTCCTAACTCTAGGTTCCTGCTTTGGCCTCCCTAAGTGAGGAACTGTGGACACAAGGGTATGTGAGCTGAATAAAACCCTTCCTCCCCAAGGAACATTGTAATCAACGTTGTGTAATCTTATATTTGAGATCAGTTAACACTGTTTCAAGATGTTTTAACAACAACAAAAAAGAAGCTTACTACTTCATGGACTTATCTTATAACCTAATCATATAGCATTACTCTTCCATCCCCTTGGCTTTTAATAATGTGTGTGTGGTGTGGGATGGTTTCTTTTTTTTGTTGTGGTTTATGAAGCAAGCACTTCAAACATCAATATTCTTTAGAAGTAAGTACTATTACATTTCTGTTCCAAACAACAGGTTGGATGAAACTGACAATATCTGCTTTGATTTCCATGCACCATTTCTAGGTCAGTAGGAGGTCAGAAACAGAAAGGACTTATTTAGTAAGATAAGGGTCCACTTTCCTTTATCTATCTCATGGTGAATATACAGTTTCTTTAAAAAGAAAGTAAGGGCTTTGTACAAACCCACAGTTCCAGGGGCACGCTGAACAGAATAAGTTCTTAGAAGAGTTTGGGTAGAATTCTTGGTTGAAATGGATGCTAAGAGTCAAGCTATCTTTAGTCAGAGATTTCTGTAATACGGTATCACACTGTCACATATCACAAATTCAGAAAACAAACAACAAACAAACAAAAACTCTTCTGCTTTTGAAAGTGGCTTCTCACTCCAGGCAGACGTACAATATGTGGCTGAGTCTGCATTCTGCCTACATTCCTGAGTCCCTACCTTTATATCTGCTTTTTTCAGGTATATTCTCACTTCCCTTATGGACTTTTAAAATGCTGCTTTACTTCTTCTTCCTCTCCTTCTCCGGCGCCTTCTCCGTCTCATTCTCCTTCTCTTCGTCCTCTGCCTCCTCCTCCTCCTCCTCCTCCTCCTCTCTACCTCCTTTCTTCCTCCTCCTCCCTCCGTCTTCTTATGATTCTTCATCTTGTTCTGAGTATGCAAAAAGGGGGTTTTTCCTACCCCTTTAATAATCATTCAAATTCTTTCTTTCAACAGTGCACACAGACCTTAGCTTCCAGACTACCATCTTATCTAGAAGTTGGGAATCAATATTCTATCTTTAACAACATAGCTCTGCAAATTTTGGTGTAGAAATGAATATGAGCTAGTTCAAAGAGAAATGTCAGCTTTATAGTTGAATGTTAGGAAGTACTAAAAGATTTTTGATCATACGTTAAAAAGAGAATGCTTACAAGATGATACTGTACAACGAAAAAATTATAGAGAACATTCGTATGTGCCAATCCAAAAGTTTGTGTCATTGTTTTGCTCAGATTTTAAAGTAAAACAAATGTAGATGACAACAATTTATATTTCCCAATTAACTAAGGTACATTAACCGTTTTTATCAGAACCTCTAAACCAATGTTGCTTAATATACACACATTTACTTTTACTAAGTTCCTAAAACAAACATGTAAGCTGTAGGCAGAGTCTGGGCAAAATTGAACTCATGTCAATTAAATACACATTAATCGAATATACAACCCGTGTCCCTCTCCCGCCCCTTCCACACTTCCCGCCCCTTCCAACCCTTACCCGACTCACCAGTTCAAGTTCAGTCAAGTTTTCTCTGATTCAGTCTTTTCTGTTGTTCTTTAAAATAGGCATCCCTCTCCCACAGAAATATTTTACAAACTGGTTTATGGGCCACTAGCATCCCCAAAGATGGAGAGGGATACAATTTGTCATTTGTTTTCTGGACTGGGTTACTCGTCCATTTGATATAATAACTTAACTTAAGAAATTAAGTTTGCCTTGACGCAAGTTAATGATGTACAGTCATCCAAAATAGCTTTGGTGAATTTTAAATGAAACCTGCGCCTTGATTCCTGCCTTTAGGTACGTGTACTACAACTGCCTTGTTGAGACTCATGGGTCAAAACAAAACCTAAAATAAAAAAGGGGGATACAGGATATATATGAAACATTTTTGTCAAAAACTTTGCAAATCAAATCTCAAAACTAACTATACAAAAAGATTTTGTATGTTCCCACAGGGAAAAACGTCACCAACGTAATGGCTGAAAAATAAAAGATACAGCTTAAATTTGTTAGGATGACAGAGGAAGTGCCACAGAAAGGCTTGTCCCGTCGGAACATTGAAAGGAAGAAAAGCCTTAGATTGCCATAAATATCGAATCCCTCTGTGGATCTACTTGTAACAACTATTTAAGAAAAAAAAAATGAGTACCTAATGAAGCTTACCTTCTAGTGCCTCAAGTTTTAATATGAGAGAGTGTTCTTTACCTCTCCTTCATAGAACAAGGAGGAATATGATATTGATGAGGTAGTTCTCTAACGGTAAATTGGAGCCAGCTGTCATAGAGGTAATCTCTTTATAAAACCGGTAAACGTCCTTCTTTTAATTGATTGATAGATATAGGAACTGTGAAAAAGATTATTCTCTATGCAGAACAATAAAATACTAAAGTCTTCTTAAGCTGTGCACTTAAGCAAATATATTAATACAGGAACATCTGATATCAGCAATGGATTAGTCTACCAAGGAGATGTTGGCCAAGGGATCCAAGCCGCCCCCCCCCCAAGGTAAAGACTTCTTGCCTGGAAAACCGGAATACATGCAAGGAGAAAGGCAGTGTTCCCTGTTGTTGAAGACCTGATGTAAGCATGGAAAGATGTATTGAGACCACGCTTGCAAGTGTACAGTTGGGTCTCTGGAATACCAGAGAGTGTTACCAAAGGCCACTAAACGAATAAAGCAAATATAGGTCCTCTTGAGTCAAACACGACTCCTCCGCCCTGTAAGCACAAGCGAACTTTCCCTAGGCTTAGAAAATACTGTGCAGCAGTGACAGCAATATGCCCATATATCCCAAATATAATTGGGCTATTAGCTCTCTCCTTTGAGGAATAACACATGGCTGATGCCCAAGCTTACATCCTCTAGTGGTTAGGAATGTTATAAGCCACAGGAAGCCTGTCATATATTACAGAAAAAATTTAATTCATAAATTAACATACCATCGCATCCAAATATCTGTGTCTATACCAAGTAACCTACCATAACAAATATGAATACTGTTTAAAATACATATATATCTAATTGCCTATGCTTCTTTAGTAGGACTGAAAGGTTATTCTGGACAAAATATCAGCCCATGAAGGAAACAGCCAAAATTGACCAGAGTCCCAAACAACAGCTNCCAGTCTCTGTGTACCACCATCAATAAGACCTAAACCAGCTACTACCTGGATCTCCTATTGTCTATGAAACTAGAGACCATTGTCATTGATACTTTTCAGAGAGTCACCTTTTGAATGATAGATGTTCCAAAGAATGTCCCTGTGACACACACTGCAGATCTCTCTTCTACGAATTTGGTTTTGCTTTTGACATTGGTCCATCCACTTGAAATATAAAATGCAGGTTTTAGTAAGGTCATAAACTAGCAGGTATTGGCTTTGGAGTAAGGTTAAATGGGTCACACACAGCTACAAGGGTGAGGCGGGGATTTATATTTTTCACCTAACATAGAGAAAGTGCAAATCCACTTCCATAAATTAAACAAGGTCCTCATTTTTCACCCTATAAACCCTTTCAGGATGCTGTTAAAAGCAAGTGGAGTCTCACCAGGGGCCACTTCAAAGATCAGCTTCTTGTGTTCATTAGAACAAATTTCTATGATCATGTGTTGGAACTGCTGTTAGCAGTTTTACTGGGCATAATTTTTGAGTGCTTGTTACATGGAACATACTCTCCAGTGCTTTGCTCGTGATTCCAAATTTTACTCAGCACATTGACATTTATTGGTGCTCTGGGGCCAAATGCTCTAATAACTCAATTCATTTTTACTTTTAGTGACAAAATATTAAGATTCCACAATCCCTACATATTTGTCATATTTATAGCCTCATACATCTGAACTTTTAAAACATGATATTAGGGATATATTTTCTCAGAGGTTCCTAATTGTGTATGACTGCATGCAGACTATTATGTGATAATAGAGGGCTGAAAATAATCCCAGCTCGGTTAAATAAAGGAAGCATGTCTGAGATTCCTATTTCTCAAATAAATGTGCTTTTTCTCTTAAGAGCATAAGTTTGTTTCTTTTTCTCTGTCATTTCACTCATAAATATTTATTGAGCACTTATTGTGTGCTAGACACTTGGCAACAAGAAATAGAAGATACCTTCCCTTATGGAATTTACAAAATGGATTGCTCATCTCTCTTGCCTTTCCAATGAAATGAAAATATCATTCTCTTCCTATTATATCGATATCATGTATATCATGTTATGATAATAAGGGTTTTCATAAGCATTACATTTTTAGATGTGTCAACTTGATTTAAGAAATTTCCTTTAAGAAATAAATCATTATTCTTCCAGAGATGTATAGAACTTCATAGCCATACACTCCTTGGAAGGAGTCAAACAGAACATGAGTTTATGTCAAGGGTACTCTCATTACAATACGAAAGCTTCAGAGATGTATCTGTGTCCATCATAATAGCTTCTCCCAACAGTGGTAAACTCTGTGAAACTCTTGGAAATATAGAAAGAATGACTTTTTGAATTCTTAAAACTTCTTAATCACCAAAATAGTCCACAATACAATGTCTTCCTCTCAAGATAGCTATGAAAATGGTTTGATTCTTGGAGCAAGAGAGATGTCAGCAGCTTAAGATAACTAACTAAATTCTTGCAGAGGACCAGGGTCAAATCCCAGCCCCCCATGGCAGCTACAACCACCTGTAAATTCCCAGTCTAGGGATCCAATGCCCTCACAGGCATTGTGCAACACGAGTGAACTCATCTGCTATGCAGGCAATACACTCAACACACATAAAAAAGAACAATAAAAGGAAAAGCTTTCATTCTTGACT
This sequence comes from Rhizomys pruinosus, assembly GCA_009823505.1. NCBI lineage: Eukaryota > Metazoa > Chordata > Mammalia > Rodentia > Spalacidae > Rhizomys > Rhizomys pruinosus. The sequence continues at coordinate 3,468,743 of VZQC01014082.1, forward strand.
ATGCATGGTAGTTGTTTTAAAGGATGCAAACATGAAGACTTTTTGTTTTTTGTTTTTTAAAAAACTTATTGTGGGCTGGAGAGATACTAGCGGTTTAGAGCACCAACGCTCTTTGCAGAGGACCGGGTTCGATCCCAGCACCCAAACATGGGCGGCTAAGAACGTCTGTAACTCAATTCCAGGGGAACTCCAGTTCCAGGCGGAATCCGGACCCTCTTCTGACCTTCCGCAGCATTGCAAGACACGGGGTGCCCAGACTGCATTACAGAAAACAATACATTCATACACATACAAAAAAAAATTTATTTTTACATATATTTTTTGTACATGGATACGTTTCCAATAAAATCTAGACCGTGTCCCCCTCCCAAACCCCACTCCCACCCCACCAGATTCACCCTTTCAGGTCAGTTTTTTTGATGCAGTCTTTTATATTGTTGGTGTTGTTATTGTTCTTTCAATATGCATCACACCCCACAAGAAATATTTACAACGGTTATTGGCACTATAGGCATCCACAGATGAGGGATACCATTTCGGTCGTTTTTTCTGGGGACTGTGTTACTTCACTAATATAATATCTTCCCAGTTCCATCATTTACCAGCAAAGTTCATGATGTTGCTTTTTCTTTACTGCTGGCATAAGAACTCCTTGTGTACATGTACCACATTTTCTCTAGCCACTCGTCAGTTGAGGGGCACCTTTGGGTGGATTCCAGCTTTTTTGCTATTGTGAACAGAGGTGAATTAAACATAGCTGTTGCATGTATCTCTGCAGTAGGAAGAGTTCTTGTGGGTATATCCAGGAGTGTTATGCTGGGGTTCAGGCGGTAAGCTCATTTAAGTCTTCCAAGGGTTCTCCACACTTGCTTTTCCAGTAGTGGCTTGTACAAGTTACATTCCCTTATGCTCCTTATGCATAATGGATGAGTGTTCCCCTTTCCCCACAAACCTCTCCCAGTCACTTGGTATCATTTGTTTTCTTGATCCTAGCCAGCTTATTGGAAGTGAGATGATATCTTTTAAAGTTGTTTTAATTTCATTTCCTTAATTATTAACTAAGTTGAACACTTTTTAAGATGTTTCTTCAGCCATCTTTAATTCCTCACTTTGTGAATTCTCTATTTAGTTCTTTGCTCATTCTTTTGAGTGATTCATTCTTTTCTTTCTTCTTTGTTTTTTTGAGTAGTTATATCCTCTGGAAATCAATGCGTGTCAGATGTACCTGCAGTGACAGTTTCCTCCCACTCTGTGGTTTTCTCTTCACTTCCTTGATTGTTGTTTCTTTTGATTGTACAGAAGCTTTGAGTTTAATGAGGGTCCATTTGTCAATTGTAGACCTTAATTTCTTGTGCAGGCTGCTGTTCTGATTTAGGAAGTCTTTTCCCACCTATGTCTATAGTCTACTGCCAACTTTTTCGTCTATCACCTTCAGAGTTGGGGATTTCAGGTTGAGGTCTTAATTCCATCTGGAGTTGACTTTTTGTACAGGGTGAGGGGCAGGGGTTTAATTTCATTCTTCTACAAGTGGTGATCCGTTTTGCAACCACCACTTGCTGAAGATGCTGTCTTTTCCTCCATATGGTCTTCTTGGCCCTCTTGTCAAATAGGAGGTGACTGAAATTGTATATGCTCAGTTTTGGTCTTCAGTTTTGTTCCATTGGTTCACAGGTCTGTTTTGGGCCAGTACCAACCTTTTTATGACTATAGTCCTGTAGCTATAGTTTGAAGTCTGGTATTAGATATCCCCCCCTGTATTGGTCTTTTCACTCAGGGGTTGCTTTGGCTATTGGTCTTTTTGTTTTTCCAATGAATTTAAGGACTCTTTTTCAAGGCCTGTGAAGAAACTCTTGGGCGTTTTAATTTGATGATTGCCATTAATCTGTACAAGTTGGGTAGAAGGCATTTTTACTTTTATTTAATTTTCCCAATCCATGAGCATGGGAGGTTTTTTCCATCTTGATGTCTTCTTCAATTTCCTTCTTCAGGGTTAAAATTTTGTTAAGAGGATTTTGTTGTCTTTGGTTAGGTTGTTTCCTAGGTATTTTATTATTTTTAGGCTGTTGTGAGTGGAAGGTCTCCTTGTTATTGCTTGTTCAGTTGCTTGGTTGTTGTTGTAAAAATCATTCTGGAGTCTTCTGGGGAAGTTTTAACATCCTTAAGTAAGACTCATCATAGCATCAGCCAAAAAGGGATAGCTGATTTCCTCTTTTCAAATTAGAATTTCTTTAATTTCCTTTTCTTACTTATTGCCCTACCAAGTGTTTCAAGTACTATATTTGAAAAGGAGTGGTGGACAGGGACAGCCTACTGAGTTGCCTACCTTTAAAGGGAATGTTTCTGTTGTTTCCCCATTTAGGTGATATTGGCTGTGGGTTTTTCCTGTATATGGCTTTGATTTACATTGAGGAATGATTCCCTCCCAATCCAATTTCCCTCTAGGACTTAAACATGAAGGGATTTGCTGGATTTTGTTCAAAGGCTTTTTCTGAATCAGTTCGAAATGATCATGTGGTTTTTGTTTTCAGTCCATTTATATGTTTGTGATATTTTACTGTTTTACGTATGATTGAACCATTCCTGCATCTCTCGTATGAATCCAACTTGGTCCAGATGGATAATGATTCTTTGATGTGGGTCTGTATCAACTTGCAAGTATCCTGTTTAGAAGTTTTGCATCCATGTTCATTAATTGAGATGGGTCTATAGTTTCTCCTTTTTGGTTGTATCTTTGCCTGGTTTTGGTATTAGAGGATGCTGGCTTCATAGAAGGAATTTGGAGAGAATTACCTCTGTTTTGTATCCTTCTGAACAGTTTTGATAATAATGGTTGTAAGTCTTTATTAAATTGCTTATATAGAATTCTGCTGTGAAACCAATCTGGGCCTGGGCTTTTTTATTACTTGGGTGCGTTTCTATTATATCTCCAATTTCTTCATGTATTATGGGTCTTGTTTAAGCTTTCGATCTTCTTCTTGGTTGAGCTTTGGGTGATTCCCACATTCCAGATATTCATCCATTTCTTCTTAGGTTTTTCAAACTTAGTAGAGTATAGGTTTTTTGATGTATTCCTGTATGATTTTCTGGATCTTTCATCATCTGTTGTGATATTCCCCCTATCATCATGGATTCTATTGATTCGAAATTGTTTCCTTCTTTTCTTTTTGGTTTAACTGGGCTAGAGGTCTGGTCTATCGTTGTTTATTCTCTCAAAGAAACCAACTTTTTGGATTCATTGATTTTCTGTTATGTTTCTTTGTTTCCATTTCATTGATTTCTGGCTCTGATTTTTTTGTTATTTCTTCCCTGTCTGATGCATTTAGGGTTCATTTGTTTTCTGTCTCTCAAGTGTTTTAACTGCAGGTGTTTAGATTGTTTATTTGTTCTTTTCTGTTTTTTTGATGTAGGCACTCAGGGGTATAAAACTTCCCTCTTAGGACTGCTCTTTTTAAAAGGTGTCGCATAGGTTTTGTTGTATTGTACTATCATTGGTCATTAGTTCCAGGAATGCATTTTATTTCTTTTTTATTTCTTTCCTTGACCCATTCATTATTCAGGATAGTCTTGTTTAGTCTCCATGTGTTTTGTAGATAGTAGGGGCTTATTCCGTGTTGATATTGAGCTTTAGCACACTGTTGGTCTGATTAGAATGCATGAAATTATTCAATCTTTTTGTATTTGTTGGGTTTTTTTCTCTCTCCCAGTATGTGGTCTATTTTGGAATATTTTCCATGAGGTGTTGGAGTAGAAATTGTATTTTCTGGTGTTTGGGTGGAATATTCTGGTAGATGTCTGTGAGGCCCATTTGGTTTATTGTATTCATTCGGTTCAGATCTCTCTGTTTATTCTTTGTTCTTTTGATCTGTCCAAAGGACTTTATGGGGGTATAGGAAAAATCCCCTACTATTAGTGTGCTGGGGTTAATCTGTGCCTTGAGGGTCTGTAGAATTATTGTCTTTATAAAGTTTTGGTGCACCAGAATTTGGAGCACATATATATTCGTGATTGTCTTCATGGTCAATTGTTCCTTTGATATAGATGCAATGGCCCTCTTTGTCTCTTTTTGATTTTCTTTTACTTTTGAAGTCTATTTTATCTGATATTAAAAATAGCCAATACCTGCTTTCTTTTTTTGGTTGTTTTTTGTTTTTTATTCCATCACTGCTTTGCACTGAAATTTTGCTCCCCTGTGTTCTTATGCAGCAAAGCAGGCATTGGTGAAGTCTTTGAAGGTCACCAAGGACCGGTGACAGGAATTAACTGCCACATGGCAGTGGGTCCCATTGACTTTTCTCACCTGTTTGTCACATCATCATTTGACTGGACTGTCAAACTGTGGACCACAAAGGTAAGGATATCTCGGAGGAAGTCGTTGGGGAATAATACCCAGGAGAAAAGCATGATTCCCTCCCTGGGGAGCCATAGAGGATGTTGTGCCCAAAACTCCTTCAGATGATGTGGTATTACAGAGTCAGACTGTATGTGTAAGTCCATCTGCCCAAGAGCTAGAAAAGGGCTTTTTGCTCAGTCCATTACTTATTGGAAATATTTAAGTTATACTTGAAAACAGGCTAATTGAAAAAAAAGTTCAAGTGATTCAAATAATGGTGGTGACATCCTCCTTTACTAATGCTGACCCACACACATCAATTTACTACTGTTAATCTCTCTGAGCTCTGTAGCGTTTACATACATACCTTCATAGTTATGGAAACATATGCTTGTATTGTTTGTCTTATTATTTTGGTGAACTTCAGTGCTATATTTTATTTATTTGCCTTTTTTGGTTTGTGTCAGTTTTTGTTTCTTTTTTTAATTTTATTTATTTCTGTTATGTGTATGAATGTTGTCTGCATTGCAAGTCTGTGCACCCGTTGTAGTGCAACGCCGCGGAGGTCTCAGAAGAGGGCCTCCGGATCCCTGGATCTGGGAGTTCTCCTGAAATTGGAGCCTCAGACGGTTCTCAGCCGCCATGTGGGTGCTGCGGATCGAAACCCGGGTCCTCTGTACAAGAGCGTGTTCGGGCGCTCTAACTGCTAGGCCATCCTCCAGCCCCAGTTTTTTGTTTCTGAGCTGTTGGAGGTTTTGACACTGTTGTGTGACCCTATGTTACTTATGCTTTTTCGAGAGCAAAAAGAGAATCAAAGACCGCCTAAAGAAAGGTGTGGTAGCTTAGAGAAGGAATTTTATTGGCGTAGACCAATATTGGGGGCATTCTGATGGACTGGAGAACCACTTAAGAGATTAAAAAGCCAAAAAAAAGCCAAAAAGGGAGTAGAGAGAGAGAGAGAGAGAGGATGGATGTGAGAGAGAAGAGAGAGAGAGATAGCCACAGAAATGGGGTGATTGATGGATTGGTTTAGGAAAGAGTTGTTAATAAGACATCAATCGCAGGCAACCAGGGGAACTTGGGAAAAATCGGCCACTTATGGGCACAGCTCTTGCTGTGAAGCATGAGGATCTGAGTTCTGATCTCAGCACCGTATTGTTAAAGCCACAAGGCATGAAAGTGTTACATCTATAACCCCAGCTACTGCAGGAGCAGAAAACAAGTGGTCTCAAGAGTCACTGGGCAGCCAGTCTTAAAAGACAAAATGGCAACCTTCAGGCTCAGTGAGAACCCTGACTCAAAAATAAGTATTTGGAGGGCAATAGAGGAAAACGCCCAACACCGAATCTCTGACCTTCACACAAGTACACACACATATATGCACACTTGCATACTTACACACACACCCAACACACAGACTGCTTAGTGCTGGTCTAAGGACATGTTGGAGAAGAGCTTTATATAAGTTGAGCTTAAGGTGCTGGGAGGTATATAAGAGGGTTTCTAGCAGGCAGTTTACAGTATAGAGCACAGAAGGAAGAGCTCTGAGCTATATGTACACACCTAGTAGTAGCAGTCAGAATAGCAATGACAATCAAAGTCATGGGAGAATTTGGAAAGAAACATGAAGACTCAATGTGGAGGAAAAGGAATATTTAAAAAATAAGCAGGGAGATTATGGAACCAGGAAGGAAGCTGAAATCAATCAAGAAACTAGAAAAATGGGGGGAGGAAAAGGGAAATAGCCTGAACTGAATTGGAAAAAAAAATGTATGAAATGCAACCAAAAGCATCAATAAAAAAACTAATTTAAAAAAATAATAATTAATAAAAAAAATTAAAAAGATGTTTTATCTTGCTAAAAAAAAAAAAAAAGAAATAGAAAATAGAATATCTCCTGTTGTGTTTTCATTTGCCTTCATGGAAAGAATTGTAGCAGGAGAATAGAATTGGCTCTTAACTGTCTGAAAAGATGCAGAACCCCATGCTACAATAGAAACACAATGAAAGCAATGATTTTTGAAATCTAGTTCCAAATATCAGGCTTTAACAAAATCTAACCATTTCACAGCTGAAAACAACCAGCCATTATCAGACATTGCTTTTTGGAATAACAAAAAAAAAAAAAAAAAAAAAATTATGGGAGACATAATTTTGGCAAGATCTTAAAAATCTAGTAATGCCCAAGAATCATTTGTGGAACTCAACATTTCAGTATGCCAATATTGTTGTTATTTCATTTTATTGAATTTGTACTCCTTTTAACCTACCGGATAATCTCAGTTCTCAATGACAGTAATGTAACTGCTTAGCTTATCTCACCAGAAAACCTTACCAGTCAGAGCGTCAGAGGCCTTGAGCCCTCCAGCCATATTAGTGGTGTAAGTTTTTTATCTGGTAATGTTTTCCCTGAAATATATTTCTTTATGAATGTATACTGCAGTTCGGGAGTTTAAAGTTACTTCAAACTATTTGCTTTTTAACTACAAAATAATACTTATGTGGTTCCAAAATCAAATGCATAAAACAATGCTTATTCAAAAGAGCATGGATAGCTATTCTCTTTGTTAAGAGTAGTTGATGTTGACTTGGTTCATTTTCAAAATTTCAAAAATATAAGAACAGTTTTTTTTTAAAATGATTACTATTTATGCAACTTTTCCCTACCTGACTCTTCTTTAACATATTTCTTTTTTTTTTTTTTTTTTTTTTTTTTGGTCTTTTTCGAGACAGGGTTCTCCCTGAGCCCCAGCTGTCCTGGAACTCTCTCTCTTTAGACCCAGGCTGGTCTTTGACTCACAAAGATCCTGCCTTGCCTCTGCCTCCAAGTGCTAGGGATAAAGGCGTGCGCCACCCACGCCCGGCTAGACATAATTCTTACAGGTCAGTTATAATTGCATGGGGAAATCTTCACCCCCGCCCCCCTTTGCTTCACTCAGTGCCCTATTGATAGAGGCATCTGCATTCTTTCAATCTTTGCTTTTTGACAAATTGCTCATGTAACAATGGCATCTCCCTAAATATGAGTTCCTCTAAGAAACCAGGGATCCCAGCAGGAATTGCTGATTCTATTTCTGAAGCAAGCCAAACTACAAAGTTCTTATCAAAGGACTAGGAAGTTGAGGAGGACCTTTCTGGCCAAAAGTTTTTTGAGTGTGGAATGAACTAAAGAAAATAAAGAAAATATAAAATCTTTATAGGTTGCCTTTGAAAAGTAGTAGACAAATTAGCTGGGCGTGTGGGCGCACACCTTTAATTTCCTAGCACTTGGGAGGCAAGAGCAGGCGGTCTTTGTGAGTTAAGGCCAGCCTTGGTCTGCAGAGTGAGTTCCAGTGCCAGCTGGGGCTACAGGGAGACCCCGTCTCAAAAAGATTAAAAAAAAAAAAAAAAAAAGAGATCGGCCCTAGGGGTTAAAGAGCGCCGACCACTCTTTACAGAGGACCCTGGGTTTCGATCCCCAGCACCCCACATGACGGCCTAGAACCGTCTTTGAAACCTTCCAATTCCAGGGAGAACTCCAGTGCCAGGGTAATCGACACCCTCTTCTGACCCTCCGCAGCATTGCTGAACACGGGGTGCACAAACTTTGGCATTGCAGGACAGTACATTCATACACCATACAGAAATAAATAAAATAAAAATAAAAAATTCTAAAAAAAGTAGTAGATTTAAATCCAACTGTTTAGAAAATTGGTAGGCAGAAGAAAGAGTCAAGCATTTTCTACCTTTTTTTCCTATCTATTTTCTACTGGATTTGTGCTCCAGGGCTGTTAAACAGTTGATGACAATTTTTCTTTACAGATGAACTTCACCCAATCTAGGAACATAAAATAATCAAGTTTGAATGCCATTACTTTAAAACCCCTAATGGTTGAGATAATGATGATGGCTGATAATAATCTTAAAAGTGGAGAGTACCTTCATAATTAGGGGAATAGATGTATCATGTTTACAGTTACCTTGTACACAAAATCAAACCTGAATCTTATCAATCCAGATCTCTGAATTTAGAGACAAAAGGAGACATAGATGCCAAATGTTAATAACACAACAGGGCTGTAGGTAGCCATGTCCAGACTGTGGGGGATAACTGACTGGACAAACATTCATTTCACCAATTATCAAAACCATAAAAATAAGTTTGTAAGGTGAAACTGTTATATCAACAAAAGTGAACAAAACAGGACTTGAGATATTTCAAATAATCTCAAAATAGGAACCTTATAGAGATCTTGATTGAAACAATGAACTAGTTTAAAAGACTTAGAAGGCTGCCAAAGACACATGAATACTGAAGTTTGATGATATTTATGATTTTCATATGATAATGACATCAATACAACATTGTTGTTTATATATTATGTTATGACTTTACTTTTAGAGATGTGTACTTTAAATATTTACAGAAACACTGATTGAGTCTCAACCTTCTGGATAGCACAGAAAATATACTGATGCAAATGATTTGCTCAAATAAGCAATTTGGAAGGGGAGAGCTTATGAATGAACTACATGGTTGATTCTGGTATACTGTGGGTTGGAGTGGACAAGAACAGTGACTAGACTAGGACAGAAAAATAAGATGGTGATTATGGTGAAGGAAGTAAGAGATCAAAAAAAGCAGGAGATGATAAAGCCAGGTAGCTGAGCTTAAAAGAAACAGGACTTTTCCCCAGAGCCCAGGAGCAGCAAAATAGGCCCGGCCCGGAGAGCAAGAAGCTGATTGACTCACTGTTCTGAGAGGGCACACACAGCTTCTTAAAGAAAACGAACAGCTCAAATTAGTCTAGAGTCCACTGAGCACATGGTGGAGAAGCCATCAATGGGAAGGCTGAACACCCAGGAAAGCTTTGTCATGGTTTGAGAGACCCAGCAGTTGACATGGTGGAAATATCTGGAAAGAAGGGACTTGTGAATGACTGGTTAAGGTGAAACATCTTTGAAAGGAGACATCTCAAAAAGAATATCCTATGAGATCCTACAGTGAATAAGAAGGAAGGGATACAAAAAACAGTCCTTTAATTCAAACTAGGAATTCCAGCATCATAAGGACAGCATGAAGCGATTCAGGATTAAAACACATTACACATCCTCCCCCACCCGACTCCTGACCACACCAAGTTTCATCATTAAACCGCTGTCAGGGAGAGCTTCACTGTGAAGCAGAAACTTTGTTGGAGTGGTTTTCCTCACAAACAGAGGGCCAGGCTGCATTCCAGGCAGCTGAGTCAACAAATGCATAAGCAAGCATTTTCATCCAAAGGCTAGAAAGTAAGGATCCAGTTAGGGAACTAGGCTGGAGAGACAGTCTGTACTTCATTGTGGATTCTGATTTTTACTTTATAAGCAAGAGCCAGTCATATGAAATATATTAATCAAAAATTGTAATTTTAAGAAATATTGTTTTAAGGGTTAGAGAGGATGCGCTCAAAATAGTAAGACCACATTGCTGTTTCTTACAAGAAGGACCTTAAGTTTCAGCTCCCAGCACCTTACATCCTTACAGCTTCACAACTGCCTGTTGACGCAGCTCCAGGGATCAGACTTTCCAGCCTCCCTGCCACCTACTGTAATGTACCATCCAGGACAGAAACCACTCACAGCCACCACAGACACCCAGACAACACCCACAAAGACACACACACATTACACACACACACCACACAACACATACACACACAAACACACATACACACAAATAATTAAAAATTACCAAAAAATAAATCTTTATGTTTTAAAAAGAATTTTGCACAGTCCCAATAAACAAACAAACAAATGGATAATCCTTCATCTATGGATGCTAGCGCCAAGCATACCTAGTTGTAAGGCAAACTGAACAATGTTAATGTTATATCCCTCTATGATCTGAAAAATAACTGTGCTCTTATATTGTGATCCCTTAAACAGGTTCTAAAACTAAGCTACCATTTATTTTTCAGACTTAGGATTTTTTGGTATATGGGTAAGAGGGTAGTATGCATATTTTAGAGTAATATAGCATTAAAAGATCTTAATTACTCTTACGATAAAGAATTCTTATATATTACTCTAAAAGGGGAGAAAAAAAAGAAGATTTCATAAGCGTTTAATCCCAGCCCCTCTGGAGGGCAGAGGCAGGTGGTCTCTGTGGTCAAGACCAACCTGCATCTACAGAGTGAGTTCCAAGCCAGGTATATGATAAGAGAAAGTAAGTTCAATTCTAAGTCTTGTATTATCATCCAGATAAGGCTAGAATTTAGGTGTGAGCTTGTAGAAAACATTAAAGTGAGAGATAAAAAGCACTCAAATTTGCTGAGCTGATGATTCTGATATTTCTGCCTTAGGCACCTTAGGCATCAAAGAACAGCGGTACTCATGGCCAGCATGGACAAAAACTCAGGCTTAGGTTTGAGAGACAAAATGAGCAGTGTGGAAATTTCACCAAATGTATGCTAAAATTCCTAAAAGGTTATCGAAGATACCTCATGTCAGCTCATTCAGGCTACTAAAACAAAATACCTTACACTGAGTAATTTAGAAACAACACAGTTTGCTGCCTATAGTTCTGGAAACATAGGAGCCTAAAATCAAGGCACCAGTAAATTTAATGTCAACTGAGGCCTCTCTGCTTCACATATAGACCTCCTTCCTCAACAGTCTTTTCTGAGGGTAAGCATCACATTAATGAGGTCTCTGCTCTCATCATTTTACCACCCCCAAAGCTCCTGCCTTTTAATACCATCACAGAGGGGGTGTGGGCCCTGGGAGGGCACAAAATCCAGGCCACAGCAATGCTAAAGCTCAGGAGCATGAGTCGAATTATGTTGATATGACAGTGATCAGCACATAGGTACTTATTGTCACTAGAAGAAAGTGACTGGAAGAGGACATTGCATGCACACTTGGAACAGCTGAGGTACAGAGGCTGGGACATAGGCAGGTGGTCAAGTGCCAGACAACAGAGATGTCAAGGAATCCACAAATAGAAAAGTCAAGAAGAGGGTCATAGTGACCTCAGTGAGAACATCTTCAACAGGGCAGCGAGGACAGATTGTGGGTGGTTGGAGGATGGTGGACAGAGAAACTACAGATGAGTCTTTGGAACAGGAGAGCAAGCAGTGACTAATGGGGAAAGTTGGACCATGGAAGAATGTGGTTTTTATACTATTTTAGAAACCTGAGTATGTTAGGGGCTAAAAAGAAGAGCCAATGAAAATTGTGGATTAGTAGTGTGTGGTTGATAAAAGTAGAGGAACATGATTTCGTGTGCTGTGGGGAAGAGCTATGTGCAGAAAGGTGAAAAGGACGGGGGTAAGACTGGGGGAAGGTAGCAGTAGGACGAGCTGAATGGAGGCAGGAGGGAGCCGGGAGGTCTCTCCTCTCAGGGAAGTCAGAGGCACAGCTGTCTGCTAACCAGGATAAGAACTGTGATGTGGCAGGGAGAGGAAGGAGGCTTATACCAAACTTTGCAAGAGATAAGACAGCTTGTCCTGACTCTGAAAAATGCCCAAACTGCAGACTTGAGAAGCACTCAAGGCTAAATTCAGAGGGCATTTACAAGCAATGTCTAACTTAGAGTTTGCAAGATGATAGAAGAGAGTCCCACCTGCTACTATATTTTCTGATATAATTCACAACCTACTTGTTCTAATCAGAGGCTTGTACTATGAATGTGTTAGATACCCAATGCATCTAACCTTTTGAGGTAGTTGGGGAAGAGCTGTTATAATTGAGACTCTTGACAACATGGGCTAGTGTCTTATACTAGTTATTTGTCCCATTGCTGTGACCTAGCATTGAACAACTTAAGAAAGCTTTATTAAAAAAAAAAAAAAAAAAAAAGAAAAAAAAAGAAAAGAAAAGAAAAAGAAAGCTTTATTTTAGCTCACAGTCACAGAGGTTTCATCCATCATGCAGGATGGACATGGGGGAGTAGAGCTATTCATCTCATGCTAGCAGGAAGCACATAGATGAATACAGGAAGAGCCAGTGTAAGATAAATACAGTCCCAAGGGTACTTCCTGTGGCTTCTTCTATCCAAGCCACCTTCTGCCGTCCACCACATCCCAAGAATTCCAACAGATTATCAGTCCTTCTAGAAACTTCCTTTTAGACCTGCCCAGAGTAATGTTTTACCAATCTCCTGGAGATTTCTCAATTCAATCGAATTAACAAGTGAGATTAACCATCATGCTTCCCTCCTTGATCTAAACAGTATAAATTGCAAAAGACATGGTTAACAGCATCTCTTAAAATTGCTTATCACATTTTCTAAAGGCTATGACTGAAAATAATCTAATAAAAAGCACAAAATGAAAATATAAATCTTATTTTGAAATTATTGATAATCAACTTATCAAGCTGATTGTGGTGGTACATACACATCTGTGACCGCAGGGAGGGAGATGGGGGAAGATTATTGCTAGTTACATGGAGAGACCCTGTCTCAAATAAAAATAGCCAAAAAAATTACTTATGATCAGATTTTAGTTTTTCTCCATCTTACTGGCAATGAGGTTTTTAGAGAGATTTATTAAAAAGGAAGAAATGAGAAGGGCAATCATTTGAGTCCCTTAAAACCTAAAAAGGATTTTAAAATATGTATTTATTTTTATTTTATGTGTACAAGTGTTTTGCCTACACGTATAAGTGCACACGTTGTGCAGTGTCCACGGAGACCAAAAGAGGACATTGGATCCCCTGGAACTGGAGTTAGTGATGGTTGTTAGCCACCATGTGGGTGCTAGGAAATGAACCAAACCACAGTCCTCTGAAAGAACACTCAGTGCTCTTAACCACTGAGCTATCTCTCCAGCCCCTGGCCTTCCTCTTTTTTTAAGGTAGTATCTCGTAGCTCAGACTCACCTCGAATTCACTATGAGGCTGAGACTGGCCTTGAACCCCATCTTGCTGCTTCTGCATCATTAGCATTGGGATTATAGATGTGGGCTGCCATACCTGGCTCAGGCTTTGTTGTTGTCGTCTCATTGTATTTAGATTTTTAACCTTGTTTTGTTGGTTTTATTTCTAAGCCATAGTCCAAGTTAGCTTTGAACTAAGGTCAAACTCCTGCCTCCCAACTGCTGGGATTACAGGCATAAACTGCACAGCTCATTTTCATCCCTTTTGACAATAATGATTACCCTAGCAATCTTTATTGCGCTCAGCGGGTAGCTTGGAGTCATTTAATCTGGCAAGCCAATCTTTAGGTTATGGTGGAGTTTCACACTATCACCAGGTCAGTGATACACTCACAGTAGGGTTTGCAGAAAAAATAACATGAAGATCTTACAAAATGTAGAGAGACCTTGTGGTTTGTATGGGAAATGCCTTCCATAGGTTCAAGTATTTAGACACTTGGTATTTGGCCCCCAGTTGGAAGCATTGTTTGGGGAAGGGCATGGAACCTTTGGGAGGGATGGCTTTGCTGGAGGAAGTATGTTGCTGAGGTTGTGTTTTGAGTGTTCATAGTCCCACCTCCCTTCTCGTTGTGTCCTGTTTGAGCTTGATGATGTGAGCTCTCAGCCTCCAGTTCTGGTCACCTCCTGCCATGTCTGCCCTGCCCTTATGGACTCTGGCTCCAGAAACTTAAGTCCAAATAAACTCTTCTTTCTATAATTTGCCTTGGTCATGGTGTTTCATCATGGCCGCAGGAAAGTAACTAATACAGACCTAAAGCTACAAAACATAGAAATTGAATTTTAAGAGGCTACATGACATTTTGTTTATGAAAGTAAGTATAGTTCAAAAGAGCAAACCAGAGATGTTCAAAGCAAACCATACAGGAAAGTATGGTGACAAAGAGGTGCTTTTCGTGTACTCTGCTGACCAAAAATTCATATTTCTAACATGAGCATCAGATTTTAGGAAAGAAAATCTATATTCCAAAGGAGAGCATAATGCTGGAATTAAACGCTGAGCACAGTGAATCTCATCTGGAAGTCTTCAGCAAAGTCTGCACGCACTCACTGTGCAGAGAACATGATTGCCAGGGACAATAGCACTTCACATACTTTCAGCAGGGAGAAGCTATGATTTTAAGGGTCAATAAAGCTTCTGTATGAGGAATTTTTAAATATTATAGTTAAGTGAAAAGAGAGATTTGGAGAAAATGCAATCATAGCCAATTCCCTTTGTGATTGGAACAATTAATAGCCCAGGAACTTGATGTAATATAAGGTTTTATTTAAACTTTCCATCAATATGAGCTCCAATGACAGTGTTAGATTTTTAAACTAAGAAAAGTTACCAGAAGAGGTTAATACTATGTATTTCGATTTACAATTCTGAATCTTCAAAGGAGTAGATTAGCTTATGAACACTATAGTCACATACATTGTCTGTAGACAATTTACCTACCTTATCCTGCTGGAAAATCTGAAAATTTAAATGTTTTGTGATTTTTTTTATTAATTTTATTTATTTCTTTATGTGTATGAATGTACTGTCTGCATGTAGGTTTGTGCACCTGTGTCGTGCAATGCTGCGGAGGTCAGAAGAGGGTGTCGGATTCCCCTGGAACTGGAGTTCTCCTGGAATTGGAGTTACAGACGGTTCTCAGCCACCATGTGGGTGCTGGGGATCGAACCTGGGTCCTCTGTAAGAGTGGTCGGCGCTCTTAACCACTAGGCCATCTCTCCAGCCCCTGTTTTGTGATTCTTATAGCCAAGTTGAATTAATAAGGAAAAAATAAGCTAATTATATATTAAGGACAGAAGCAGGGTATATGTGTGTGTATGTATCTAAGCATGTATGTATGTTTTAGGAAATCAGAAACTTTAGGCAATAAAATTAATGGCACCATTTTATCTTATTTTATTCATCTTTATTTTTATTTATCCTTTTGATAGTACTAGAACTCAAATTCAGGACCTCCCATATGCTAGTCAAGCACTCTATCACTGATATATACCTTCAATCTCATTTTTTAGTTTTTAAAATGTTTTAGTTATTATTTTTATTTCATGCATATGGGTGTATTTGTCTCCATGTAGGTAAGTGCATCTGTGTTACCCAGTTCCTGAGGAGATCAGAAGAGGGTGTTGGATCCCCTGGAACTGGATGGTTGTTAGCCAGCACATGGTGCTGGGAGTCAAACTCAGTTCCTCTACAAGAACAGTCAGTGCTCTTAACCATTGAGCCATCCCTCCAGCTGCCACAATTTTTATTTTTAAGTGTGATGATACAACCATTTTAGATAATGAGAGGATTCACTACCTTGAGTGTCAATATATCTTGTTTTAACTCTATGCAAGGTACTATATTAGAGGGGTAATGGAAACAAATGACATTTCCCTCACCCCGGTCAATAAAGAGTTAATAGCCATGCATTGAAAATACTATTGTTATAGTTGGTCAACATATAAACAGTATAAAGGAGATTTCAAATGGATAGTAGAGCAACTAGATGAGTACTGATTGGGGTTTGGAGGGCCAGTATGGAAGAAACAGACAATGCAGTCCTCCACCTATGGAGATCATTGTGGAGATCATCTCGTGTAGACGTCACAGCAGTACCATCTGGGTGTTTCTCTATATCCCTCCCCTCCAACTTATATAAACAAGACAAAGCAGAGCTAAACACTTATCCTTCAGCTCACCGCCCTTTTCTATCCTATTAGTCTTCTGCCTTTTCCCCTCAACGTGCAACCTCAGCCTCTACGAGCCCCTTTATGCCTATGACCTCCACTAGACCTTCTCTTTCAAAAGTCACCATGCCCCTCTTGCCTGTTCCAGGGGTTATTTTGCCATTTTTCATTTGATGAATGTGTAGCTTTAATGTTGGTTCATCCTTTCACTCTGTCGGTGAGGGAGACAGCTCTTGGAGTGCCGTACAGTCCTGAGTACTTGTCTATTCTTGATGACCTTTTTAAAAATAAGAAATGCATTGCCTGAATAAATTCTGTTGAGTACCAACTCTTACCTTTTACTGTATCTTAGCACATTAAATTTCCCATCCATCAAAAAAGGCTAGAGTTGACGCTCAGAAATAAAGTATGCACTCTTGGCTGAATTAAAACATTCATTATTCCACTCAGCTTCTCTGTTTGCTGAGGTTTGGGCTAATTTTTTTTTTTCCTGTGCTGTAGTTTAGCTTAGTGGCTAGACAAGTTATGAGTCTTTGGACTTTTTATCATTTCATCCAGTTTGGAAAGTTTCAGTGGATTCCAATTAAACATTAGGTTAATGTTTATTTTGGTCTTGGTACAGTTTCTTAAGGATTTGAGTTCCTGATACTGAGCATATATTTGCCAGGTCAGTTCCTTTCTTTAAACTTCTAAGGGCTAATGTTTCTTCTGCTCATATTGACACTCTCTTCTAAGTTCTTTCTGTCTTGGACTTTTGAGCACTAATATTTAGTTCCTTTATGTTGACTGGTCCAGTCTATGGCCTGGCTTAACTCCTGTTAGATGGTGATCTTGGACATAACCCTGTGGCTGTCATGATACACATTTGATTGATGGAAATCACTACCTCCCTCTGAGTGTATCTTGGCACTCTTATAATCTATCCTGGTAGTTAGCATGCGTCTCGGGCGCCTGGCTGATCTTTTAACAAAGCAGTGACTTTGAGGATGAAATTTTCTAAGTGACTGACACAAGATGACTTTGCACAAATTATAAATGTAATCTTCAATTTTCAAGCAGCTACTGTGAAATCAATAATTTCCATCTATTTCAATTGTAGATCCTCTCCTAGGGTCAAGATACAAAGCAAAGCCAGGCATGGTGGTACATGCCTTTAAGCTCAGCACTTGGGAGGCAAAAGTAGCAGATGTCTGTGAGATTGAGACCACCTGGTCTACATAGCCAGTTCCAGGCCAGCTGGGGCTACAGAGAGATCCTGTCTCAAATAAAACAATGCAAAGGGACTGTCTTATCTGATTCTGCTCCCTCTTAGCTATTACAAAAGAAAAATAATTTGGAATTGTTTTGAATAAAAGATTTGGCAGAGGCAGGCAGATCTTTGTGAGTTCAAGGCCAGCCTGGTCTACAATGTGAGTTCCAGGACAGCTGGGGCTACAGGGAGACCCTGTCTCGAAAAGACCAAAAAAAAAAAAAAAAGATTTGAATGGGGTGGGGTAGGGCCATGGAAAGGGGAATGTGTCTAAATTGGACTGAAAAATTATATATGAAATATGCAAAACATCAATAAAAATAGTGTATGAAAAAGATATTGGAAAGGGCTTCTCCTTTTAAAAAAGTTATTTTTTCAGATGTATTGCTTAAAATTATTATATATTTTAAGGCATGTTTACAATAGCTACAATATATATAGTACAATTATTAAAAAACAATAATACTTTTGCCCACTGAATCACAGTGATTATGTAACAATAATACAGTATCTTCTTCTCCCATGAGACTGTGACGGCCTTGAGGAGAGGTCTGAATCTTTTTTTCTGACTCTATTCCCAAGTACTTGGCATAGTGCTTACAGTCTGCTAAACAATAAATCATTGATTTAATATGTGAACATAAACCTTGAATTTTTTGTAAGCTATATGTTGAACATATTCTATAACTAATGTTTAACAGTGGTATTAAACAGTAAACTTCATAACCATAATTTATAAATATAATAATTAGAAAACATGCTAAGCTTTAAAATTCTGATTAGGAAATATTTAAGAGAGTATAATAATATGAAGGGGAATGCCCGACACCACACAGAGCAGAGCAGCGTCCTACGTTTCTCAGAGGGCAATGAACAGAAGTTCAGCACATAGTCATGACTAACTTCAAGCTCTCAGCAACCAGAACCTGGTCCTGGGCTGTGAGCTCACTCTAGAATGCTCATTCAGTGAGAGATGGGCTTTTCCAGTGTCCCTGGTCCAGGACACTTGCTCTTTAGACAATTACCTCCTGCAATGTCATAGCTCTCTTACAGACATGAGTGCTCTTTCTGTGCCAGGCATGGTGGCACACGCCTTTAATCCCAGCACTCGGGAAGCAGATGCAGGTAGATCTCTGTGAGTTCAAGGCCAACCTGATCTACAGAGTGAGTTCCAGGCCAGCTGGAACTAAAGGGAGACCCTGTCTCAAAAAAGACAAAAAAAAAAAAATGCTCTTTCTGAAGATTTTACTGGAAAAGGCTATCTCTTATGCAGTCTCACTCCCCCAGAAGAATGGAGCTATTCATCTCTCTAAATCATGGTTTATAGGGGAAGTTCCTATTTCACAGGAAGAAAGAATGGAAGAAGAATGTTCCAAAAGGGGCATCTCAAAGCCAATGGCATCTAAGATCAAGTTGCAAGAAGGTAAAGGAGGGGGAAAAAGGAAGGGAACCCAAGCAGAGTGAAAGGAGTAACCTAGCTTGGGAGAGTGGACTCTTGCTAACTCTGAATTTACAGTGCTGATTTAACCCCTTGGTGCTGCAGTTTAGCTGCTTATCAGATGAGGATCGAAGTATCACTATTGCATTCAGTTCTTCTGGTGAGTGAGTGAGGTAGGGTAAGTGAAGCCCTTTGAGCAGTTAAGCACAGAGCAAGCGTTACACAAGAGATGGCCACAGCAACTATTCCTATTAAATGTTGTGCTTCTTGCTCATATTGTTTAGATGGTAAAGTGGTCTCTTGGGTGCTACAGGATGCCTTGGACTGTCCCCTAAAGACCATGTATTAAACTGGTCCTGGGATGGCACTCCAGGGGGTGGGAGAACTTTTTGGACATAGGGCCTAGATGGAAGAGCTTAGTCCCTAAGGGGAGTTATGGGACCCTGATGAGTCTTTTTCCCTTTTTTGCTTTCTAGCCCACAATGCAACTAGTTTTATGCCAGCGCACATCCACCCATGGTGGGTGCCACACTAACAGACCCAAAGTAATAAGACAAATGAATCATGAACTGGAAACTTCAAAACTGTGAACCTACATAAATCCTTTTCTTTAAAAATTGGATTTCGGGCTGGAGAGATGGCCTAGCGGTTAAGAGCACTGACTGCTCTTACAGAGGACCCGGGTTCGATCCCCAGCACCCACATGGCGGCTGAGAACCGTCTGAAACTCCAATTCCAGGAGAACTCCAGCTCCAGGGGAATCCAAGACCCTCCTCTGACCTCCGCAGCGTTGCACGACACGGGTGCACAGACTTGCATGCAGGCAGTACATTCATACACATACAGAAATAAATAAAATTAATAAAAAAATTAAAAAAAAAGTTGGATTTCTTGAATGTGTTGTTATACCAATAGGATGCTAACTAACATAGTTGGACCAGACAGTAGATACAAGGTGATCAGAAAGGAATACTGGAAGGGTGGCTCTGGGGACAGAAGCCGTCTTTAACAAAAGCTCATGATGTATAGTCTCTTCTGAACATGTCAAGAGCTTGACAACTTGAGGAAAAGTAGGACCTTATTACCTTTTGCTCGGTACCCATGACTGGGTACTCAGGACATCTCCCCTTCCCCTCAGGATTCTGACTACGGTATTACCTGCATATTGCCTTACCCAGTTATCAGCAGTGCTTGTATTCTACATTCACCCCACAATACATACCATTTATCCATTGTGGTTTAACTTTAGCTAATTGTACACATGTTCATGGTTCTACCACATTCAGTGGTAGCAACTTAATCAGAGTCTTTATATCTAAAACCCTTCTAGAATCTTCCACTCTAATTCACTGCATCTAAGTTTTCTGATGAAACTGAGCTATGAGGATAATCATAATCATCATCATCATCATCATCATCACCACCACCATCAGCAGCTGCAGCAGCAGCGAAGCTACATTGAACTGAATTATTGCATATGACTGGCATTGTGGCAGTGATGTCATACAGTCTTGAGTGTATTTTTATAGCTACAGTACAGTGCTGGGTGCTTTTGTGTTGAATTGTTCACTACAGCCGTCCTTGTCTCCGCTGACTTTCTGCTCTATATTTACTTGCTTAAGATTATACCTTCAACTGAACTTTTTGGTGTTTTTGTTGGGACAGGGTTTCACTGTGTAGTCCTAACTGGTCTGAAACTGATTTATAATAAGACCAGGCTGGCCTTGAACTCACAGAGATCTACCTGCCCTGCTTCCCACATTCTAGGATTAAAGATGTATACCACCATGCCCAGCCCAAATTGAACTTAAAAAAAATCAACTTAAGGGACTAGAGAGATGGCTCAATGGTTAAAAGCACTGACTGCTCTTGCAGAGGACCTGGTTTCGATTCCCAGCACCCACATGGCAGCTAACAAATGTCTCTATCTCCAGTTCCAAGGGTATCTGTCACCCTCTTCTGACCTCTGCAAGCATTGCATGACATGGGTGTGCTTACATATATGCAGACCATACACTAATGCACAAAAAATGAAAATAATAAATAAAATTTTTTTTTAAATCAACTTAAGCATGGGGCAGGGTGGCGCACACCTTTAATCCTGGCACTTGGGAGGCAGAGGCGGGTAGATCTCTGTGAGTTCAAGGCCAGCCTGGTCTATATAGCGACTTCCAGGCTAGCTGGGAAAACAGGGAGACCTTGTCTCAAAAAGACCAAAAAAACAAAAAAATTCAACTTAAAATTTATTTTTGGTCTTAGTTCAGAATGAAGATTCCTTTCCTCATTCTACCTAGTTCCTATAAACCTCAATGGCTAGTACTTCAAATTTTCACTCAAATTTTCCCACAAGTCCTGATATTTCAAAGGGAATTTAAATAAAGCAAGGCACAAAGACCAAGGTAATTTTCATTCGATTGAGGCATACAAAAAGTTCACATAAAGACTTTTATTCCTAGTGGTCCTACTATCAACTATATTTACAATTCTCTGTGTTTCTTTAATTTGTTTAATGATTTAGGACATAATTACACATTCTTCTTTCAGAACAGGATATTGCTTTGTTTGGGTTTAATTCACCTTAGATTGCCCATATTACACATGCTATACAATAAGTACAGCTTGCCCATTAGGAGAAATGACTACTTTATCAATTTCAGATTATCTTATTCTTCTTGGACTTTGTAAAGAATAAATGAGAATTTTGTAGTGGAAAAATAAATATAATTAATCTCTCCTTTTTCCTTCCAAAGTGGAGTAACCAGCCTTCCTATAAATCCAGGGGAACCAGACCTCAGTGTTTACTACTGGAAGCTCACCAGCTCTGTGGAAGTTTCTGGAGAGGAATGTTGTGGAATTGGTGGTAGAGCCAAATTGCTTTCTCTCCTGTCCCCTGGTTCACTGGCTTGAACTAAGCCCAAGTCAAAAGCAAGAAAAGGTCTGTTATAAGTCGTCAGCTTCCTTCTCACTTAGGACCTTCCTTAATGATGAAAAACTTGACTTTTAACCAGAATTCCCCTTTACCTCTCTGCCAGGCCCAGCTACACTGCAGGGTGCAAGGGCTGACCAGTCCTTGAGGGTTATGCTTGAGATTTCCTCACCTATGGAACTTAATTTGTACCTGATTACTGAGTCTTACTAGTCTCTCTCTCTCTCTCTCTCTCTCTCTCTCTCTCTCTCTCTCTCTCTCTCCCTCCCTCCCTCTCTCCTATATATAACACAGTAACACAGGCCCACAAATGACTTTTGATATTTCTTATCATAACCATTTCTTTAATGAAGCTGTGTGTGCTCTTTTTTCTTCTCTTTCCAGTGTTTTATGTTAATCTCGATCTATAATAAATTAGAATGGCCATGCTTTCCTCTAAGAATCTTCATCCTGCCCCCTCCTCCTCCAGAGTCTATTGCAATGGTAAAATAGCATTTTCTTTGTCAAGTTTGTGACAAAGTCAAGTTTCTTCAAGGAGAGTCTCTGCTCGTGTTCTTAGCCAGTCTTCCTCGAACATGCCTTTCCTTACACTACCACTTCCTTACCTGACAGTGTCTTCTGTGGACTGTTTGCAAGCATTTTTGTCAAGAGAATAGACTCCACGATAGTTTTGTAAAAAAAAATAATACAGAAGTTAAGAAAAGCTGACAGATATCTTCCTTGGAATAACCTCTATTCTTCAAAATTAGAATGATTGTGTAATAGTTGGAGATCCTCAGACTGACCCCAAAATGAATTCATTTCTCCCCAGGGTGTAGAAAGAACAAGATCACCTGGGCCATTACTCTGAAAGCAGATGAATCACTGCTCTACTTGCTTTCCTCATCATTTCAGACTTCACCAACAGCATTTTCTGATTCTCTATATTTTAGGGCAACCATTCATCTCAGAAATTCTAATGATAATCTTTTGAATTTGCACTTCAGTAATAATATCAAGTAAATGTTTTAAATCAATCAACATGGAAATTATCTGAACAACGCAAAGAGTTTGGATTTGACCTAGAAAGAAAATAGAGAGAAAGAAAAGAGAGAGACAGAAAGACAGAGAAACAGAGACATAAACAGAGAGAGTGCTCTGAGTTTTCAGAAATCATGGTTACAGATGGAGATGTGGTAGGGTTTTAAAAGCTATGAAAGAGCCAGGCGTGGTGGCGCACACCTTTAATCCTAGCACTTGGGAGGCAGAGGCAGGCGGATCTTTGTGAGTTCAAGGCCAGCCTCGTCTACAGAGCGAGTTCCAGGCCAGCTGGGGCTACAGGGAGACCCTGTCTCAAAAAGACCAAAAAAATAAAAAATAAAAAATAAAAGCTATGAAAGATTCTGTGTGTAACGACACATACTAGCGATGCCACTTGGAATACTGATTAAATAACCAGATTACTTCTTTCCATAAATACTTTGTTATAAAGTTGATAAAATCAAAGTCTGTATGTAAGACTTTGATAAAAGAGCAACAAGAGTGAACTGGTGGCTCGGTGGTTAAGAATGCTGCTCTTCCAGAGGACCTGAGTTCGGTTCCCAGCACCCATGTCAGGGTGGCTCACGACCACCTATAACTCCAGCTCCAGGAGATCTGGTCCCCTCTCTGGCCTCCTTGGATACCTGCACACATATGAAAGAGAGAGAAAGAGAGAGAGAGAGAGAGAGAGAGAGAGAGAGAGAGAGAGAACAAGAAAATCTGATTAGGAGGAAGGAGTCGGACCTGAGGGGGAGAGAGAGAGAGAGAGAGAGAGAGAGNGGCCAAGCTGGGGCTACAGGGCGAGACCTTTCTCAAAAGACCAAAAAAAATAAAAAATAAAAAATTAACAAGCTTGAAAGATTCTGTGTAACGACACAATACTAGGATGCCACTTGAATACTGATTAAATAACCAGATTATTCTTTCCATAACTACTTTGTTATAAAGGGATAAATCAAAGTCTGTATGTAGACTTTGATAAAAGAGCACAAGAGTGAACTGGTGGCTCGGTGGTTAAGAAGCTGCATTCCAGAGGACCTGAGTTCGGTTCCCAAACCATTCAGAGGGGTCCCACACCACCCTATAATTCCAGTTCCAGGGAGATCTGGTCCCCTCTCTGGCCTTCTGGCCTCCTTGGATACCTGCACACATATGAAAGAGAGAGAAAGAGAGAGAGAGAGAGAGAGAGAGAGAGAGAGAACAAGAAAATCTAAATCTGATTAGGAGGAAGGAGTCGGACCTGAGGGGGAGAGAGAGAGAGAGAGAGAGAGAGAGAGAGAGAGAGAGAACAAGAAAATCTGATTAGGAGGAAGGAGTCAGACCTGAGGGGCACTCTGCAGTACCTCATTGTAAATCCTTAATTTTTCAGAAAAGAAAACTGAAGCCCAGAGAACAGTGATTCAGTGCCAGCCCCATGTTTCCATCTCATATTCAGCATAATCTTGTTAAAAAATCAGTCTGCTAAAAAGTGAGCAAATATTTTTAATTTTCCATCCATTATTAATTCCTGTTATCCATCACAGGTATGATTTGTAAAGTCGTCATAAAAACTGAAGTGGCGATTGAGAATCACTGCTTCTAGGGGAAAGACAGAGCTAGGATTTTATAAACTTGGGTCACAATATTTTCATCAAACAGTCCATACATAATCTCATTTTACATGAGTTCTGTCAAAATATGTAACATGGGCCGGGCATGGTGGTGCACGCCTTTAATCCTAGCACTTGGGAGGCAGAGGCAGGTGGATCTTTGTGAGTTCAAGGCCAACCTGGTCTACAGAGCAAGTTCCAGGCCAGCTGGGGCTACAGGGAGACCCTGTCTCGAAAAGACCAAAAAAAAAAAGTGACATGGATTGTTATTCATTTAATATATATCATTGATTCATTACATTGGCTCCAGCCAACAGCATAAACATAGAAGAACCCCACGCTTTTTCTGGGTAGGCACATCATAGTCTGTTGGAGCTTAGAACACCAGATAGCACTTTAGTGCTAGGCCTGGAGGCCATTCTGAGCAGCAAAGATCACCAACAAGAAACACAAAAATGCCCAAAACATGGCATCCAATAGACTACAAAATGACACTGGTTCATGCATTGAGAGGTAAAACAGGAAGGCAGAGCCCTTCATGGAAAACTAAAACACTTTGGTAATGAAATAAGATTATTCACCTATAACCATTTAAGAGAGACTCCCAGACAGTACTAAGAGAAAGCTTCTAAAAAGAAGCTACTGTTGTTGAGATGGCTCAGTGAAAAGAGTGCTTCCCACCGAGGGGGCTGGAGAGATGCCTCAGCAGCTAAGAACACTGGCTGTTCTTTTTTTTTTTTAATTTTTTTTATTAATTTTTTATTTATTTCTGTATGTGTATGAATGTACTGCCTGCATGCAAGTCTGTGCACCCGTGACGTGCAATGCTGCGGAGGTCAGAAGAGAGTCTCGGATTCCCCTGGAGCTGGAGTTCTCCTGGAATTGGAGTTTCAGATGGTTCTTGGCCGCCATGTGGGTGCTGGGGATCAAACCCGGGTCCTCTGTAAGAGCAGTCGGTGCTCTTAACCACTAGGCCATCTCTCCAGCCCTGTTCTTGCAAAGGACCCAGGTTCGATTCTCAGCACTCACATGGTGACTAACAATTGATAGTAATTCAACACCCTCTTCTGACTTCTGCAAGCATTGCACAACATGGGTGCACTTACATATATGCAGGCGATACACTCATACACATGAAAATAATAAAAAATTTTTAAAAAGAGAGCTTGTCACCAAGTCTGACAACCTGAGTCAAATCCTTAGAATTCACATGGTGGAAGGCCAGAATGCATCCAAAAAGTTGCCCTGACCTAAACAGCTCAGCACATAAAACATGAATGAATAAATGAATGAATGATAAATGTGAAAAAACTAAACAATGGTAGAAGCTGAGGGGAAGGAGCCTTCTAGAAAGTTCTGTGGGTGTTTGATTGCAGATGGTGGAGTTTGTGGACAGGACTGGAGCAAGGGAGGAAGTAGCTTGCCCTTGCAGGGTAACAGCAGCCTGAACAAAGCTAGAGAGCCAGACCCCTGGGTGGTGGAGGAGCTGTGAACATGGCCCACCCACTCCAGCACAGGGTTGTGATGAGAGGCGTAGCAGAACATCAGAAGGCCTAGCCCCTGCCCCAGTACCATCGAAGGCAGTGTTCATAGCCCGGCCTGTCTTGCTGGGGCACTGTCGGTGCGATCCGTAGCGTAGAGACACTTTCTCAATATAGCTATTTGTACTGAGCCTGTCACTAGCTCGGCAGGAGGTAAAAATTACTTGACAGTCTCTCCTGGCGCTTACCCAGCCTCATTGTGAGAGCCAATGTGGGTGCAGAGTGAGTCGGTGCAGGGCACAAGGAGTCCAGCTGCAACTCTCTGACACGAACCCTGGGAGGTTCAGCTCAGCTGGGGGCAGCCGAGCCCTGCAGCAAGCAGATCCCAACCCTCCCCATCCAGTGCATCACTCTCAAAGTCCCGGACTCCATGTGCAGATCCTCTATCTCCTTCAGTCTACCCCCACCCGCATTTCCAAACCTCACATTGGAATTTAAAATCTCAGCTAACCACCCTTATCATAACCAAAAAAGCTCGATTTTCCTACAGTTCTGCTTGTAAGCTGCAGATGGAACTGTTCCCTGCATGCAGGGCACTCCTTCAAACCCGGTTGACTTTTTAAGGCAGGCTGATAACATTAGGGATTTTTTTTTTCTCCTGCAAGAGTCTTGAGTCTGAGCCAAAAAGCCCAGGCCCAGGATGAATGTACTTTAGACCTCACTTTCTGTCGGGAGGCCAAGTGGACTTGGGAGAGAGGGTGGGGCTGTCTGTGGAGACAGGATTTTTAGTTTTGCCTTTTGCCTCCGGAGCCAAGGCCCTGGCCCACAGCCAACCGCGTGGAGAGAAGATTATGGTATTTTCTAGGTAATTTTAAGGAGTACAAGCCCAAAGCAAAGTCAGGTGGTTTCGAGTCTGCATCGAGTTTTTCATGTTGAG
This sequence comes from Rhizomys pruinosus, assembly GCA_009823505.1. NCBI lineage: Eukaryota > Metazoa > Chordata > Mammalia > Rodentia > Spalacidae > Rhizomys > Rhizomys pruinosus. Next base: position 3,495,280 of record VZQC01014082.1, read on the forward strand.
GATTTGTCATGAGTTGGGTTTTCTCGGCAGAGCTGTATTTTAAACGATGACTGGGTCGTATTCTTCTGAAGACAGGCATGTTTTGGTTGTTTGCTAATGACCTCTGGTTTTGCTTATGGGGAGTCTTGTTAACAAATGGAAATGTAGCAAAATAAAACATTCTCTTTCTTCCGTGCTTTCTTTCTTTCTCTTCTTTTTTAAACAATGGGAACCTTTGCAATAAACTGTCAAAACTGGGCTATAGATGTTGGTTATTGTAGCACCATTAATACTGTGTAGAAATAAATTAGTCACTTTGGCAATCAACCCCGTTCTTCTGATCTCCTGTCTGCTTTTAAACAGAGCCTTCTCCTAGCTGTTTGATAGACCCTATTGTTACGAGAACTGGAGAAATGTATTCAAAAATTCTTTGAAAATTTTCCAACTTCAGGAACCTATTCAGCAGTAATTAGCCTTCAAGGCAGCTGCTAAGGAGAGCTCGGCAGGGGGCTGCTCATGAGTCTAAAGGTGAACCCCAGCATTGCTTGAGAAGGTGTCAGTTTTAGGACCTGCGCCAACTCCAAGGAACCTATCCTGCTTGCTTGCTAACCCTTCCTGACCTCTCATCTCACCCCATGTCACCTTCTGACCTTCATTTCTAGAGGAAAAATAAGTTGAGGCAGAGCAACCCAGAGGGTGACAAAATTAGACCAGAATAAATTCTAAAAGCAAGTACAGAAAATAACCCATAGAGAGCCCAAGAGATGGCTCAAAGAGTAAAGTGTGTGCTTGCTGTGCCAGCCTGAGAGCCTGAGTTCAGATGCCCAGCAGCGACAAGAAAAGATGGCCTTGACAATGCACTTCCGAAATCTTAGTACGGGGAGGCAGAGACTGGAGGGTTCCGGGGCATGCTGGCCAGCCAGCCTGGGCAATCCGTGAGCTCAAAAAACAACGTGGAAACAGTTGAAGAAGCCACCCAACTGAAGAGACTTAACAGCTCAGCAGAGCTGACATTTCTAGTTGAAATTTAGTTGGATCCAGGGTATCGTTTGTATGGACACCATGTGGGCTTCCACAGTGTTCCATTCTCTCTCCTTACCTATTCTACTTGCCCCAAGATTATTTCAGAATGATGAGTGTGATTTAAAGCCAAGGTAAATTTTTTCCAAGGGTTCTGCTGTCTCCAGAAATGGCATGTTTGTTTTATATTCATTCAGGCAACCTATTCCTTTCACTGAAAGATGCGGTAAAGGTGATGGTATTGCCACATCACTGATGGAAAAGCGATGTGTTCAAAATGGACAGAGGTGTCTGATGTGCTCGGAAACCATTGCATCAATGCAGAACTGTAGATAAACCTGTGAGGGTGTGCATCAGTGGACTAGAGGAAAATGGAGTCTTGCACCTCTTCAAAAGCAGAAATGTATTTCCTCACAGTTCTGAGGCTGGGAATCTGATATCAAAGTGTCATCATGTTTGGCTTCCTCTCAAGGCATTTCTCCATGACCTGTAAATGGCAGTCTTCTCTCTAGGGCTTCAAGCCATCCTCCCTCTGTGTGCATCTGGGTCCTAAATGCTCCTTGTGTAGACACTGGTCATAGTGGATTACACACACTCCCAAAGCCTAACTTTAACTTAACTACTTCTTAAAAGGCCTTATCTCCAATATAGTAAGGTCCTGGGGATAAAGTCTTCAATTTTGAATTTAATTTTGGAAGCAACACAATTCTTCCCATAATAAGAACTAAGGCTACTTTTATATCCCCGTTTATCTTTGCTTATGGGCCAAAAATAAACACTGTTGACAGTCCTGAACTTCGTAAGAGCTCTTTTAGCCACCCTGGATTCTAGGTCCTCTTGTGCCATTGTTCCTTCAAGACTAACTCCAAGGGACACCCAGACCCTGACAGAAGACACAATTGATGCAGTGAGGTTGTTATGGCAGTTGGCTTTGCTGATGCCAAAGTCAAAGACAATTTTATCAAGAGAACTACCTTTCACCATGTTCTGCCTGACATCTAGCTGTTGGGTGGCATTTATTTGGATCTGGACTTCTTTGTAGGTAATGCACCATTCTGTTTGCTGGAATTATTGGTCTTCCCTAGACAAACACATGAGACTTTTCCCTATCTTTCACACATACACATGTCATTTTAAAATGTGTGTATTACAAAGAATCTATATATGTTTGAAGTCAAAAGGTAAGTTTCATTTGATTTGAACGATAAAATGCGCCAGGTGTGGCACACACCTTTAATCCCAGCACTCCCAAGACAGAGGCAAGTGGATCTCTGTGAGTTCAAGGTCAGCCTGGTCTACATACTGAGTTCCAAGACAGCTGGGGTACAGGGAGACCCTGTCTCAAAAAGATAGAAAAAAAAGATAAAATACATCAGACATTTACTTAAATGTCCTGTCTAGACTTCCTGCTGACAAGTTCACTAGCGGGCTATTATGTTACTACTATTTTTCATACAACTGTCCTGCTCAAGAACAGTCCTGTCTCCTTCCTCATGGGGCACAAATGTGTAGAAATCCTTGCCACTGTAGCAGTATCTGTGGCCTGCACCATCAGGTATCAGTGCTGTGGGAACACTGAACGAAAGCAGCGTGTTGAGAAGTATCCAAAGGTTGAAAAGTCCATCAGCTAAAGTAGAGCTCAGCTGTGCTGTTCTCTGAGCAAGAATCCAAAGCCTAGAGAACCAAGGGAAAGTTCAATGAATGCTCTCTCCTTGGGTGTTGGGTAGAAGTGGAACTAGGCTCTAGGCCCTCCAGCTTCATCATCCGCTGTGCTTCTTGGATGCCTTCTGTTTGCCAGGCCGTTTGTCCAGCTTGAGAAATAAATCCACATAAGAATGGTCCAAAATGTAAGGATGGTACACGTAAATAGGGAGTGAGTGGTCTAGAAAAACAGAAGCACTCGGGCTCAGGATCCTCTTAGAGATTGGTGGTCAGATGGTATGATGGTTGAAATTGTCAACTCGACAGGGCCTAGATTCTCCTCAGAGACAAGCCTCTGGGCTCTCCCATGAAGGATCATCTAGATTTAGTTAGCATCCTGGATATGTCTTTGAGGGGTTGTCTAGAGTCAGTTAATTAAAGTGGGAAGACCCATCCTAAACCTGGGTAGTACCAAGCATGGGATTGCATTCCAGATTACATAAAAAGGAGATAGCAAGCTCAGTACCAGCACTCACTGAGCTCTGCCTCTTGGCCATGGGTATACGGTGGCCAGCTGCCTCTTCTCCTGCTGCCATGTCTTCCTATCCAGGCTGTGGATTGGCCGTACCCTTGAACTGTGAGCCAACAGAAGCCCTTCCTTCCTTAAGATGCTTTTGTTGGATGTGGTTTATTTCTCAGCAACAAGGAAAGTAACTAATACATATAATTAAGCTTAAAGTATCAAGACACATCCTGACATACAGATAAGCCCACTAAAACTTCTTTTAACCTTTAAGAACAGTTTTTGTTGTTTAACTAAAATGCAAAGTAATGGATTTTATTTTATTTTATTTTTATTTATTTCTGTATGTGTATGAATGTACTGTCTGCATGTAGGTCTGTGCACCCGTGTCGTGCAATGCCGCGGAGGTCAGAAGAGGGTCTCGGATTCCCCTGGAACTGGAGTTCTCCTAGAATTGGAGTTACGAACGGTTCTCAGCCANAGAAAGGGTCTCCCTTTAACCAGCTGGCCTGGAACTCACTCTGTAGACCAGGCTGGCCTTAAACTCACAGAGATCCGCCTGCCTCTGCCTCCCAAGTGCTGGAATTAAAGGCATGTACCACCATGCTCAGCTTAAGTAATCATCATTCTAAATGGCATAATGAAATCTTGTGCCATTCTGATCAGGCTGTGAATCATCCCATTATTTAGTATATCCCTGCTGTATACACTACCTTCCCATCAGTTACTTAGTATCTACCTCAGTTATGGAGACATCCCAGACTTTATGTAATATTTTACTTAACAATGACCCCAAATTGAGTGCATAGACTGTCCATTTTGACTCAGCACACTATCTACAACTGTTCTATTACTAGTTATTACCTATGATCACTTGTGCCTAGCTTATAAATTAAACTTTATCATAGATATGTATGGACAAAGAAAACATAGTAGATGTTGGGCTCAGCATCATGTGTGGTCTCAGGCCTCCACCCAAGTTCTTGGAACATGTTTCCTTTAGATAAAGGGCACTTAACTGAGATCAGGCTTTAAATGTAAGGGTTTCACAAAAGCCAGAAGCGATTTTTTTTTAGGGGGACAGGGCATAGCAGCTACTGAAAATAGAAGATAACATAGAAACACACACACAGTGTTCCCTCCCTACAGTTTATCTCCAGATTTCCCTGATAGACTAAACTGAGACAATCTAGCAAGGAGAACAGGGAATCCTCTATGTGTTTATCTGAGTACCAAGTTGTAGAAACAAGGCGTTTCACATTAAAATGAACCAATAGCTTCCAAAGTTTCCAGAGGGCCATTAGCATTTATTTTGGCTAACATTCTAATCTAAAGGGCTGTGTTACAGAACGCTAACCCCAAAAGATTCTCTGTGCACAGGGATCCATAGGCAACAAAGTGTGGCAAGCAAGGTGGGTTAGAGGTGGCTACTAACCTTGCTTCTCCCCCAATCTGGGTTCTAAGCCACCCATAGAACAAAGAAAGTATCAGTGTTACTCTCTCATAGTCTATCATAGTTGGAATGCCCTGTGATCAATGAAACCCTTGCATTGCTTTACAAGGAGTCTGGCTTGGATAATTTCTCATGTACTTTCATGTCTTATATGTGCTTTTGTTGTTGTTGTTGGTCTTTTCGAGACAGGGTCTCCTTGTAGCCCCAGCTGTCCTGGAATTCGCTCTGTACACCAGGCTGGCCTTGATCTCACAAAGATCCACCTGCCTCTGCCTCCCAAGTGCTAGGATTAAAGGTGTACTATATGTGCTTTTAAAAAAAAAAATCTATATTCTGCATAGGAAAGAAAATGTGATATTTGTATTTGTGAGATTCATTTATTTTACTTAACATGATCTCAAGTTCTATCCACTTTCCTGAAAAGGACATAATGTCATTCTTCTTTGAGACAGAATAAAATACCATTTTCTTTTTCCAACTTATCAGTTGATGGGAATATCATCTGCTTCCATATCTTGCCTATTGTGAATAGCACTGTAATAAACATGGGTGTACAGGTATCTCTGCAGTATGCTGACTTAGATTCCCTCTGGTATATATACCCAGGCATTGCTGTATCATATGCTAAGTCTACTTTTTTAATTTTCTTTAGTTATTAGTTTGGTGGTTTCATGTGTGTTATGGTGCATGTGTGCAGATCAGAAAACCACGTGTCTGTTCTGTCCTTCCACCATATGAGTTCTGGGTGTTGAACTCAGGTTGTCAGGCTTGGTGGCAAGCCCCCTTTACTACCTAAACCATCTCACCAGCTCTTTTTAACTTTTTTGAGAACTCTCCATACTTATTTCCACAGTGGCTGAACTGGTTTACATTCCCACCTACAATGTATGATATATGAACTCTGTTTTATTTTTCTTCATAAAAGCCATTCTGAATGGCCTGAGATGGAATCTCAGTATCGCTTTTTTTTTCCATTTTCCTAACAAATAAGGATGTTGAACTTTTTCACATATTTATTGGCAGTTTGTACTTCTTTTGAGAACTATCTGCTCAATTCATTTGTCCATATGTTGGGTGGATTAGTAGACTATGGCTTTTAACTTCTGGAGTTATTTTTATATTCCAGATATTAATCCTTTGTCAGATGTATAGCTTACTAAAACTCTTGAAAAACCAGCATGTAGGGCTGGAGAGATGGCCTAGTGGTTAAGAGCACCGACCGCTCTTACAGAAGACCCGGGTTCGATCCCCAGCACCCACATGGCGGCAGAGAACCGTCTGAAACTCCAATTCCAGGAGAACTCCAGTTCCAGGGGAATCTGACACCCTCTTCTGACCTCCAAGGCAATGCATGGACACGGGTGCATACACCTGCACGCAGACAGTACATTCATACACATAACGAAATAAAATATATATATATATATATTAAAATAAAAAAAGAAAAACCAGCATGTAGTAGCAGTGGACACTTTTTTTCCAGCCTTTCCATAACTGAATTTATCTTCTTTCCACATGTCTGCCCCTAAGACCATCAGCAAACCCTGAATTGATACATGCAAGGGCTTCCCCATGGACCTCACTGCATATCACACTGCTCACCACTCATTTTTCCAGCTCACTCCATCCAGGTTTTGTTCTCTTGATATTCCTGAGCGTACCCTTCACTCTTTTGGGACACTATTTGAAATGTTTCCATCCTTACAGTAAGCTACCCATGTCCCTTTACATTCCTGTCTTTCTTTTTTTCCTTACTGACAATTTTTCCTCTCCCTCAACACCTCTTGTTAATAATTCCTTAGCACAGATTTCAAGCCTGTCCTGTCATTTAATTCCAGATCTGTATTTCTATTGTCAGTTTAACAAGTATCACTTACAGATCCAAATGCATGCACAATGTTTAAAATACCAATCAGATCGTCCCTCTGCTCTCGTTCTTCTTCTGTTTTCTAGTTACCTAATGGTGCCCACAATGCAGTCATCATGCTTAGAAAATCTGAAAACCTGTACCTGAATGTTAGCTGTCCTCTAGTGTGTTTAGCATGCAGCACATTTATCAATGAATATTTAATAAATCAGCAGCTATTGCATCAAGTCTGAATATATTCAAAATCTTTCATAATGTCTTTAACCCCATATCAAAAATTATTATTATTTCATTAGGACAAATGCTCAGGCCTTCTAGGGTTTGCCCAGCTCTCACCTTGCCATCTGACTGGGAATACCATCCTGACCTATGTACCCAGGTTTGGGCCTATTGGCTTTCTGCCACATGATTATGTTCCTTTCTATCTATAAAGGGCTATGCATCTTTTAAGACAGGTTTCCTCACCTATTCTGGGTAACATCTTCTTCGACTGCATCAGACCATGGCAGTCACCAACCCAACCTTGGAATGTCTCTGGCACCTGACAGCTATACTGGAGAATTTAACACCTGGTGACATATGTGTTCTCTTTCTTTTTCATAAACAAGACAGAGAACAAGCTGATTTTCCAGGGATCCTCAGACAAGGTAAATTCCTCCTTGACTTTTACCCAGGAATGTGTCTTTGAGAAGTAATTTATATTTTTCCTTTCTTCAAGCAGTGCAATCTGGGCACCTCCTTGTGATAGTCTGTGTTAGCTATCTAGCTGCTTTAACACCAGACTGTAATAACCAGCTTATCTCAGGACTGTAAGAATAGTTGTCCAGCCCACACCTTCATTAGAAATCTCCACTGAGTATTCATTCTTAATTTTGAAAACTCTTAATTAGAAAACATTGTAAATCCTTTTGGAATAAACAGATCTCCAAATAAGCAATTTTCTTATTATTTACCCCAGAATTCCCACTTTCCCACCTGGATTCTTAGTGCTCTCAAGCAGTGTCAGAACTTTTTCTAAAAGATTTATTTTTATGGAGGCTGGAGAGATGGCCTAGCGGTTAAGAGCGCTGACTTCTCTTGCAGAGGACCTGGGTTTGATCCCCAGCACCCACATGGCAGCTGAGAACCGTCTTTAACTCCAGTTCCAGGGGTATCTGACGCCCTCTTCTGACCTCTGCAGCATTGCACGACATGGGCGCACAGACCTACATGCAGACAGTACACTCATACACATAAAAATAAATAAATAATAAATAAATAAATAAATAATAAATAAATAAATAAATAAAAGTTAAAAAAGATTTATTTTTATTTTTTATTCATGTTGGATCTCCTGGAGCTGGAGTTCAAGTGGTTGTGAGCCACCTGATGTGAGTGCTGGGAACTAAACTGAGGTCCTCTGGAAGAACAGCAAGTGTTTTTAACCACTAAGCCATTTCCAGGCCCCAGAGTCAAATCTTAATTTCCAAGGTAGAAAGTACATGTTAGGTTCTTGATAAATCACTGATACCTTACATGAAACATACATTTTGCTAAAAGAAATTATATTATCTTCAGCTGAGTTGAAACTGTCTTCTAAAATGATGTAATTCTACTAACATGTGTATTTCTGCCAACATGCTAGTAAATATTCAAAGTAACAGAAGGAAAACATACACAAAGAAAATTAAACTAGGGGCTAAAGAGATGCCCCAGTAATTAAGAGCATGGCCTGCTCTTGCAGAGGACCCAGGTTTAGTTCCCAGCACCTATTTGGTGGCAAACAACCATCTATAACTCCAATTCCAGGGGATCCTACAGCCTCTTCTGGCCTCCTCAGGTATTACATGCACTAGTGCCCTTACATACACAATAAAATAAAAATAAATCAATCAAAAAATTAAGTTTTGCCAAGCATGGTGGCATACGCCTTTAATCCTAGCACTTGAGAGGCAGAGGTAGGCGGATCTCTGTGAGTTCAAGTCCACCCTGGTCTACACAGTGAGTTCCAGGACAGATGGAGCTACAGGGAGACCCTGTCTCAAAAAGACAAAAAAAAAAAAAAAAAAAAATTTTAACTATTACAGGCAAGAAGTTCAACAAAATTGCCAGTCCTCCTCAATTCCCACTTACAGAATAACAGAGGAAAAAATGTCCCAGCTGCAGAACTCTATAAGGTGCCTTTCTGATAAACGCGATATTCAGCAGTTTCTTTTTCCCCGTATCACCACTTTTATTCCTCGGTATCTCTGTTCTTAACATCAGATAGTAAACAGACAGTAAAACTGGCTTTTTAAAAACTACCTGTCCTGGTCATCAAATTCTGTCCCACCACACTTTCATTGTATCCATTTTAAAAGCTCACCCAAGCAGAATACTTTAACTTTGAAAGAAACCACAAGAATGTAATCTTAAAGTCAGCTCCTGCCTTGGCCTGTGCCGCACTTCCTGTCCTCCACCTCTATAGTGCTCTTCAACACTCACCCACCAACACATGCCTTTGGGCTGCGGAATATTTATGCAGACATGTGTGAATAATTCATATAACTACAAACACTTTGGGGATTTCAAATTCATCCAGCTGACTGGACTTTCTCCTTGTGCAAGAAGTAAGGACCTGGTAAATCCTTTCTTTTGCTCTTTCAACCACTGGAGAATTGTTTGTCTCTGTATTTCATGCTATACTATATGTGTTACCTTCCTAAGCTTCTCTTACTAAACAGTATTGTTGGGGGTAAGGACAGGCACACCATCTACCTAGTTAAAGATTTTAAGTTTCCTCCATCCCTGCCCTCCTCTGTAACCTTCTTTTTACATTTAATATGTAAGGTAAATTAAACCATTTTTACCCCAAAGTAGCTGCTTTTTGGAGATCAAACCAATGTGGATCTGTCTTGACCAGCTTTCTGTGACCTCTTAACTTTGCAGATTGTCCAGGACATAAAATAATTCTTGTTTATTTTCACATAGCTGCCTCCAACATCCTGAATCACCTCACCGCACATTTAGTTCATGTTTGCTTCCTGAATAGAACTTAATTCTAATTTGACTGAGCTGAAACAGAATACAGTTAGTAAATCTGTTGCAAAGCAAGCCAGATTCGTGCTAATTCAAATAGAATATTTTGAACTTCTGCTTTTTAGGATTCTCCATTCTGGTTCTCCCTGCCATTAAAATAAGTCTATCGGCTATGCTAAATATATGATATATTTTAAAAGGTGTTTTGCATTTAATACGCATACCCAGAGACATAAATGAGATTAACTACTAAAACTCACCCTGACTCTTTGAAAATACACACACACACATACACACACACACACACACACACACACACACACACACACACATGCTCACAAGTGTGTCTAAATGTTAAATTTAAATGCAATGAGAGGATCAATGTCAGATTATCTCTAGAGACTGGATTGGCAGATACCAATCTGGGCATTTTAGAAATAAGTAATGATGAGAATCATAGTAGAATCTATAGGTCTACATATGTAATTTGATACTTTAATTTTTTATATTAAAAAGTTATTTCATGGCTGCCTTTTCTTCCTCTTATGAACTCATGGCACAAAGCTGGGCCTGTCAACAATCCATCATGAGTCAGGGAAGGAAGGGCTTGTGAGGAACTACTGGCAGTTAACAGTTGCCAGGGGAGGAAGAATCACATTCTTCAGTGTCATAGCAACTCATAAGTTGCCCTTGATCAAGTGAGTAAATCTCCACCTAGGCTCATGCAAGCAACCTGAACTAAACACAGTGGCATACACACACACACACACACACACACACACGTATGTGGGGCTTTTTGAGAAGAAGGGATCCAGCAGGAGTGGAGACAGGATCCTGGGTGAAATGAGCCAAGTACTTTCACTTATGTATATGAATTATGAAAGAATAACTATTTTAATTGTTTAGGGCTATGGATGCAGATGTAGCTCAGATGGTAGAATGCTTGCCTAGCATGACAAAACCCTGGGTTTCATCTCCAGCTCTGCATAAAACCTGCGGGTCAGAAGTTTAAGGTCATCCTCAGCTATATAATTTGAGTCCAGCCTTGGCTACATGACACCCTGCTCAAAGAACAAACAAAAAAAGTGTTTAGGGCTGGAGAGATGGCCTAGCGGTTAAGAGCGCCGACCGCTCTTACAGAGGACCCGGGTTCAATCCCCAGCACCCACATGGCGGCCCAGAACCGTCTGGAACTCCAATTCCAGGAGAACTCCAGTTCCAGGGGAATCCAAGACCCTCTTCTGACCTCCGCGGCATTGCACGACACGGGTGCACAGACTTGCATGCAGACAGTATATTCATACACATACAGAAATAAATAAAAATTAATATTAAAAAAGTGTTTAGAGTTGTGATAGTTTGAAGATTGTCCATTAAAAATATTTAAGTGGAAATATTTGGCTATGTAGCATACTCACTAATAAAATGCAGTTGGGCAATTTGCATGAAATTCATATAAGTCTAGCTTGGGGCTACAGACCTTACTTGACTTGTTCTTCTAATTATTTAAGACTTCACAGCATAGTACATACCTGACTGCCTCTAGGTCCAGTCCATTCTCCCCCTTGGCACCTCTAGCCCTTCAGACCAATACCTACTTCTTCCTTCCAGTGTTCTGAGCACCTCTACACAGCATGGCCTATGAACATACATATGCTTCCTTGCTTAACTAATATGATGTTGAATATGAAGTCACCCAGCAATAGAGCAATAGAGCTGGGGCACATGTAGCCAACAAAAGGGATTCTCTTGAACCTGCTCACTTCCTTCCACTGCCTCACGATTTTTCTAAGAGAAATAGAAGATCACTTGAGAGAAGAGATACTTCAGTTGCTAGAGTGAGACAAATCAGCTAACCCTAGTTTTGAAGACAAAATCCTTCTGCCCTACTTCACCTCAAATGAGCAAGAAGCCAGAACACAGCAAAAAGTCCATAGCAGTTGAGGTGAACACAAGAGGAAAATCCAAAGAGCATCCTCACTGCTTGGTGTCGGCAAAACGTCTCTATAAAATGTGCAGGCTAAAATGCCCATTTAAAAAGAGAAGCTTGGGGTAGCACTAACAGCCACTAAAATGCCAGGGTGGGAAGTGCTCTTGTTATGAATTAGGCAAAGCTTTTCCATGGCTTTGAACACTCACATACTAGTCAAAACCTGTGAATATGTATACATTCTTTTTTATGGATAATTAGACTCTTTATTGGTGGCGCCTTCTGGATTAGGAGGATTCTGCCATGCAAATAAGCTGTAGAGGAAGGCAGCCCAACAAAGAACACCTTTCATGTGGCTTCAAATCCCAGGTAGCAAACTGCTACATTTAGACAGAGACTAGTGCCAAATTCCTGGATTTCCATAATCATCTTTCAAATGTTTTAAATCAACTAGTTCAAATTAAAGTCCTTACATATTTTCAGTAAATGCACACAAGCAACAAACTGACCTGCTCTACATGTTCTGTTGAGAATAGATTACCTGGAGTGTTGATGTCTCAAGTTTCATATTCTGGACAGAAAGACCGGAACAGGTATCTTCAGTTAGTATATGTATTGTTTTAATAATAGGCCACCAATGTTAAGAGACGTACAGGATACTCTGTACATTAGAAGGACCTCAAATCAAGTTGCAAATTAAGTTTTCCAACCATAGTACCGAATCTGCAACACCTCTCTTGGACCAAGAGAGTTGGTTTCCTTGGTTTGGTCTGTGAGTTTGGGTTTGCTTGTTTGTTTATCTGCTTTCTTTTTATGGTAGAGGCATCCATTTTGTGTGAACCTGAAGTCTGGGGGTCCTTTGGTGGTTTTTTTAAGTGATATTGTGGTCTCACATTTTGATGTTTCCTGGAAGAACTGACTGGCTATTTATTTTCATTACTTCACAGGACCCACATGACAGTTTCTGAAGGATATTTTCATATTACTCATTGCTTATTGTCTTGGTCATTTGTTTTCCCCCAACAGAATACAGTTATGGTGTAGCATTCCATTTGTTTTTCCTCCTGTTTCAGAATTCAAAATTAGCCATCTTTATTATCAGTTTTATGCTACCTCCACTAAGTATTATCCCTTCCTCCCTCCTCCCAAAAGAACTGTTTAAGAACTGTTCATGGTTTCAGTAAACATTGCTAAGTCTGTTTTGAAAACTTATTATTTAGAAACAAATACTACCTCAAGAGTCATGGTGTTTAAGACAGTTAAGGAATATTTAACACAAATCCTTCTCTTTACCAACGTAAATCCTGTTGGGATGTTGAGAGGTGCCTGATAAGAGGAAGATTAAAAAAATAGAGAGAGAGGAAAATTTCTATTCCATTCTCTAACTGTGACCTTGGCACACATCTTGGATCAGAAATAGGAGCTCACCATTTTTGAAATCAGTTCAAGTTAACTGATTGGGAAAATCAGCAGGTCAACTCCTTTTCAGAAGTACACATAAAAAGCGGAGCTTAGTTCAGGAGTCTTTTTACTATAAAATGTTGAATGTTGTAAGTTTTCATTTCTTTTTTAAATCTTTTTATTATTTTACATATATGAGCGTATTGCCTGCAGATGTGTAAGTGCACCCATGTTGTGCACTGCTTGCAGAGGGTAGAAGAAGGCATCAGATCCCTCAGAACTGGAGTTACGGACCACCATGTGGATGCTGGGAATTGAACCCTGGTCCTCTACAAGAGGAGTCAGTTCTCTTAACTACTCAGCCATCTCTCAGTAGTTTTCATTTCTTTAAACCTGCCTTTCTAATCCAAATTGAACATTCCTTATCTCTTCAGTCGATTAAAGAGAAAAACTACTGCTACTTTCATAATTTCAACTGTCTTGTTACAAAACTACTGTGGTACATTTTTAAGTAAAAATTTTTAAAAAGCTAAAATTATTAAAATGTTTTGTAGCTTCATGTTCTAAATTCTACAAAATGTCAGGGAAGATGGATTCTATTATGACATGTACCATTGAATAGCATTTTGGAAGAACAAGACGGTTTACATGCTTTATTTCATCCTACCCTTGCTGCAGAGTAATACAACACATAATAGAATTATCACAGGATCTTAACGTTCATAAGAACTCTGGACTTCATAGCACCATCTTTCTATCTTACAGATAAGAAAACTAACATTCAGAAGCATTGATATTTTCCAAGTACTGGATTTGTTCTACTTTCTGTCATGACCTTTCTGCCTGATCTAGACTTGTACCATCTTTCAGACACTAACATTGTAACCCTGCACCAGTCACCCAGTCAGACAGTGAACTGGAGCCAGGTCTTTGCTGCCATCTCATTCTATTCTATGTTCCAAGGCACAACCTCCTATTACTCCTTCCTGGTTGAAGGGAATTCCCATCCTATTTCTAGCATGTAAGAGAAAAAGATTTCTTTTCTTACTCTGAATTGCTAAAGACCACTCCAAAAGTGTGGATGACATCCTCAAGGTCATTAATCTTTAAGGTCACCAATACCAAAAACCATCTTAGGGAAGAAAATAAGCTGTCTGTAATATTATTATTATTTTATGTGTATGAATGTATTGCCAGCATGTGTGTAAGTACATCTGTACTGTGCAATGCCCACAGTGATCAGAAGAAGGTTTTAGATTCCTCTGGAGCTGGAGTTACAGATAGTTGTTAGATGTGAGTGCTGGAAATCAAACCCTGGTCTTCCGCAAGAGCAGCCAGTGCTCTTAACTGCTGAGCCAGCTCTCCAGCCCCTGTAACCATTCATACAAGTCATTTAGTACATGCTTAATAAATATTGGTTGGATTGAATGGGAAGGCAAAGGATAGGGCTAACAGATGCATTGCTTTTTCTTTGAGGATTTAAGAACATATAGAAAGATCCCATAGAGCCTACAAACTGAGGATGTGTTAGCAACTGGAAGCCCTGAGATCCAAAGCTACCTCCAGCCCTCTCAACCTGCATGGCCTTAGGAAAGTTACGAACTTGCCTCAACTATAATTTTCTTTCCTGTAAATACCATCTACCTTACAGAAATATTATGTGGATTAAATCAGATGATGTGTGTACAGAGTTTGGCCCACAGCACACTATCTTCCTTGCCCTGGGAAGTAGCTGTCACCTGCCTCTCTCTCTGCTTTGTTTGAAAGCCAGCGCATCGAAACTTAGCTGGGCTGTGCAGATCCTTGAATATCATTGGTGTAACCCTGGAGACCTGAGGAAGCACAGGGGACCATAGCTTTGTTTACTGGCCAGTGCCACACATGCACCGGTTGTGAATATTGAAGTTTTCCTTTTCCTTTTTTCTTTCACATTTTGCTGATATTAAACATGTCTTTGGGGGAAAAAATACACAGGTGAAGGAGTTTGGGTTTGGGATTTTTTTTTTTTTTTGGTCTAGTGAAATCTTACTGCTTTGAAAAACACTTTCTACAGTAACATGCTGTGGAACAATATTTAGTTAACTAACCGACCCTGAATATTTTTCAGAGTAAATGTTTAAAAGGATGAAGCTTCAGTGGCTTGGATATACACAAAGGATATTATGAGCTTCTACCTCAAAACTGTGGGTCACTCCTCAAAATCACATGGTTTCTTTCCATACTCTGTCTTTTCAAAATTTGCAGTATTCTAAAATCAGCAGTCATCCCCTAGTAAGATTTAACAAGTTTGTAGATTCAGAAATTTATGTTGCACAAATTCAAAAGCAGAATATTTAGGAATCTGATGCTTTCAGTTTGCCTTAAAATACTAACAGTTCATGATCTGTTTACCATAATTTTTTTTATTTTTTTTTAATTTTATTTATTTCCCATAATTTTTATATTAAGCATTTGAGACATATGTTATTTAATAATGTTATTGTTGGAGCCCAAATGAAATAGAATGATAAAGTACCTTCACTGAACAAAGCATAATTACTATTCAAAATACCTCTAATGTAAAAACGGCATTGCCCTATGGCTACGTCTTATGTCTATATTGGACATGGGACCTGGTAGTCTGTAGTTATGAACTCAGATGTACACAATAATTAGTTCAGTTTCCCAACTATGAATTAATCGAGGTTAAACAAAGCCTTTGGAAAAACATAAGTGCTCTTCCCTTTTCCCAAGCATACACATACTGTGACCAAGCATTGCTTTCAGGGTGACTTTTGTAACAGAAGGCTCAGTCTTGGGAGCAAAGGGTAATAAGAAAGTTGTAGACAGGCACAAGAATAATAGCCTGTCAGCCAATATGGTGAACTTGAGAAAATGGAACACAATGGCAGTCATTTCCAAATGTTTAAAAAGTGAAGTCTCTGGGATATACTGTAAGAGTGACCATATTTTTCAGCAAAGATAATATAAAAAGAAGAAAAAAAGAAGTGCTGTAGAGATCAATAGGGGATTCGCATTTTGTACAATGATAGCCTCTAGGAGAGTGGCTGTTTAAAGCTGGACCATCCTTTAATTGCTCAAACCAAGAACGGCAGTTGTGTTGTGTCTTCGCTGTGTGTTTGTAGGTGTATCCCCACCTACACCTCTGTGTGCTCAGGTGTGCTATTGGTTGGCTTAATGAGGGAGGATACCAGAATCCACGTGTTAAAACATGTGAGTCTTGGGGCTGCAGAGATGGCCTAGCCGATAAGAGTGCCGACCACTCTTGCAGAGGACCCGGGTTCAATCCCCCAGCACCTACATGGTGGCTGAGAACCATCTTTAACTCCAGTTCCAGGGGAATCCAATGCCCTCTTCTGACCTCCGAAGCATTGCACGACACGGGTGCAAAACCGACATGCAGACAGTACGTTCATACACATACAAAAATAAATAAAAATTTTTTTAAAGTTTAAAAAAATAAAAATAAAAATAAAACACGTGAGTCTTAGCCATGGACTTTCAAAGAAACATGTCAGGATCTCTAACAAATAGTGGCTGCTTAGCTATAAAATCAAGAATCTGTGGTGGCAATCTTTTTTACTAAGAGTTAGAATTTAATATTCATAATGGTCAGAGAAGGACCACACTACTTTCTAATATAAATAAAGAAAAACGATGCAATCATGCTATTTCGAGCAATCGTTTAGTGGTCCAATTTTCTAGAGGAAAGTTTGAGTTACCTCATCCAAACAGTGACAGCAAGAGAGAAGTTTTGGAGGTAGCCAATAAGCAATTTGGGTTTCTAGTCGTATGCAGCATGGTATATAAAACACCTCAGTATAAAAGAATCATAGCACGATAAAACACAAAACTATAAGATAAATGTCCAATTCATTCTTTTTTTGGTATCTCAATGTTATGTATTCTTTTTCAAGTTACAGCCCTCAGGCACTTTTGAAGTTAAAAATATGATGCATCTCTCTCTTACAGGACGCTCCAAACACACACACACACACACACACACACACACACATACACACACACGTACACCACCATCACCACCACCAACAACAACAAATGGCCCATCTAAAATCTTCTGTATTGCTTCAACCTATGTAAATTTTGCTTGCATCAGAGCAGTGATTTTTAAAATGTCAAGAAAATATAAATAATGGAATTAAATCGATTATAGTTACTACTGACCATAGCAAGTTTTACTTTATATTTAGGGTTAAAGAACTTTGTTTTTGCACTGATTTTCCCTATTTCAGTTCATCACATGTACTTTGGGCACTTTGCATTCAAAAGCAGCACACTTTGGCAGTTTGCTCTGATATTTGGAGCCCATTCCATACAGATGTGTTCTTTGAATATCCAAAGCAGAAAGGATTTGATTGTTATATTGTGTGTTATCTTTTCTTGATCTTACCGCCCTGGCCTGTGTAGGCATTCCACAGAGCCCATGCAGAGCATACAGACAGCTGACTGGAGGAAGAAGACATTGGGGAAAAAATTCCCATTGTTTAGATTTCTGTCAGAGGATATAAGAATACTTAATTTCTTTTATCTCTGGGGCTTTCATTATCATTTAAATTTCATTTTACATTAATTGATCAGGGATTAGTAAAGCCATTATGCAAAAATTAGAATAAGACAAGCCAGATGGAATGAATAATTCATAAAGTCCAATTACATTTTATTTCTGGTGTACTTTCAAACTTGCCTCTGACTTCTGTGCTATTTTGATGTGACAATATTCACTGGAAATCAAGTGTGCCATTTTAATTTGTTGTATCCCTCTGGAGTGGAAGAATTTGTATGCAGTGAAGTATGTTCAGAATACCAACTTTAGGGGGCTTGGAAATCCTGAGTGATTTAGAAAAGATGATTCATTTCTATGCAAGACGGGGGGAGTACTAAATGAGCTACATCGGTCCATTGGTTCGAGGTACATCTCCCCATGTAAGGAGACTAGGAGTTTGGATGGCGAAATTTTCACTACCTAAAGGAGTTACAATCTCTTTAAACATGTTTGTCCCCATTCCCCACTGAAAATACGAATTTGGCCTGCAGTTAGACTGGAAGCCACGGCCGCCGCAGCGACGGATGAAAACCACCAGGTGGCAGGCGTTGCCTTCAGTGCAGAACCCAGGGCTCCCCGGACCGGCGGGCTTCAGAGCATCTCCACCGGTGTGAGCCCCGCAGGCCACTGCTGGGTTCAGGCTGCCCGAGACTCGCAAAGCATTGCCGGGCGAGAATTCCGAGCTAATGGCAGTCGCGTCCACCTGTCTGGAATGTCGCTTACAACTGTGTCTGAAACCGCCTCCCTCCGCGGGTCCCAGCCCCCAGCCCCTTCAAAGTATCTCCCACCCCCTGGGATTTATTTATGCCACTGGACAGTTGTAGTCACATTAAAGCCTCGGTTCACCTTCTAGAGGACTTTCATCTCGGGAAGTTTTATGACACTTGGTGAATGTGCAAAGTTTTTAATTAGGCTCTCTAGACAGCCCGAGGCGGCAGCAGCGCCACTAAGTCTTCACGGTCTCTCTGCTTTACAGCACAACAAGCCGCTCTACTCCTTTGAAGACAATGCAGACTATGTGTACGATGTCATGTGGTCCCCTGTGCATCCCGCGCTCTTTGCCTGCGTGGACGGGATGGGGCGCTTGGATCTCTGGAACCTCAACAATGACACCGAGGTGAGCAGCGCAGGCGCCCGGGCCGAAGCTGGGAGGGGGCGCGGCGGGCCACTCCGCAATCTCTCTGCCTCTTCCTTCAGAACAGCCCTCTGTGGACAGACCCTGCAAATGCCACCGGCTGTGGCCCCCCCCCCCGACCCAATTCTTGACTAGGAACCGACAGATGGACTGGCCAAAACTCTATTTCATTTCATTCCTCAACTGTGGCAGATCTTAGAAAATTAACGGACACCCCCCACACCTTTTTCTTTTCTTTTCTTTTTTCTTTTTTTCTTTTTCTTTTTTTTTTATCAAGAGCACAAAAATATGTTCATACCTTTTCCTAAGGTAAAGGACGCACAGACATTTTTCAAAGCAGATTTGAAATAACTTTATTGGCAGACACTTAGAAAAGTAAGCTTTCATGGATGCTGGTTTTAGATTAGACTATTAAAAAAGGAACTGTTCTGTTAGTGTTTACTGTTTGGGCAATTTCTATTTTTAACTCCATAAATGATTATTCTTTTATGCTTAGATCTAATGCTCATTTTATTTTTATCATGTCTGCTCTAAAATATTGAACTCAAAGGTAGGCTTTACAATGATATCTAACCTTGAACATCTACACCAAACTCAAGTATTTTTAAAGTGGAATTTTATCATGTCATAATTAATATTCACAAGTGGAAAAAGGCCTATTTTTTTAAAGTGATTGATAAGTAAAATATATTACTTTAGAAGCATGCTAGAAATAATTATCTGCATTGTTCCTTTTTTTAATCCCTCAACATTATTGCGGGTCTAATTCAGGGACTTGGAAATTCTGTTGTTGTTGTTGTTGTTGAAGGGGCAGCATGTTATGCGAATAAATTCATGTTCTAAAATGGCTTCTGCCTCACTTTGGTTCAGGGAATTCTCCATAAATACAAACAGCCAGGAAAGGGATACATGGGCTTCAAACTATATGTAAAGAACAGTAAGGGAAAGGGCTTTTGAAGTGCTGTGAGCAGGAAACAGCTCAGCCCTTTTAATTAGGAATCCTACAGCTGGAGGATATGGAAGGAGAAACAGAGTCAGCTAGGATTTGGGGGGTGGGGGAGGTAGATGTCCTTCAGGTGGTGTTGAGTCCCATATACCTTTAAAGCTATGGATACTTATGACTGTTGCCAAACAGTTACCTTTTTAAAATATTTGCATTGCAGTCAATTTTTCTTCTTACCTCCAAGGACTATGTGACAAGGACATTTTATGTAATGAACATCTTCAAAAATAATCAAAAGGCATAAGCGAGATGCCCATCATTTGGGATGTTGAAATGTTTATAACGTTATTGCTTTTAATAGTAAGATGCTATTACCTTACATTGTAAGGGTTTCCCAAAGTCTTTCATCACCGTTGATTAAAATCATATTGCTTCTCTTTGCTCTAGCAGAGAGACTCACTCAAAGCAACAAAAACCAAACGCTTTCCAGATTGACTCAGCAGACCACTGTATCAGAAATCAGGCTGAGCTGAGGTGATGTTTGCGTGACACCAGCTCCAATGCCTATGGGAAGATAAAGTGCTCTACCATCTTCTTAATTACCCCTTTATAACTTTGTTGGTTGTTTTTCAGAGAAAAAGAAAAGAATGTCTCAACATTGCCAAGTGTAATGTTTCCCTTCTCTTTCTCTAGGTATCAAAGAGACAAATACACAAGAGTTTTGTAGTTAGCATTTAGAAAGTCACTGCGGGTCATGCACACAGTTTACTTTTATGATAAACATAATTCTGCTATCAAAATAATAGTAGGCATATACTCCAATTCAGCCTGGACTTAACACTTTTAAGACCTTTGTGTCATTTTTTCCAACTCCTAGCAAGTTGAGTAATATTTTTCAAATAAATGTTAGATTAGGAAATAGATTTGTTCAAAAAAGAAGGAAGAGCAAGGCTGAATTCCTCTTACAATAGTGTCTTTTGTTGTTCAAGATTATTTCATTTTAAGTCCAGTTGTCTCTACTACTCCTGGGCAAAAAATAGTTTATATTTACCTTGTATTATTTCTCTTGCTTAGCAATATATGCTATATATGTCTTGTATTGGCAATTAAAATGATCATAAAAACATGAAAATATTTCTGAACTCAAGTACAAAAGTGAGCCAGAGAGATAGGACATATGGATTATTTTAACTCTAGGCTCATCAGCTTTTAAATTTCATTACTACTTAAATTGTCCCTTTCTTTATGCATTCATTAATTTTTAGCACATACTATAGGCTATGGTAGCGATTATTAGTTATAGCATCTATGAAAGGAAAGTATCTTTCATTTTAACTACTTCAGTTTGCTGCATAACTTACATCTCAAGTAAATAATTTTTTTTAAACCTATTAGGCATTAACTACAGGAAAACCTCAAGTCTTATGAGTGATTAATTCTTTGCTATGTTCATATGAAGATTAAACATTTTATTCAGCTTTTAGATTATTCAAGATCAAATCTGATATCAAATAGAATTATGGAAAAGTTCTATAGGATGCTTCTAGATTACAGTGTTAAAAATTAACTCTGATGGTTCTCTTTGTGAATCATAAATTTGTTTTCAGGCCAGCACACTAATAATGAAGTGTATTGACAGAATTATGGCCCATCTAAATTCACATTGTTTTTAGTCTTTGCAAGGTTTGGTTAAAAATTCAGATTCCAGACTGCACAGCAGATACCTTTACTGTAGAAATTGTGTATTTAAAAAATATAAATAAATAAATCAGGATTTTGCTTTACATTTTTGTTCCCCATTGACATATACGATGATTTAAGCAGGTGAAGAGAATTTTTATTGATTCCAAGATGAAGCTTAAAGGTAGATTCTTACAGATGATGGAGTTTTTATTGCTATTTTAAAGATAGGTATAGGCTTAAAAGTTTCATATAAACAGATGGTTTCAATTCTGTGGCTAGCCAAATGCCGGGGGTGCTAAATCCAGTACATGTCATGTTTCCATGTTAGTGAGACACGTTTATGGGGCGCAGGTCTCACACAGTGGCGGGAGATGCTCTTAGTGGCCCTTGTTCCATCATGATTTCCATTTTGTTTTAATATCTACCATTTTCTTTCTTAATGGCATGCTGTCATTTCTTATTCAACATTCTTAGAGAATGCTCAGGAGATCTGATCTCTATGTAAGCTATAAACTTCCAACCTTGAAGACAAGAATATACACAACTGACAGGAGAAAGTGACTCACTCAAAATCCTTCCTCCAAACTCTTAAGTTTCCTGCAAAACACGTATGTGTGTGGCGTGCGTGTGCACACACACACGCGCACACACACATACACACACACACACACACACCCTAGGTTCCATTTCAGTACTTCTGGTTCACTTTAATAGTGATTATTAAATAATTATCAATGCTTTGGATTTCCAATGTTTATTAAAGGACAGAGAAAGTGTTTTTGACAAAGAGATGGCTTCATTTTAACAAAATGTGATCCTATGTGCAGTGCCAAAGTCATGGGTTACTCTCCATACCTAGGAATTGCCAAGAGAGGAGGAAGAAATGAAAGGAGAGGGGAGGTTGAGGTCTGTTAAGTTTTGTCTGCATGTTTTCTTTTCCGATCACGCCTCCTCAGTGAGTCTTTAAACAATCAATACATCGATGGCTTTTATGTTTCCATGAAGACTGGTGTTAATTGACTTTTTCTAGCATAACCCTTCCTTACCTTTCCTGGAGAATCCTGACATCTCCTTCCTTCTTGACAGGTTCACATGTCCTGATAGTCAAGCATCAGGCTTAGCTGCTGTCCTCATGTGCTGGATATACACCAGGCAAAACACAGAGAAATATTTATGCCACAAGCTCCCTGCATTCGGGAAAGACTCTCCTTCCTCCCCGTTTCTGTTAGTGTCTCTTCTCCCTACCCCCAAGTCAGTGGAGCATATGATTTCAGAACAATGAGCACTTTTCACCACTGAACAGGAGATGTATGTGACTTCATGCACACCAAAGCAGTTGTGACTCATCGAGTAAAACACATCATTGTGGATTCGTATATTGAAATTCGCATTCAGAGATTCTTTATTGTGTGTTGTAACCCCTTTGGCAGGTTCCAACCGCAAGTGTGGCCATTGAGGGAGCGTCTGCTCTAAACCGCGTTCGTTGGGCTCAAGCTGGCAAAGAAGTTGCTGTGGGAGACTCCGAAGGCCGTATTTGGATCTATGACGTGGGAGAGGTACATTTTTTTTTTTACAGTTTCGGGAAGAGTTTGGCTTGTGTATCCACATTAAAGACCTAATGAATTATTGACAAGTCTTTCTGGGCTACAAGAACCCTCTTGATTGCCTTTGCAAGTTTCCATCGGCTTCAGTGGGGGTTTGGGACACTTCCTTAGGGCCCAATTTCATGGCTGTTCCCACACGCAGGACACTTTAATGATCTGGACTCCTTTTATTACCATGCTGTAGAAACCCAAGCTTCTCATGATGAAGCATGGTGCTCCACAGCAGTTTCATGAGAACAAAATCTTGCCAAATTCATGGTTGTAACCCTGAACTTGTAAACAAATTGTTTACTATGAAAATTCAAGTTTTAGTTGGTATGCTGAATTAAAATCATACTATTTTTCTTTAATTAAAGTGAAATAATAAATAAAAGTGGCCAATTAAGAAGGCTGAGGTTAATCAAATTCTAAAATACTTTTGATATTTATAGCATTCAAGGTTGTATATGAGACTTAAACTCATTGGGATGTCTTATGTGATATGTGAAGAGACATGAATATCAAGTCATAAAATTAAGCTAACAATGCAACTTTTATCCCAGAAAAGTCTTGAATTTGTGTCCTATCTTATTATTCTGTTATTGATCAATTGTACTTTCTTATCTTTTTCTTTACTTCCTAAGAAAGTGTTGAGAAAAGAAAACCTTTATTTCTGGTGAAGTTAAAGGATCCTTTCCTTAAAGACTAACACAATAATGAACATTCAACCCAAACAAATAAGTGTTATGTGAAGTTACTAAGGCATAATTTAAATCTAACATTTGTGTTCCAGAGAGAAAATTGACCACATTTGTCTGTACAATGTCCAGGCTTGGAAAGTGCTCTGGGATACCTGGTAGATGAGTTTAACTAATCGGGCTGAGACGTGTTCTTTTTTGGTTTCACCAATCTGCATCTTAGAGCTTTGACAATCCCAGATGGTTCATTTTGCAATGGAACTTTTGATGGCATATTATGTGATGTGGTATTCTACAGCTGATTATGTTGAAACTAGCTTGATGGTGTTTTTAAAATTTCAGCTGGGCACAGAAAGTGAATGACTTGAAAGTGGGGGTTTCTATACTGGCACACAAAACTCTTAAGTAAAACAGCTCAGCATGGGGTTGTATTATACTTTATTAGAGCCTCTTCCCTTCTCCTGATTGTCCCTGTTGGCTCACATTAAAACATGCAACAAAGATTGTCAACACTGGTCGGTGTGGTGAAGATATCGATGGTCAAGTGACCCCCCAGTTTGGAGTATGAGAAAGCTAATGACCTTTCAGCCACACAGAAGTATTGCAGTAATTTACAGTAGTGTTTTCTTTAATGAGTGTTCTTTCTATCTAATTCATTTTCATGGCCTTCATCTAAATAAAACTAAACAACAAAACAAATATTCATTATTCAGTCACTTCCTGGAATAGATAAAAGGCCAAAGACAATGTAAGCAATCAAGGTCGCTTTTTCTTTTTCTCTCTCTTTCATGTTTGTTAGTTCGTTTCCTTTCCTTTCTGTCTTTATCTGGGAAGGAAAAATAAATGTGGAAAGACGCTCAGAAATAGCAGAAAATAGATGAAATAGAAAAGCTGTCTTTTCTGCCTGGATTGTTGGCTCAGCAGTTAAGACCACCATCTGCTCTTGCAGAGGACCCAGGTTAGGTTCTCAGGATCCACATGGCAGCTAACCACCATCTGTAACTCCAGTTACAGGGGATCCAATACCCTCTTCTGATGTCAACAGGCATTTAACAACATGGGTGCGCTTACAAATATAGACATAAAATATTTTTTTAAACTCTGTTTTCCAGTCAATGCATAATGTCCCATTAACTGTTTTAAAATGATATACAACATTAGTTGTTTTATCCATCTTTGTTGTATCTCAAAAGGACAGAAGAATGAGATAGCTTTACAATCTGGTTTATTTTTCTAAGGGCCTTCTGGAAAATCTTTGCGCTTACTTAAATAGTATATGTACATGCATATAGATCGATAAGACACACAAGTACGTGCATATATCTATTAAGAAAAAAACAGTGTACCATACAGAATTTTCTACAATAAGGTACTTTTGTAGCTCATGGCTAGAATGACAGGAATATGACTGGTATTTGGGAAGCATATGAGTTTACAGAAGTTCTTGGTCTGATTTGTGGCTGCTAAACTTCTTCTTGGGTGCTGTCATCATCTCTAAACTGGAAAGCATTGTTATACTCATATTTCTACTATGGTACTGCAGGTCAGGCTGGTTTTCATTTTTGTATTATTGCCCTTGCTTTTCTAAGTGATATTACAGACTATAGAAATGTCTGCAACTATAGGCCAGTCTCGCCTATTGTCTGGAGTCTAGACAGGCTATAGAAAAATCTCTGTGACATATAATAGGCAAAACAATTTGTAGGGTTGTTTATCCTTACAACTTCACTATCAGGAGAGGAAAAAGAGACATATTATTTTATTGAGCGTAGGTAATATTACAATCTTTTAGCCCTTCTCTGAATGACTGAAAACCAGGATAGGCTCATACACTTAAACAATTCTTCCTGTATTGTTTGATCATACACAAAGCAGTGGATCGCTCAGACTTAACAAAGTCATTTAGTCTTAACTATAGTTTTTTTTTCATAAGTATTTCTGTAAAGTATATTTATTTCAAGGTCATTTTATGCTTCTCTTTGCTGACCTCTGTATCTTATTTTAAATCTTTGAGCACCATGACTGTCAATGCACCAAGTACTGAAGGGAAAGATGGCATCCTGAGCTGAGGTTAGCTAAAGCCCACTTCTGAGAGATGGTAGATACTTTCCTGAGCAACTGCTGCCATTACTGTAATTACTGCTGTATCATTCACCAGCCTGGAGCCGAGAGCATAGCTGCACTTAGAAAGAAGGGACACTCTCTCAACAGCACCTTCCTTGCCTTCCAAATCTCTTCTATGCAGAGGATGCCTTCACAACAAGCTAGCCCATCAAAAATTAGAGGTCAGAGCTAAGGCTGATGCATGGTGATGAGCAAGAAAGAGTTTGAACAGGACGCAAGTTAAAAAGGAAAAAATATGGCATTAAGAACCAAATTGTTGGTAGGCTATTCTAACATGATCAGTATTCAGAATTGGTCCCCTGGTCCTCATTAAACCTGACTTCCTCACCAGAGCCACAAAAGACATTGTAAAATCTTGCTAGAAGAAGATAAAACAGCTATAGATAACTCCTAAAATGCAGTCTACATAAGAAAGCAAATTGTAGTTTTCAGTCCTCATTGTTGGTCAAATTATCTTGGGACCTCAGGAACCTAAACAAGTGTCTATGGGAAGCAACCTCATATCCATTCTCTCTGCTTGAGCTCTCTTTAAGCCTGGGAGATGGAGAAGGCAGTAGCTGAGCCTCCTTGGGTCAGGTCTTATTCCACAAGTGAAGCTGGCTACGCAGGGGGCTTGTACAGGTTCACAGGGCCCTGCCCATTATATGGCCTGTTCTATTCCCAAGAATACTGAGCTTAGGCCAATCAAAAGTAAAAAAGTTTCGCCGTGATTTAGATCATTAGAAGAAAGAAGACAAAATCTCCACAAAGGTTATTAAACAGAATATATAAACACAGTATATTCTTCTTTTACCGATCCCTTAAATCGGTTCTAAAAATATGAATGAGTAAAGCAACGTTCCAGATTATAAACCTCACCAAGAGAATGAAGGTAGACGTAAAGTCAAAGTAGATTTCCAAGCCATCCCTCCACAACCTCATTTATATCTCATTGTAGTTTGAACTTAAAGTATAGCATAAGTTTGGGGAAGATCTTTATGATGCCTGGCTTATCAGATCAAGCCGGGGTGAGACAGCCTCCCAACTTTCCTTGCCTTTGTAAGAGTCTCCCTGTGAACACCGTTGGAGACATCTCCGTTTAAGTGCAGGTAGATTTCCCTGCCTCTGAGACCTGGCACCTAAGAAGGGCACTGCACAGAGGGACTCTGGTGTTGCTGATCACTAACAATCATCTGCCTCATCTCCTGTCCCAGCTGAAGCTGCAGCTGCTCCAGGGAGTCCCAGCCCAGCGCCCCCATGATCATGCCCTTCTCGATTATATACAATTATCCTCCATGACTTTTAAGATGATGGTGGCAGAGAGCAGTGGCCGGCATCCAGATTTACTGATGCAATTCATTAGGAACTTCTGAGGAGATGAGCAAAGGGCTGTCTATGTGCCCACTGAAATCAACAGATTGAGCTTGTCCATCTCTCTGCCTTCTTTTCCTTTGTTCTAGTTAAATGGCAAAGGTATAGATAATATTAAAAGGTTTATGCCTCAGGAGATAAAATATAAAACAACCCTGTTTTTAGGTAGGCGACATGATGCTGTTTGTACGGCACATGTTTTTGCTTGTTTGATTTCAGCCTTGTATCTAGAAAATACACTGTACATATTTATTTTCACAGATAGGGGTCTATTTTCTCCTCAGAACAGGTGTTTAACTTCCATTAGCATAAATAGGAGCTATGCAAATCCAGTGTAAGACAAAGAACCCCTTTTTATTATTTTCTTATAATTTTTATTCAGTTTCTCCTTTCAAAAGTAGCTTAAATAGACAGGGGTTGCATACACCATTTAACTCTTCTGAGACTTAAAGTAAGGGGGCTGGAGAGATGCCTCAGTGGTAAAGAACATATACTGTTCTTCCAGAGGACCCAAGTTCATTTCCCAGCACCCACAACTGACTCACAATCACCTGCAACTCTAGCTCCAAGGGATCCAGTACCCTTTTCTGCCCTCAAGGAGCACCTGTGCACATAAACATAAATAAATAAAAATAAATCCAAACCTTTCCAATGAGCTTAGCTTTTGAATACATTTTCAGAAATCCCAATGTTACTGGATACAATTATTTGGGGCACCCTAAGGTTTCATCTGATTAATTGAAACATGGGTAAGATAACAAGTAATAAATTAAGCTCAAATATAACATGAAGACATTGTGTTTATATTAGAATACATTCATGGAAAGCTATTGATCATTGGTAGATTTTTTTTTTCAAATGATGTATAAACACACATTTTTTAAATGTGATAAAAGCTTTTTAAAATTTTTTAAATTTATTTTTATGTGTATGAATATACTCTCTGCATGTAGATTTGTGCACCCGTGTCATGCAGTGCTGCGAAGGTCAGAAGAGGGTCTCAGATTCCCCTGGAACTGGAGTTAAAGATGGTTCTCAGCTGCCATGTGGGTGCTGGGGATCAAACCTGGGTCCTCTGCAAGAGTAGTCAGTGCTTTTAACCGCTAGGCCATCTCTCCAGCCCCTAAACACCCATTTTAAACCTAAAAATTACTTTACTGCCATAGTTTCTTTACTAAATAGCACTGTTTTCTATATGTATACATCTGATTCTCACCATGCATGGGCCAGTGCATATAGAATTATTCATGTGCTCTGATGATTGATAGTCAGCCTATCTACCTGTCTTTCTTAAAGATGTGTTTTATAGAAGCCCACTGCCGTTGTTAATGCTTCATTGCTGTGGTGCGGATGCGGCTGTCATAAATATCCCCTAACAGCTATGTCTGCTGCTTATCTGAATTAGTTAGAATGCTGTTCACAGCTCCAGTTTTGAAAGAAGCAGTTTATCTTCCACCTCTTATTATTTCTTTTTCCATTGACCTCTTCCAGGGAAGATTTTGTTTTCAGTTGTGATAAATACACACAGCTCTCAAAATCCTGATTACATTTTACACAAGTCAAATGACAAAACTTCTAAATCATTTTCAGCTTAAAGTAGGATTTGCAAAATGAAATAATCATTTAGAAACTGTGATTTGTGAGTAGGATAAGTCTTATCACCCTGGCTTTATTTGGTCCACAGACTAATTGCTAAATAAAAATATGCATAAATCTTAACATTAAACTCTGAACTTTGGCAACATTACAAATAGCTCACTTTATATGATAACTTGTAGGCCAAAATAACAACAGTTATTTCATTACAAATTTCAATAAATGCAATACATTCAACATTTGTCCATATATTTAAATGCCTTGAAAAATTCTCAGAAATGGAAAAAATTCAAGTGAATATGATAGATCAAATGTTATGACTAAAAGAGTAAAGTGTGATTTAAAATATCCATTTGAATATATTTTAAAGCAGAAATGAAAAATTAGATTTCAAAAGTCTATTCAGAATCCCAACAGGAAAAATTACCTATGTAATAAACTTTAAAATGGTGGCCAAGATATTACATGTAATGACTATTTAAAAAATGCCTCCAGGGGTGGGGTCATAGCTCAGTGGTAGAGCTCCTGCCTTGCATGAACAAGGCCACAGATCCTATCCGCGGGAGTGAAAAAAGCTCACGTTGTTTTCAACCTTTGCACAGGCAGCAAGAATATGAATAAACGGAAAGAAAATCCAGGAGCCCTTTCTCTTGCACTTTATTATAAACAGAGTCCAGTATAGTAGACTCTGATAAACTGGAAGTGCTAGGAGTTAGAAAGGGTTTGAGTGACAGAAAACAAGCTCCATATATTTATAGCGTTTTAATAGATTACGCTGAAGAGACTTCATAGTTTCTAGCAGGATAGGGTCTACGTTGAGTCTCAAAAGAAGCCCGGGTCTTTGCATAAATAACTCTCCCTTTTGGGAAGTAGGAGCACAGAACACCAAGTGTGAAGTTAAACTGGAATTTGGCGATTATGTGGAACAAGAGTTTCTTAACGACAAAGGACAGCATTTGAAGGCGGTGCGTGTTATTGTTGTGCTTGCTCAGGCTCTTGTCCTCAGCACAAGAGGAGTCTGGGTGATGGTTCAGCGTTGGCAGCTTCTAGAAGAGCAGGCAGAGCTGCTGTCACTTAGCAACATCTGGTTATGGCTATCCCAGACGCTGGTGTTTCTCATTAAGGGAGTGTGCCTGCAACTTGCTAGACTTTTGGCGGCCTTTGTAAGCACTGCCTTCTTTGATGGAGAAACAATTTTAGGTTCTTTAGCTGATGCCAAACACTTTTTTGGTTTTCCCTCCATTGAAGAGGAAAAGACAGTGACTGATTTGTCCATGGTGCCAAACATCCAGATAAAAGCTAAAAATCTGAAACCTAGCTGTGGCAATGGCATCTAGGTACTGGGTAACAGCTACATCAGGATTTGTGGTTAGTTGTTTAGATTTCTCAAAAGTTTTTAGGGTGATAAACATCAAGATACTATTTGGTGAAGTCGAAGAACACAAAAGCATATTTGTATGGGAGTTTGGGGTTACTAATAAACATAATTATAGAAAAGCAGTCATTTTGAATATATTAATTCAGTTCTTTGTCATAATAAACTACACATATTTAAAAATAATTTGAGTAAAATGAATAATTATAATTTTGATATTGACATGATTTCTTCTGGAGAAAAGTACTTAATTTAAAAAAGAAAAGGCACTACTAATTCTAATTCCAATTAATGTTATAATTACTCATTATACAGACTGTGGTAGTTGTAGCTTCTTTTGATAATTATATATGTAAAAGACCATGATTAAACTAATTATTATATAAATACTGTGCTTATTAAGGTGGCATAGGTTTATGTAAATGGACTTATAGGATTAATATCTTTTCAAACAAAATTTTTTTGAATTGACACAAAAGTACTCATACCTTTTGTGTGTTACAAGGTGGTTGGTTAAATGAAAAGAAAGCCATTATGTCTAATTTTATTAAAGCCAAATTAAAGTGCATATGGTAATTTGCAATATTCAGGGAAATTCACATGTTCCCATTTTGGTGATAAGTTGTCTATGAATAAACACCTTCTGAAACAAGACCCACTTTAGACAATTAGTCATCTTCATGATTCTTCCATGGTTTCACACTGCCATCTTCAATAGTAGTTTGGATTCTGAAACAGTTGTTATGGTGTTTGTTTTTTTTTTATGGCCGACAAAATTGTGTTTAACTCCTGAATTCTATCTCAAAAAAGTTCCAGTTACCTCAAATCTTAATTTACAAAGCCCAAGATGAGCTCATCATCAGGGACACTAGAATCACACCGGTCTGTATAGAAACAGTTATTTGTTTCTTATATGCATGTGTGTGTTGTCAGTGGCATAGCTAAAATATAATGAAATCAAATACCTGCTTATGTGTGCTTGTGTATGAATGTTTGTTATGTCATGTAAGGTGGACTTGAAAAAGAAGGAAGCAATGAACCAATATCCACTATCAAGGGAGGTTTATATGCATTTTCTACAACATCAGCCATCAGAACATTGTTTTACATTTTAAAACAGGAATTACTTATCATTTAAGTCATATCCAGGCTTCTATCATTATAGAAGAAATTTTGAACCCTTTCCTTTAAAGCTAGTGAGTAGATAAAAATAGACTAGTGCATCTCTAAGCTCTTTCTCCTAATATCCAGTCAATCATCTTTCCAATATTTAGATTAAATCTTTAATATTTATTTGTCTCTGCATTAAATTCCCTTAGAAAGTGAACATGTTCTAACATCATAAAGACTAGACAACTCTTTTGACTTAAAAAAAATCCTCAGCCAGGCGTGGTGATGCACGCCTTTAATCCTAGCACTTGGGAGGCAGAGGCAGGTGGATCTTTGTGAGTTCAAGGCCAGCCTGGTCTACAGAGTGAGTTCCAGGACAGCTGGGGCTACAGGGAGACCCTGTCTCGAAAAGACCAAAAAAAAAAAAAAATTCCTCTTGGCCATCCTCATTTGACTAACACACTTATCAGTAAAGTTTTGTAACCTTTGGAGTACTGGTCCATAGACACACATAAAGCACACCCTTGACAGCTGTCTATTAGAGCAGGCTAATCCAGTCCACCACAGTGTCTATCATATAAACATTTGGTAAATAAAGGTGAATGAATGGTTCATTCCCATGTGAAATTCGGGGGAAATTAAACAATACCTTAATCGTACAAAGCATCAGAATGAAGTCTCCAAGTTGGCTATAGATTGATAGACACAAAAGTTAACTATATCTGCACAGAAAAGGATATTTAGAAAACGTATTTAGAGAAGAGTGTTTATCCTTCCTTCCTAATCTTTATCCTCGTCTTTCTTCCTTCCTGTGCTTTTAAAAGTAAGCAATTGGCCACCAGTGCAGAGAAAACATAATAGTTGATTCAAACAGTTGTCAAACCACTGGGAAAATGCTTCCTTTTCATTGTGCTTTTTTGGGACACTATAGATATGATAAATCATGAACTGCATTATAAAAATACCTCTTTTATGCCCAAACATTCAGTAGGAGGAAATGACATTTCTTTTATTACCTTGGTAAATGTTTTTAAGGTGTTTAGTAATAAGCCTTCTTTTTGTCAAAACTGCTTAGATGCAGTGGTTGCTAGGAATTTACTTGAAAATCTATAGTCAATAATACCAGGGAGAGGAGGGTGTACAGTTAGTCAGCTAATGTGCAGGCGCGGCTTGGTCGCACAGGCAGCTCCGTTTCCCTGCATTTTTCTTCATCTTTTGTGCTTTAGAAAAGGAGGCAGTTGGAGTTTAGAAAGTTTATTTTCCATCATCACCCATCAGTCATTGTTCCCAGCAGTTTTTCTTTTGGACTGAAAAATGGATTGTTCCCCATAGTAAACAAAGTAATAATGCGCAATGATTTCTGAGGAGGGAGACTGATACGATTTGAATACAGGTGCAAGTGGGGACATTTTTAGGTCTTAGGGACTTAGTTCTCTCTTCTTCAGCCCCGTGTTTGAGGTTCTTAAGTTTGTTTGTTTGTTTGTTTGTTTGTTTGTTTGTTTGTTTGTTTCAGGATTTTGGCATGCTTTTGGCTTGCTTGCTTGCTTGCTTGAATGCTAAATGTTAACATGAAGAATATTTGTAATTGTTAATTTCTCGAGACAAGTGTTTAGATTACTTATTTCCTTTGATATTTACCGATGTCCTGAAATTGAGATAGACCCATATTTGTTAATATTTACTTTGTCTTTTATGTCCCACTTTCATTTATTACCTTAACCAGGTGGTAATAGATGTCAATGTTGTTCTAAGAAACACACAAGAAAAAAAAAATTTTTAAGCTAGAAGGTAGGGGGCTTTTGGCAAAGTGATCTCCAAGCTTCCTACATTGATGAGTGTTCCTTCCTTGAGATGAGATTTGCAGATGAAAAGAAATTCAAAAATAGATACCATCAGAGAGAGCAAACGAGGAGAGCAGCTAAACTTCTCAGCAATTTTAACCTATTGGCTGGTAATGGCAGGCTACAGAACAGATTTATATGCCTCCCTCTTTCTTGACTTCGCTGAAGCGGCTCTGAAGACCAAGTTACCACACAGTGTATCTTTCTGTGGCCGAACACTGTCGAATATTTACACCCTGTGTACGCTGTTCTCTGCCTTGGGATTCTGGTCCGTGGTTTCATCCATTGTTAACAGTGATGCAGGCCTGGCCTCTCCTGAGAGTTAAACACAGCAGAGCTGCATTTATGTGAAGCGGGTTTGCCTGGCAGCTCCGGCAACGGCTGTTTCGTCGCTTATTACCTCCCACTTTGCTCTCATCTCTGTGTGTGGCAAAGGGAATTGTCCTAAAAAAATACAGGCTTTCTCCGAACACAAACGTGTATTTGTATCCCAGTAGGTTAACATTCTCCTGAATTTGGGTGCCATTAATAATTGCAGACTGTTTTATTTTTTTTCTGTTAAGATCTGACAGCATAGAGAAGTTTAACTGTCCTACGAAGACTGATATAAGCTCCAGTTTCTGTAAATGCATTAGAAATAACGTGTATTAAAATGAAAAGGTCATTTGTACAGTATATTTTTAGCAGAAAACTTTCCTGTTCATGCTAATACAGAAGATGAAGTTCTGTGTCTGCTCAGAATCAGTGGTCAGTGTAATAGTCCCACAGACTTTTAATGACGTCATTTAATTCAAAGATTACAAAGATACTGATGAACCACACATCCACAGAATATTTATCTTGAAACCTAGAGACCCTCTCACTTAATTTGTTTGGCATGATTAATGTGTCTGAGAAACCGAACCAAAATTATCGAATATTTTTCTAATGTCTTATTTGTCCAAAACTTTTAAAAAATTAACCTACATTTGTATTCAATGCCTGAGATATATATTTTTAACCACAAAAATATTCATAGGTAGGAGTTACTGCAGATACTGAAGCTATTTAATGAAATAGGGAACTGATCCCTGAAATATAGTATTTACTGAAGCTATTTAAAATCAGCTGCTAGGAACCATAAACCCTTAAAATTTACTTAAAAAATGAGGGTGGTTTGACCTAGGACTATTCAGAATGGTTAGCTATGTGCTTATAAAAAGCAACCTTTGAATGGCATTTGTGTGTTTAACCCTGATTATAAAAAGTCACTTGATTTTTATAACAACATGTTCAGCAGTAACCAAGCCTTACAACTTAAGGTAAAAATGCAGAATCCTGAAATAACAAGGAAAAATAACTGGATTTGGATGTATTGGTCATATGTAAAAAATAAAAGATATGCATGTGTGTACCTGTATTTGAATATATATATGTATATTTACATAGAGAGAGAGAGAGCGAGAAAGAACTTTTTAACAGATCAAGTAAGTCTAACAGAATTTCTTTTGCAGTCTGAAAAAATCTCTTTTCCTGAATTTAGCCCATGAATGTTAACTATTGTTAAAAAAATTTTTTAAAAATATTTGGGGGCTGGAGAGATGGCTCAGAGGTTAAAGAGCACTGGGTGCTTTTACAGAGGACCTGGGTTCTGTTCCCAGCACCTACATTGTGGCTAACAACCATCCATAACTCCAGTTTCAGGGGACCTGACAACCTTTTCTGATCTCTGCAGGCATTGCACAGTATGAGTGCAGTATATCCATGCAAGCAATGCACACATACATAACTGAAAAAAGAACAATAAATAAAATTTTAAAAATGACTTTTTAATTGTTTAGGAAATCATTTATGTGACTTTCAAAGACATGAAATGTCCTTTAAAAAAGTACATAGTGGCACACTCCTTTAATCCCAGCACTCAGGAGGCAGAGGCCGGTGTATCTCTGTGAGTTCCAGGCCAGCCTGGTCTACATAGGGAGTTAGTTCTAGGCCAGCTTGGCTACAGGGAGACCCTGTCTCAAAAAAAAAAAAAAAAAAAAAAAAAGATTTACTGTGCTAACCTCATTCTGCTTTTCTCTTAATATTTATATCAGGCGTAGGAAATAGTCTCAAAATTTCTTTCCATAAATAAGGAAGACCAGAGAAGTTTCCTTAGGACATACAGCAAACAAACAATCTTGGAAAGGAAGAATGACTTGACTGCTGTCTGAGGTGAACAAAAACCACTCCGGGCTTTGTTCTCAAATTCTAGCTATTCTCCAATCTATAACACTTCCTGGTACCCAAGGTGCCCAGACTTGACACCCCATGGTCAGACTGATGAGTTGTGGCCAGTTGGGGGCCAGTCTGGAAGCAGCCCCGTCAGTCCGAGAGGAGGGTCAGATCTACAGCTTAGCTTCAGAGGCAAGAGGAGTGTGGGAGAGGCTAAAATCATCCACATTTGGGAAGTTATCAACAGGTTTTTTGCACTTTCACTCTTCATTTTTGACCTTTTGTCCCCCCACCCCCCAAGAATCTTAGATTCACAAGTCACCACCTCCCTGTCATCCTAACACAGAATGTTAGTATTTGTGCAGGGGTGAGAGTTTAACTGCCCCACATGAGCACAGGAAAGCTATGTGTTTTGCCCACCGAGGCCCAAAGCGGGTATTGGATCCCCTGGAACTGGATCTACATGCTCTTGTTAGCTGCCATGTGGGTGCTAGAAAATGAACCATGTTCCTCTGCAAGAGCATCCAGTGCTCTTAACTGCTGAGCCAACTCTCCAGCCCTAAAAGCTGTATGTCTTGAGCAAACCATTTAGCTCCCTGGACTTCCCTTTCCCACACGGTAAAGACAGATTCCTTAACATCCTGCTAGCCATCAGAATTCATTCTTAAAGAAAAAAAAAATCATTTAATCAGAAAATATAGAAGTGTTGTAGTATGTAAGCTACGCATTGTTCTGAGGAGCCTGTTTCACGTGGGTGACAATTTAATACCTGACTACTGTGTGCTGGACTCAGTCCTTCTTCACTCAGGTTACCTTTCACGTCCTCTCCACATCTCTGTTGGTAAATGGTCAGATGTCCCTGGCCCTATTTTACAATTGAGGGAATGGGAGGTTAAGTGCCTGGCCATTGCCAGCAACTGAAATGAGAGTAGGACTTGAGTCTCCTGTCCAAATCTGAGGTTCATTTTCCCTCTTCCTTAAGACCAAATTGCTACCTCAGTAACTACAATGGCCTTCAGTCTCTTGGCTGTAAAAATAGGGTGATTCTGTACCTAGCAAAGGTGGGTCCCTCTCAGAGCTAACATTTTATTATCTCAGAAATCAGAGCCTTTAATGCTTAGGTAATTCAAATGCTTTAAACATTTAGCGAAAAAATGAGGAAAGAATCATCTACGAGAGGGTGGCCTGGCTATTGGTGAACTTCATTCTAAGAAACAGCAGGAAAATACAAGTCATCCTGACCTCCAGTGTGACTGTGGCAGATGTATCTGAAGCAGAAAACCTTTCCAGATACAGGTTGATTCAGTGGCAGGTGGTTTTTACAAGGCCTCTCTGAAGTTCCTTTAATTTCACTATAGGAAAATTTCTTCCTCTTGCTTCTCATGTATTTTTAATTGATCAAAATTATCATCACCATGAGAAATGAGACTATTTTTCTATCATAAATGTAAAAGTAATTTTTTGAGACATGCTCTCAATATGTAGGTCTTGAACTTGTACAGATCTACCTGTGTCTGTCTCTTGGATGCTGGAATTAAGGGAATGAGCCCGCAATGACCAGCAACAAATGTAAGTTATTTAGAGATTATTCAACACAGGGGAAAAGTCTACGGTGATGTTCTGACACTCTAGCTTCACTTTCATGCCTTGATAGATGCTGAAGAGAAGCTAAAGCAATGTTGTCAGCATTTGCTTCCTGCTACTTGCTTGATAAACAACAGACATCAGGAAATGTTGCTGTTGTAAGAACACACTTTTCAAGTTATTCAATTTGTGGATGTCAGTGAAGTTTGAAAAAATAACCTGTGCTGATATTCACAGACTTTGACTTGCAAAAACATTATTAATTTTCACCTGTATTTTCTGGTCATCATATTCCAAAAGGGATTCTCTCTGTATCTTTACTTCTAACCCAGGGGTGGCATGTGACAGTGCTTGCTGAGTGCTGACTGAGTTCTGGTTAAAATTTACACAGTAGCTGGGATAAGGAGCAGTCTCAT
This sequence comes from Rhizomys pruinosus, assembly GCA_009823505.1. Classification (NCBI taxonomy): domain Eukaryota; kingdom Metazoa; phylum Chordata; class Mammalia; order Rodentia; family Spalacidae; genus Rhizomys; species Rhizomys pruinosus. Next base: position 3,532,286 of record VZQC01014082.1, read on the forward strand.
TCTTTGCCAAGAACAAAGCATTTTCCTGTTAGAAAGTCTGAAGTACGTTTTTGCCTTTGTACCTCTTTTGTTTCATTCCAATCAAGAATACCATGTGAAAAGAGCTAGGAACTGCAGAAGGTGAGGAGGAAGCTCTGTCCTAACAGGCTCTGTTTACAGCCCTGGATGTAAGCTGACAAGAGTTGCCTTCCTGTTTATAAAGACACCTGTTTGGTCTTACTTACAAGTAGTTCAAATGCCAAAAATGATTACTTCGGGTGTGGAAATGACTTGTGAATACACATTTACACATTCAAGCTAAGATTATACTTAAAGTGCTTCCTGATGTGATATTTAATTCTAAAAATGGAGCAGTCTGCAGTTTACCATCTAAATCTAACATTACACTCACTTTGGGTTATTTTTACCATCAACTAAATGAAAAGGTATAATAAGATGAGGTAGGTAAACTTATTTCAAGTTTCTAGAAGCAATTGTGTTTCTATCATGTTCTGCTCCAGAATTTGTGTGAACAAAGCAAACTAATATTTCTGTGGTGTGGAGGGTATTCTAGCAAAGAAGACACTTGGCAGACAAAATTTGCTTTTAAAAAGTGCTTATTTTGGGCTGGAGAGATAGCCTAGCGGTTAAGAGCACCGACTGCTCTTGCAGAGGACCCGGGTTCGATCCCCAGCACCCACATGGCGGCTAAGAACTGTCTGTAACTCCAATTCCAGGAGAACTCCAGTTCCAGGGGAATCCAACACCCTCTTCTGACCTCCGCGGCATTGCACGACACAGGTGCGCAAACCTACATGCAGAAAGTACATTCATACACATACAAAAATAAATTAAAAAAAAATTTTTTAAAGTGCTTATTTTTCTATGTATAGTGTTATAAAACATTAACATATCAGGATGAGGACAAAATATGTTCAAATATTGTGAAAATGTTTGTAAGGATGAATCTGTATATGTAAAAGCATGTTTTGATATTAACATGTTAATAGTAGTCTCATCCCCATTAAAGAAGTCAAAGATAATTTAATTGCCAAGATAATTTTGTTCAGAAGAAACATTAAGATTTGATAAAATTCATTTCTCAGATGTTAGATGTGTGATTTTATATAGCCTAAATGATTGTCAATTCGTTCTCAAGTTGTATCTGGGCACTATTCAAGCCTTGATGTTAGGTAATCTTTATAGTGTCATTTAAATAGTCTCACAGGTACTGCTAGGGAACAAGGTAAACATTTTTCTATTTTCCTATTATACATTATAAACTATGTATAATGCTATCAATAAAATGTTACACAGGGCATCATATGTCAGTTTATTTTTTACTGTGTGAACCAGTAGTATAGTTTTATGCTTGAGAGCCATCCTCACTCAGCTCTTTACGAGCAATGTGGACTGTCTAGGATCTTTTCCCAGACCTAGGCCAGCTACATTCTCCTGCTCCAGGGCTCACATCAACTCTTCTAAACTAGTTAGACCCTCCCCATGCTGTCCCCATCCCTACTTTGGGCCTAGGACCCCTCCTGCTTATTTAGCCTGAGACCTCCAGACTACCCTGAAAAGTATACTTTTTGCAACTCATCAAAGAAGCTTCTTTTTGCAACAGATGGAGACAATTACAGAGTTCCACAACTGGTCACACAGAGAAAATACGTGTCTGTAAGATTCCCAAACCTAAGTGACACATCTACAGCGGAACCTCTCCACCTAAGGCTCATCGAACATAGTGCATCAGGGTAGAAATAATATTAATGCATCTTTCAGCTCTCTCCAGGGAAGCTTCCTCATGCAACAGGGAGTAATACAGAAAACCAAAACTGGCAAAAATGTAAAGAATGAGAGACTGGAGATTGCATGTCCCTGGATAGGACTCCTATAGTAAGCCTCCACTACTCAGGGCTCAAGGACCATTGTAGAAGAGGGGGTAGAAAATCAGAGTTTTCCAGGCTTCTGGGAACTTGCTTATATGAACCTTACAGCAACACTGACAGCATGCAGAAGACCTGTGCAAACTCAGTGAGACAAAAACCCAGCACAGAATCGAACTGGGGGAACAGATAAGAAGCCCCAAGCTTAATTAAGGTACTATTGGCAGCTGATCACTGCTGGGTGAAAGAGAGTGATACTACATAGGCTGACCTGGCTCCAGTGGATGAACTCACACTGAGGGATATCTGAGCACAGAAACTTGATTCCATAAACCTTAACATATATAACGGAATGCACATAATTTAGTGGGGGGGGGGCTATGGAGGGATGCAGATGCATCTAAATATGATCAAGATATATTCTATGAAGTACAAAAATTCAAAATGTATATTGTAATTTATAAAAGTCAGCATATCATTTTGTTGAAAAAAATGTATCTTCCCAAGCATTTTGAAGTTATATGAAGATATGAGGTATTTTAGCTTTATTGTCACCTTATATGAGAAAAAGTTAGTGTTCTTATGATTGAGTCTCTCCCCAGGCTTTTGTTTTGTGGTTCTTCTTGGAAGGATTTAGTCAGACATTGGGGGAGGGAAAAGAAATAATGGACCTATTCTTTCACATAAATGATACCAACCCTCTTCTCTGCTTATGCTTTTAGTTAGCTGTTTTGAATCTTTTCTTTTGGGGGTCCCATTTCCCCAGGGCGGTATTATCTAAAATTGAAGACAAAATGAAGAATAGTGAAATAAAGGAAAAGAACTCACAGTGAGGAAAATGGTCTGAGCCAAGGGGTAACGATGTCATTCAATATTACTGTGAGCTTGTGTCATTGCCGAAAGAGAAATTTAGATTCATTTCAATAACTAGAGAAGTATTTCACCATTCTAAAACTTATTCATATGCCTGAATGGGAATTCTCATTGGAACAGTATTTCTGATAATAAGCTGGAGAACATCCCCTCCTGTCCATCATTTCCAGAATTATATTCTTAGAGACATTTGGCCTTTGTACGAGAACCAACTTGAGGACATACTTTAGAGAATGGCGTTGCCACTCTCCAGCAAGTTTTCTTGGACAGATAGTATCTGAAACTATCATTTATTGTAATAAAATTTTAAAGTTCTAATCGTCTTGCTGTGTGTAGTGGGTAATTTGCCAGCTATAGAAATTATTTAACTGCTTAGATTTATCTTCCTATTTTTTATTTTTGAGAATCTGTATTGATTGAAGTGAATGTGTTCTTAATGTTTATGGAATATGTGGGAAGTATGTACAGCACTGGTATGTAGATGGATTGATTGTACCATCTCATAGGGCAAAACTCCAAGAAAATGGTTGTAATGTCTAAATCAATTTTATTGTATATGAAATCCTTCAGAGTTATATTCAACCCTATTTTTCATCTTCAAATAATTTTCTTTTCTATTTCAGACACTTGTCTGATATCTTTAAGCAATTCATTTTTGGATGCTATGTAGGGAAATCATAATCTTTTATAACAGCAGTTCTAATGTAAAATTTCTGTGGAGGGATGTGTTAATTTCTCCTCACTGAATTGTACACAGTAGAAGATAGTATCTGGGAAGTTTTATAGATTCTCCTTTTGGCAAATTAATGTAGCATACTGATTAAGTATCTAGATACTGGAATCATATTACAAACGTTCACTGCTTATGTAACCTTAGTAGGATTATTTTGTTTTTCTGAGCCTCTTCCTCATCTTCTTCCTCCTCTTCCTCTTCTTCTATTTTTCTTCTATAAAATGGAAATAATTTGCTCACTTGTGTAGGATAAAATTACCCCACATAGGATTGCTGTGAGGACTGAATTAATACACGCAAACCACATAGAACAGAACACTAGCTAGTCCTGCAGTCATTCATAGCTGTCATCATCGAGGGGCTGCTGGAAAAACCCACGAATTATTTCATAGTGGGACAGTTTCTGCACATATGTAATCCATTCTTTCACCATGTATATTGACACATTAATGACCCTTTTGAAAAAGAATCAATAGAATTGACTAGAAAAAAAATACCACAGCTATTTTGAACTCTTGATTAGTAATGCAGTTTTTACTTGTTGGGTTCACTGTAAATCTGACCTAAGAACAAAGAACTTCCATTACCACTACCATGGGTGCTTTAATGAGGTTTCTGTGATTGTTTAGTTAACATATGCTTCAAAGCTTTTATATATTCTATGAGTGATGTCGCTTCTGAGAGTGACATTATTCTCTGAAGTTGCTGGGTTAAGAGCAACACTTCAGGTCCTCCTTGATTTACAGAGGGACCTTTGGATACCTTTGCATTCTGAGGGAAATGTCTCTTTTGGGAGGGAGGAGCTGCCATATCAGACCTGAAGGCTTTCGAGATGCAAGAGCTGTCTTGTTGCTGTCTTGTTCATTTTTCTCCATTCATTTTTTTGCAGCTTGCAGTTCCCCACAACGATGAATGGACTCGATTTGCCAGAACCCTGGTGGAGATCCGCGCCAACAGAGCTGACAGTGAGGAGGAAGGCACTGTTGAGTTATCTGCTTAGATGTGGAATCAGCCTCACACCACAGCCCCAGCCCTCATGCTAGACCTGAGTCTCCAGTCAAGCCCCTTGTGCTGTGTTCAGTGTTGATTATTAGTATTGCTGTGACATTTTGGGTGCCGTATTGTGCCAATATTGCTCCAAATAGTCCACATGTATCCTCTCAGGCTCCTTCCCCACCCCAAATCCACCAGAACATTCTTATCTTCGTATTTTTGTTTCAAAAACAAAAGGGGGAGGGAACTCTTTGGGGTTTAGTTGTTGCCTTTTAACTACTTAGTAGCTGTATTTAATAGCTGGAAACCTCTGGTTGAATTTGTGCTTACATGTACTTCTGGCATAGTCCTATTAAATCCATATGAAGCCAGATATGATTGGGTGCAGATGTGGCGTGCCTCATGATATGGTACAGGGCCAAAGACTAGAGATGTGGTGTTTTACATGGTGACTCACATTATGAATGGATTTACTACGAGAACATTGCTGCTCCTTATTTATTGTAACGTGCTGCATGGAACATATTTATTTGAAAGCATTAAAATAAACGATCCTAGAGCATGTGCGTAATGAGAGGACTGTATTTTCTCTGCTGCTGTTGAGGTTACATTAAGTTCCAAATAACAATTACAGTATACCAGTTCCACTGAGAGAGCATGAAGTCTTTAGAGGTTTGTTGCAGTGAATGGAATGAATTTTAATGCCTATTATTTCAAGGTACTTTAACAATATTTCAAATATAGTTGACCATTGATACTTGTCATTCAAGCTAGTATAGCCCCACAAAAAGCTGTGGTTCCTAAATATGACACCAGTATTGCCAATAAAATGTTCCAAAACAGGTCTGCACCAGTGTGGGGAAATGCTTTGCTTAGGGAAAAACCTGACATGAATTTTGCTTTGACAAGGGTTTGGAGAGATGTGTGAGGACCATGTTAGAGACTGAACATGCATTTTTAGGCAGCCAACCTGGTGGGCTTAAACCAAGACTCCTAGTTTGATTTTTATGAAAGTGTGTGTGGGGGTTGGTTTGGGGGGATGGATGAGGGGGCAGTTGTGGGAGTGACTCTCCCTTGCCTCTATCACCAAAGCCACTAAGTCTAAAAACAATTTCAGATGATAGAATACAAAGGAAGGCTTACGATTTAAGTGAAGGTTTTTTTTAGATATGTTCTACAAATTTGTATTCTTAAATTTACAGTAGAATTATGTTAATTAGTACTAAACTAGGAAATGTACCTATAAACAGCTTTAATAATTCTCCCAAAGGGTTATTTTATTCTTAGAGAAAGAATGAAGATAAATAGTAGTTAAAGCATTAAAAAGCACTTGTCAATATGCTTTTTTGATTTTTTTTTTGTCTTTTTTTTTTTTTTGTCTTTTAGAGACAGGGTCTCCCTGTAGCTCCAGCTGTCCTGGAACTCACTCTGTAGACCAGGCTGGCCTTGAACTCACAGAGATCCACCTGCCTCTGCCTCCCAAGTGCTAGGATTAAAGGCGTGTGCCACCACCCCCGGCTTTTTTGGTCTTTTTTGAGACAGTCTCTGTTCTAGTTTGTCTTTGTCTTCCATTGCTGTGACAAAACATTCTGACCAACACCAACTTGGGGAAGAAAGGGTTTATTCAGCTTACATCTCCTGGGTCACAGTTCATCATTTAGGGAGCCCAAGACAGGAACTCAGGGCAGGAACCTGGAGGCAGGAGCTGAAGCACAAGCCATGGAGGAATGCTGTTCACTGGCTTGCTC